>JAMXBD010001475.1:0-363787 GCA_024138025.1 Combretum micranthum | reverse complement strand
CTTTGAAAATCAACTTTGATTCTTGTAAGATGAAGTCTTGATGATATACCTCCATCAAACCTTCATTTTCTTAACAAAAACTTTCATTTTAAGACTTGGAAGTGGGTTTTTAAGATGGTGCCTTGACAAGTTACGAATTTCACTTTTTCATTCAATCTCAAATCTAAGATCTACTCAAAAATACAACCATGGAATCATAAGAAACACTTGGTAGTAGGCCTTAAACTTCTAGATCTACACATAAACATAACTAAAGCTTTGTAAAACTCTAGATCTACAAGTTATCACATAAACAAGAAGATAAACAAGCCTTCAATATAACAAAAATACTAAGAACAAAAGAGATCATCATCTAGGGGAGTGTTTCAATTCTTGGCATCATCATCCATAGCTTTTTAAGCTTGTGGAATGTCCTTTGATGCATGAAACATCCATAATATCATCCTAGAACATCTTATGAGAGCTAAAAGGGAAAGATTACCTCAAATATTTGCAAGAAATATGTGTGGAAGCAAGAAATAAAAATGGTGGCAGCTTGTCTTTAAGAAGACAAGGCAAAGATGAAGAGAAAAGAAAGGGAAAAAGAGAGAGGAAAAATAAAGGGTTTGTAAAGATGAAAGAGGGAGGGAATGAGATGCTTACGTAGAGATAAAAGTGTGTTAAATAAATGATAAAAAAAAAAAATAAAATCAAGTCAACTGCAAGGAGGGGCTGGCGTGAATCTACTTGTAGTGTAGGGGGTGATTTAGTTGAGTTGAAATTGTAATTTTGAAAGTGTAACTTGTAGCTTCCATTTCTAATTAAAAGAGACTTTTAAAATATCAAATAAATAATTAAAAATAATGAAAAGTGGCTAATTTATGGGGAATGGTCAGCTGCAATTTTGGGAAATGGAGTGTAAGAAAAAGTGAAAGAAAACATAATAATGTATAGTAATGATAATGGATGTGTACTTGAGATATGGGTTGATAAAGTGGCTTTTTGAATAAGAAAATATATAAAATAAATGAAGAAAAAATTTTTATTTAAGTGGCAGAATTTTATGATTTAAATAAAATAATCAATTAAATTATTTTTAGAAATTTAAACAATTTAGTTACTGGTAAGAGTAAAATAAGCTTTTATGAGCTATAAACTGATATTTTTAAAATCCGAAAAATTATAAACTTGATATTTTTGAAATCCTTATAAAAATACGAGTCTAAAAATATTAAAGATATATTTTTAATTTTTTGGGCCCCGGGACACGTTTTCCAAAGCAGTATCCAAACGAGTTCGAAATAAGCCGAAAATAAACCAATCTGATATTTTTAATAAATCAAATATTATTACGGACTATTCTAAACACTTTAATTATTTTTCAACTCCTCAATTTACGAACCCGGGCTTGCCGGATCTAAACTGTAGGGTTTTACTCGAGATCCGTTGACTTAAGGTCTCCGATAGACTTTCCGGCTTAAGGTTTAGGGCTTAGAAAACAGGGGTTTACATGGTTAGCATGGGATAACGACTCAGCATTCTACTTGACAACATGATACTCCTGGTAGCTTTAGACAGCAGCAGGGGTATCCCTATGCATCAAGCTTTGTACCCTATCATCATCAGGATTAGCCTTCCATTCTACTTCATAGCATCCCAGTTTGGTTCTTGTTCAATCCTTGGTGTAGCTCCACCATTAAGTATAGGATCGAGTTAGCAATATTATCTAGAACTAGGCACGTTGCCTGACCCATTTACTGGCTCAAAAAAGCAGGTTGCGACTAATTTTTTGGGCTCGTTTAAATGGGGACAAAAATGACCCAGCCCTTTTAGCCTGTCCCTAAAGTGATTTGGCCCATGACTGGTCACGTTGTCTCACGGGCCAAGCGTTTAAAAAGAAAGGGAAAAAAAAGAGAAAAATTTTAAAAATAAAAATAATATAATAACATATTATGATTATTTATAATACATTATGGAAGAAAATAGATTAATACATGCATCTTTATATTATAACATTTTTTAAGTATATATTTATTGATTTAAACGTAATATGATATCTAATAAATTATTTTAAAAACTTGCTTTTATTTATAAGTAATCAAAATGATAACAAAACTAATCTTTAACATATATAAAACCTTAAAATATATAAATATTATAATTTTTACATAAACTAACAAAAAAATGACAAAAAATAATTTCATTTAGCTTGCGGACCGACCGGTTTAACCCATGAGCTTGGCCTGGGCAGATAAATTTTGGCCCATTTAAAAGCAGGCCAAAATGGCCTAGCACGTTTAACTCGCAGGCTGACGCGAGCTAACTCGGCCTGGTCCGTTAGGTCCATTTGCCCACCTCTAATATTATCTACCGCCCTATGGATACCACCAATCATCACCTTCCATAGTTTATGCCTCTTCATCGCAGACACCTTGTGGTATAGGATCGACTTAGGTGCAATAGCATCGATCAAATAGAAGGCGCTAGACTTTTGGCGATTTGTGTTATGTTTATATTTTTGTGTCATGTTGACTTTGTTGTTTTTCATTTATAGACTTGCACTATTTGTATTATGCAGACTGATCAAACGAGATCTCTAGTGTGGACTACTCTTTGTATGTTGGAACTACTTATCTATTTCCATATTTCTATCATACATTTTATGTAATTTGAAATATAATTTTGTCACATTTCATTATGAGATTAACAATCAAATGTTTAAAAACATGAAAACTAATAGTAAAAAATGTATCTAATTTATTATAACATAATGATAGAAAAACATGTATGTACGCCCTAACTTAAAAGCATTACAATTGCCACGTTTTTCTCTTTAAAAGAACACGCCAAGCTATAAAAATCTAAATCAAAAATTATTCAAAATACATATCTTTCGATAACTCACATAAAATGTTATCTTAAATCATCATATATAAAATTCATCTTTTTAAAGACATAACTAATATTAACCTAAAAACTATTTATATGAAATCCAAATAATTATATAAACTTGTGTCTTAAAATCTTCCAATCTAAACAATAATCTTCAAAACTTCATATGATCTTTGATCTTCACTCTTATTCTCCTGAATCTAAATCTATTGGTCTTCACAGGAAGTCGAATGCACTATCGCCATCCATGATCAATACATATATCATATCAAGATAAGTAAAAAACTATCTCTTCATCTAAACTTGAAAAATAAAAGAGTGAGCAAAAGCTCAATATGCCATACCACAAACAAATGCGCATGAACAATCATAAACAAATTCACATGCACTCCTAATAACTAATGCAGCAACCACATCATTATTATCTTTCAATTGCTAGCAACCAGCATAGTTTAGAACTATCTGCAACTAGTCCTAAACCGGAGTAACTCATGACTCCGATTATATAAAAATAGTTTATATACATATATATTGATGTTGGGTACTCTCCACACATCGTTACGTACCACCATATGGACCAAACAACTCTTAATCTATCAGAAATATTTCCAAGAGAAGTCCACTCGGCATAATGCCACACAAGGATCATCAGGTTGCCAGCATTAGTATCACACTTTACGTGGTCTTTACTAACCACACCAGCACAAGCGGCAAATCAAATTAAAAAGCCTGATAGAATTAGGTCAATTTAGCAATTTTAAAACTATAAGCATAAACAATAAGCAAGATAAGGTCATACCTGAATACATCTCTTTAAACCCTAACCATAAAACCTGATCACATGAACATAACTTCATCTCAACCAATAGATTATTTGTATAGATTTAGCAAAAATCATAAATCAGAATAACTTGTAATCATACCTTGCTCTTAATTTGAACGATAGATCTACAAGATTTTCAATCCTAAAATCCGCTTAAATCATAAAATAGACCATGATTTAGATATGATCATCTCCAAAATCATAAGGATAGAATGTCGATTGTCACGCCCAAAGGTACCCTAAACATAATAGTCCGCATGCTAAACAAGACTTAAGAATCACTACCACAGTTATTCAAAAATCTTGTATTAGAATGCAAGGTGTTCCCTTACGACAATAGAATACATATGCAGTTGGAGATAGATGGTTCAATTTGATAGGATAAGCATAAAAACTTAAACCATAGATGTCTCAAGATCAGTTATGACCCTCCTAAAAAAAAGTCTAGGTATTATCTTTTAAGCAAAACCCGATCGTTTAAGGTTTACTATGACAGACTATAAAGAACTAATCATGAACTTCTAAGGAAATAACTCCTAGCTTCGCATTACCTATTGGCTAGGTCCGGAGATGCAGCCATATGTACGAAAACTGCATTAAGAAGAAATTGTGGGGTATAAGCTATGTTAGGTTAGTGAGTTTCACTACCCAAATTAAATACTTCAACAAAATATGTCAAGCAAGTTATATTAACAATCATATGAAAGGCACAAACATTTGAGCATACAATACATAAGACTTTCCGGGAGTCCTATATTGAATGGATTTATGCCCACCATTCAGGGTTAGGTGTTTCAGGCCCATACGACCATAGATTTCAATTTTTCTCATTTACATTGTGGTTGATTAAGGTGCCCACCCACTCATAATTTTGTATTGATACAAGTGCCTACACCACTTCTATTTCATTTCAGGCTATTATGCCAACATTTGAATTTTCAGGCCCTTCATTACCCAGCTATTATGCCTTCTTTCCACAAAGGTATAATAACAAATGTAATGTGACTCAATATATGCTATGCATGGTCAATTTGATTATAAGATCATGGCATATTAATTAACGATTTATGGGCGATCATAGATATTGTAGACATTTCAATTCTATACTAAATCATATAAATATTTACAACAATTCCATTTTGATATTCTTATCGTTGATTCAATCAAATAGAATTCATATGCACATTCCAATTTTTATCTTGCCCTGATTCTAATGCCACTATCATTACAAGCACAATTATAAGCATGTAATTTAAAGATAGTGAACTCACTCGACCATGGACACCGGTCTCTAATAGTAGCGATCCAGAAACAAGAATTTTCCCCAAATCAAAATCTAAACGAAAGAAATACCCAAATGAGTATTTCACTTAACTAATTCCATCTTATTTTATAAAAACTCTTAAGTTCGTAACTTTCGTGGTAAGTGGAAATCCCAATTTAAAATGGCCATAACTTGGTCATTTTAACTGGAATTTCGAAATAAGCTATCGATTTCTGTCTACTTTGAAAAATCTACTTATTTATGATATTATTATTTTTAAGTTTTGAAAATGTTTAGGTCTTGGAATGCTCGGATCAGTAGCTAAAACTTGCATTTCCGAAATTGTTTTGCGAAAATCGCATTATTTCTACCAAGTATATTATATATGCATGCATTATCTACAAGTTATTATCATGAATGACATGGTATGAGCTATCTATATGTATTTTCTTAATGATTTTTGGTTAAAAATTTTTTTTGGAAAACTTTTACTTTGCAACAATGTCAAGAACACTTATTTGAGAAAACTAGCTTTATCTCTTTGAAAATCATCTAGAATTTTACTAAGGTAAAGCCTTGATGATCTATATACCTAATACCTTCATTATCTTAATAAAATTCTTCATTTAAAGGTTGAAAAATAGGTGTTTGAATGTGGGTTTTGCCTAGTGACAAATTTTACACAAATTTAGGAAATAAAAATATTGTTTGATCCTAGTTTGGAAACCTTTCCTTTGTTCTAGGTTTATACTTTGATAAAACTCAATTATTCTTATAAAAATCAAACCTATTACATGTAGTTCCTAAGGCTTCTATTTTTTTTTATTAAAATCCTCATTTTAATATTTGGAAATAGGTGTTTAAATGGGGATCATTCTTAGATCTGAATTTTGGTAATTATTTTTGAGATTATTTCTTATGAGAAACTCATCTAATCTTTTTAAAATTAAGTCCTAATCAAATCCACTCTCTAAGGCTCCCATTTCTTTAATAAAATTCTTGTTTTAGGATTAGAAAATAAGTGTTTTTTGGCATTTCACTCTAGTTATGAATTTCAAGGTTTTGTTAGTGTTGAAACATAGATCTAACTTAGCTTTTCTAATCCTTTCCTTGTTTTGAAAATTTCTCTTAATAAAACTATGATCAACTTATAAAAATAACTCCTTTATGGTATCTATCACCTAAGCTCTTCATTTTACATGTAAGATCTTCATTTTTAAGTTGGAAAATAGGTTTTCTAAATGGTTGTTTTTCAAGATCCGAATTTAAAAAAAAAAAAATCACTTTTTGATAGAACAAAATGAATCTTGAGTTTTGGCAACACCTTTATCAAGACTATCATATTACAAATCCTTTATGTATGTAAAACAGGTAACTATGGCATTTAAAGTACACTAGACAATTATATCCACTATACTACTCATGTTATAGAGGTAGATGCAACATGAGCAATATGTAGATGAGATTAATAATGAAAATATGTGCACAAATTTTCTATAAGAACAATATATAACAATAATATAGAAAAATACTAGTATATCAACTTTAAATACAAGATCTACACATTGTGATGGTAAGGATATCATGTTTTAGTGGTTCCACATCCCTAGCATAAAGCTCATGGGATTTTTGGTGGAACCACACATGTATGATCTTGTCATTACATGTTTTTATAGTGGTGGGGTCAAGATCTATTACATATTTAATGTTTGAAGAAGGAAACTTGAAGAAATTTTTGTGTGTGTGTGTGTGTGTGTGTGTGGGCAATGAAGCTCATGGCAAGGATAGAGGGAGCAAGGAGAGAAAAACTTTCCAAAAGTTTGTTTTGTGAGAAATGAAGAAAAGTGAAAAAGTGAAAGGTGAAAGAGAGGTTATATAAGAAAGAGATTAGGGTTTTTTATGTGATTAAATTATTGAAGAAAAATCAAACAAATGAGAGAGTGAGTGAGGGAGGGCAGCGCCGGTTTTGGGAAAAGAGAGAGAGGGGGTTGTTTTGATTTAATTTGTGTAATAAAATTCAATTTTAATAAGTAATTTAAGTAATAAAATGTATTGGAAAGGTAAAATTATAAGGAAATGATGTAAAATTATAAGAATAGGTTGTAAGTATGTAAGAATAGGATATGGGTGGTTGTATTTGGTGAATAGTGTGAAAGAAAACAAAAAGTTGATTAGTAACTAAGTTACTGGTAGTAATGAAAATACGATGAAAGGATTATAATTGTAATTTTTATAACCCGAAAAATTATTATAAATATTTTTGAATTCTTTATTAAATTTCGGTTCTAACGAGTCCTATATATTAATTTTTATTTTCGAGTCCCAACGACCGGTTTTCGAGAACAGGTCCCGATCGAGTCCGAAATGATCGAATTGTTCCGAGTTCTGATCTTCATATGTTTTGATAATTTATTTAGGGCTTTATATTGGAGTAAATTCATTTCTATTTTTTCGGCGTTTCGTTATCGGGGTTGTCGGACATAGGGGTTTTTAGGTCCTACTTGTCTAGGGGTATTCTTTTAGGGTTTCGGTTTCCGATTCCAATTTCAGAAATGAAATTCATATTGCGAAGAAAACAAGGGCTTACATCAATTCAACTTACCTAGGATTTGATTCTCAACCCTTCTTGATCTCCAAAACTTAATTCTTTAAGGAGCTTAGGGTTTTTCTCCAAAGATTTCTTCACTGATGAGATAAATATCGCTTAAAGAAGAGATAATCTATTTGGATTATGAAAAGATCGGGAGGAAAAAAACTTACCTAAACGTCGTCTCTTTGCTCCTCTTAGGGTTTCCAAAGGCTGAGGAAAGATGGGAACAAAACTAGGCTAATGGGGTATTTATAGGACAATGATAGCTTAGGAAAAACGCAACCCCGCATCATAAATTAATGAATATTTACTATCGTTAAAGATTTGTTGACCATCATTACTGTGAGGGATGCTTATTATATCTCATTTATTAGGGTTGACCAAATAATCCTCTTATTTTATAATAAATGACACATTAGTCCTTCATTATAAAATATTTATCTTTATATTACAATGTACATAGGTATGTATTTTGCTAAATATTAATATGTAAAAATTTTAATATTTGTTATCAAAATGTAAATATTATTTATATATAGAATTTATTTTCTCAGTCTTATATAATTTGAAAATTATGAATAAAAAAATATCTAAGCTATTATAATACAATGATTGAAAAACAAGTACATATATATGTATATTGCTAATATTAATATATAAAATTTTTAATATTTGTTATCAAAAAGTGTATATTATATATATATATAATTTATTTCCTCGGTCTTATTTATATAATTTGAAAATTATGAATAAAAAATCTCTAATTTATTATAATATAATGATAGAAAAACATATACATAGGTATGTATTTTTCTAAATATTAATATATAAAATTTTTAATATTTATTATTAAAAAGAAAATATTATTTATACATAGAATTTATTTCCTCGGTCTTATATATATAATTTAAAAATATATGAATAAAAATATCTAATTTATTATAATATAATGATAAAAAAGCATGTACATCGGTATGTATTTTGCTAAATATTAATATATACATTTTTGTATTTGTTGTCAAAAAGTAATTATTTTTACATAGAATTTATTTTATTGGTCTTATAAATATAATTAAAAAATTATGAAAAAAATGTATCTAGTTTATTATAATATAATGATAGAAAAACATGTACGTATGTATTATTTTGATTTATATAAAATTTTTAATATATGTTATCAAAAATTAAATATCATTTACACACATAATTTATATTCTTGTTCTTATAATATAATTTAAAATAGCATCTACTATAATATATTATTTATTTTTTAAATATTAATACATTGAAAATAAATATTTGTTAACAAAAATTTAAAATTATATATTTAAAATTTTTATTCTATTCTTGTATATTTTATTATTAAATAATTTTTTTTTTTATTGAGGGAAATTTTGCTTCAGATGCCCTCAAATATTAACATATGAAGTAAATTTTGCCTCAGTTGCAAATTTTGCTCTTAATAAAAAAAAAAAAAAAATTTGCCATTCACAATTCACACATCGTGAAAGAAGTGGCAGAAACTTTAATTTTTGATTGAGGGAAATTTTGTCTTAGATTGCATATGAGGCAAAACTTCCTCAATTTTAAAAAATAAATAAAATTTCAACATTCATTCGCAATTATCCATCAAAAGAGAATTTTGTTTCCAACTGCAAACTATTTAGGCCTCATTCATCTCTATTCATCCTTATATAATCTTTGTCTTTCTTCATTTTACCCGCCTTCTATTTTTCCATTCTTGATCCTCTCCAGAATCTCTCCTAGCTCAAGTAAAAATTTTCCCATCTTCAAAATCTGTTTCCTTGTCTTCCTTACTATTATTTAAGCCAAGGATGTATATTAATATTATTTTTATATGATTTTTTAGGTATTGGATAACATATGATCAATATCTTAATGGTAAAAATGCGTTATTTTTATAATAATTTTCATTCAATGTTATTTACATCATAAATAATTTCTATTACTAATATTTATTATTTTATATTATTTTGATAGGTACTGGAACGAAAGCTAGAATGATTATATGTTTATATATGTTTATGACTATTAATTATTATCATCTAGTATTTTAATATAAAAAATGATTATTTCATACAATTAAATTAATAAAATAAATTTAAAATAAATCACTACAAATTATCAACTGGATCAATATTTAAAAAGAAAATCAAACACGTACCAAAATATTGCATGCCAAATTGGCCAAAAAATATTAAATCATTAAAAAAAAACAAAATAATTCCTTTGAGGTGAATTTTGCCTCAATTGGAAAAATAAGATAATTCCCTTTGAGGCCATAGTCGCCTCATACACGCAAAATGAAGGAAAAAAAAATGACAATTCCCAGATTTGAGCAGGATGCTCGCCTCAATTTATTTTGAGAGGCATCTGCAGCTTAATTAGTGAAGGCATTCTCCTTTGAGAGGAGCAATAGCCTTAGGTCAGAGGTTCGACTCTTGTGCTCTATAGTCGAGCGGGAGGGTTCCTGTAGGTATACCTGCGCTCGTAAAGCCTCAATCGGATGCCTTGTCTAGGAGTAATAATTCCTTGAGTGCTCAGCGTCGCCTGAGGGTGCACTAGGGGCCGGTCATTGGAGACTAATATACCTGACATCACACCCATCACGACCAAAAGGGGGTGAGGGTGTGACATGTAATGATATAAATTAAATGAGAGAGAAATTTACATATGAACTGCCAAATATAATTCAATTATAAATAATTTGAAGTTTTGCCTTGGCTTTTCTAATTTCTAAGATGATAATTTCATATATATATATAATATATATATTTTATTTTTAATAGATTTTTGTATATTTTATGATATGACTATATATTTATGGGAAATAGCTCAATGGATACATAGACATAATACACAAATGCTAACGAGTTAGAGGAAAGGAAAATGAAAAACCAAAGAAGAAAATAGGGACAATTAAAAAGTTGTTGTGATAATTACAAATATAAAAGAGTGAGATTAATGTTATACTCGAGCAGTTACTGGGAGCATAAAGGAACGTGATGAGTGAATGTGCATGTATATCAAAGTTCTTAACATTATTGTAAAAGTAGAGTGGAGTGTAACGGATGACATATCATTTGTTTGATCTATTAATAATATAAAACTGTAAAACCAAAATTCTTATGACTTTCTGCATGAAATCTGGAGAAATTATGTTTATTTGATCAATCCAACGTGATGAGTGTAATGCATAATATATCTTTTGTTTGATCTATCTAACGTAGGAGTAAGTGAGTAACCTTGTCTTATAGAGTACCCATCTAGATCCTGCTTGACTGGGTATAGTCCGGATGGGTATTAAAGGTTACAAGGTAAGGTCTGGGTATAGATTTTACCGAACCTACTTTCATAGGATAGGATACAGGTATGAGGTTTTTATACTCTGTACTTACCTTGGAACTATTTAGTACATATTTCAGGATATATTATATCTATCATATTAAATATTATAAAGCAATATTAGTATACATAAAATAAATAACAATACTCCATTTTTTATTTGATGACCATTTTTTATTCAAGATTATTATTTTGCAAGTTATTTTCCAAAAAATTTTATTATAGAAGAATTTGTGCTATTTTATTTTAGAAACACTTGTTATTTTATTTTAGAATGCCTATAATTGCATGTATATACCTAAGCCCTTAAATTATACAGATTTGCTATTTATCTTTTAAGACTAGTTAATAAAAAATTGCTATAAAATTTTAAATTTTAGTATTTACTATAATTTCTACAGTTTTGTTTAATATCATATAAACCGTTCGATAGATTTTTGTTATAAATTTTAGCTTTCCCACGTATATAGATTCTACACATTACAAAACTTGTAATATTTATAAATTATTTTTAAAATTCCTTTTTACATACTATTATATAGTGAATGTGTGAAATTAAGGTAGTTTACATACTACATGATATCAAATACTATAAACTTGAAACTTATGAAAATACGGAAAAAAAAATAGATTTTCTTAAATAAACTAGTTGGTTCCATAGAGTATTATGTACCCTATAGATTTTATAGGGTACATGGTATAGAGTGGGTGTACATGGTACACAGTGGGTAAAAAATGCCATAGGGTAGGCTGTGGATACCAAATCTAATACCTTGTAGCATACATGATAGGGTACGGAATCACTTCATACTCTACTCACCCTATACCCGCTCACTCAATGGCTCATATAATATCTAACTGTAATTAAACCATTAAAATAATTAATATTTTAATTATTATATTTATTTTAACGGTTAAATAGAATCACCTAAAACTTTCTTTGTAATCTAAAGATATAAATGGCGGAAGGCATATATAAAGTTTCTAAATAGATAAAATCTAAGCATTTAAGATATAATAATAAATATTGTAAATTAATTTATTTCCCTTATGCTTCAAGCACTTGTATTTGGTGAACAGTGTGGCGATGGAATGGCTTCTTCCCCTTCCTTGAACTTGAAGCGGCTTCTTGTTAATCTACGAAACATCCATTTTCCTTCCACGGTCCATTTTCCTTTTCACTTCTTTTTTAATTAGAAAATTGACTATAAACTACATTATTTTTGAATGGTCTATTATATAATATATATATTTATATATGTATTAAAAAATATGTATAAATATATTCAATTTACATTTATATTTTATTTATATTTGATCTATTTAATCTTTTTATGAGAACTGTTAACTTTTTTCTATTTGTATCTATTTCTTGATAAAGAATTTATTAGAAAAAATTAAAAAAAAATCTGTATTTATCAAAAAAAAGCTAACCAAATAGACCCTATAGGTTACAAATGACTAAGCACAAACAATGTACTTTTAATATTTCTATGAAAATTTCCTATTAAGATAAGATGGCAAAAATAGATACGAATCCGGATTTTCCAATTATGTATAAATGGTAGCTCTAGAGTTATAGTACGTAAATGCCCAAGCCTATGACGAAATAATGAAATTTATGGAAGAGAGAACAAAAAAAAAAAAAAAAAAAAAAAAAAAAAAGAAAAAGGCATGTTAAGAATGCATCTTCCAGAAAAGGAAAAATATCAAAGCATAAAATTGGGTTGGCTTTTTCTGTGTACTAGTGTCCCTTGCCAAAATAATCCTGTGGGTTAGTAGGTGGTATTTATATTTTTATTTGCATTATAATAATATCTTTATATTATTATTTGTTATATTATATCTCGTATTTTTTTTTAAGAATAGTGGTTGTAATGTTTATAGGGTTAATGTCACAATTAGTATCTAAATTTTAATAAAATATGTAATTAAGTATCTATACTTTAAAATTGATCAATTTAATAGCTGAAAAAACTTTTTATAAACGCCTATAGTACCTCTATCAAATTCTTCTAGGTATTAAATTGATCAATTTTAATCTAGATACTAAATCGATCAATTTTAAAATTTAAATATTAAATTGATCAAATTTAAATTTTAGCTACCTAATTGCATATTTTATTTAAGTTCATGTAATATTTGTGATATTAAGTGTTATATTATCATAGTTCCTAACCATTATTTTATTATATAAAAAAATATTAAATAGCTTTTTCTTATTAAGGAAAAACCTGTGGGGTTACATTTTTTGTTATAAATTTTTCCGAGTCTATTCGATCTGTTACTATTTACACTCGAGTCTAGGAGGTTCCAATATGTGCAAAGTAACATTGTCTTTTATCATTTGTAACCACATCCCGGTTCCAATAAAACCGCTGGTATTTCTACACCAACTGAAAGAAAACAAATAGCCTTTTTAATATATATATAATATAATATATATATATATATTTCCTTTTCCTTTGCATTCTAGCAATTTTTTTAATAAAGTATTTATCATAATGGGTAGTAAAAAGAAAGAAGTACAAGTGTGTAGCGTTTAGAACTTCTTACATGGTGGTATTATTTATTGTTGGTATCGTATGTTTGGTTTTTTTTCCGAAGTATGAACAATGTTCGAAGAAGTCATCCATCTTAGAAGTGCTTCCTATTAAACATGCTTAAGATTGAAGTTCTGATTAATATAAGTTGTTATACAAAAAAAATGTCTTATTTATTAAAATTCCATTACACTTTATCAAATGGATATATTACAAAATTCTCCACTTATTTAATAACCACTACTCCTCATCAATTTTGTTAAATATTTAGAATCACAACAAGTAGTAAGGACATTATTATGTTCTCTTACATAATTAACAGGTATCCTAAATTTTGGTGCTTGTCCCTACATGCCATTTAGCTCTTCGCTTCCAATTGATGAATTATTGTTATATCATTTATATTGATATCAAACTTCCCACATCAAGGTATTTCATGTTTTTTGAATGGTAAACCTCATGGTTTTATCTTTTGCTTCATTTGCATCTAAGAGATCGACCATTGTGATAGTATTTCCCATTGAGAAGTCTAACCTTGAAACTCTAGTTGATTCTAAGCCATTTCCTAAACTAAAAGGTACTTCGATATATAGAGTTTTGTTAAAATCTAGTTGAGGGAGGTCACATAATGCAAATATATCCGTCCTATATATATATATATATATATATATGTACATAGATATAAACTTAACAAATCATTATTAAGGTAGACTTTACACCTTGTTTTATTTGAAAAATATCACATAATTTGTTTTTTCCCTTAATGAAAAAAAAAATATGTTACTCAAACTTTTGATCCTTGAAGAAAAAAAAATCCAAAAAGACCCTATAAAAAATTCCATAGGTAGATAGAAAAAAGAATTAGACATATTTGTTTCTCCTCTTCTTAAGAAGAGGATTTTTTTCCCCTTCAAATGTTACAATTTTGTACTAACACTCCAAAACTTAAGGCACTATAATTCGCCATATACCCATGATAGGTATGAACATTCTAAAATTCATGTTTTACTAAATACCATAATTAATACATCACCAATCGCATAACAAGCCATAACTCCATAAGCCACTTGTATCACTTGTATTATCCACTTATGACACACACACACACAAGGTTGGCTTATAGGGTCCAACAACACCACCTACTAAAACACTATAAAACAAAGGGATAATGAGCTTTCGCAAAAAGTTTAATTAGGTGCTTGGATTTTGGTTTTGAACAATTTGGTACTTGAAGCAAATTTTTGTATACACTTTTTTTTACCTGAAGTTTAGTTTTGATAATTTTAGTACCTGAAACAAATTTTTGTGTGCATTTTTCATCCTTGAAGTAAGTTCAATCAGATAGTAAAAATATATGCAAAAACTTCCTTTAGGTACTAAAAATGTCAAAACCAAAATTTAGATACCCAATTGAAATTTTTTTCCAAAGTTTATGTACGAAATTGTTTAAAACTAAACTTCAAATACTTAATTGAAATTTTTACGAAAGTTTAGGAACCATTTTTGTATTAACACAAAAAAAAACTAAGGTTTAAGCCTAATTAAATAGCACAATTATAAGATCTATTAAGTTCATTATTATCTTATGTACCACAACTTGATAGATAATTAAGTCCTTGATTTCCTTAGAAGTTGTCACTAGTAATGTCATTCCTAATAACCTATTAACAGGTCAAAACCAATAGCACCAAATACTATCACACCATTACTTGTAGTTAAAAAAGATAAAAGGATAGGCAACAACCTAGTAAATGCCACAACCATATGCGAATGTTTGATCAACAACACAATTGCACACAATCATATATCTAAATTAAAAAACAATAATATATCCTTAGGTTTAGGTCTTGTAAACAATAAAGTGACAACCCAGTAACCCACTATATGTATATGTGATATATACATATATGATATTGAGTAGTACTCCTCAACATCTATGAGTCTAGAATTTTTTAAATCTACCCCTTCATTTCTAGGTTTGACTCCACATAGGGAAATCTCATAATGATCATTAAGGCACCATATTAATATCACCAATACTTCTAGTCTACTAACCTTAGCCAAGCACAAGTAATAACAGTTATTCATAGTTGGATATTAGTCAATTTCATTTTAATTTCAATGCTACATAGGCACAAATAGCAAATATGGTAATCACATGACTTGAGAAAGTGTAAATGGTTTGCCTGCATACTTTACTAATAGGAAGACCAGTTGCAACAACAAAGTAAATATTAAGAAGCTACTCCTCTGTTGTTCTCCTTTACATGCATGCAAAGAGGTCATAAGGTAGCAAATGGTAAAAAAAAAAAAAATAGAAAGGTGTCAAATCTCTTAAATGGTTTAGGTGGCAAAGTAGTAAACTAGTGGACAACATCAAAGGGCTTCATAACATGTTTATGCTTTTAGCAGTAGAATGTTCTTGATATAAACACCATCACTTGCTCCCTATCATCTTGTATATTGCCTATGATCCTTTTGATATTGATACTACACAATCATTAATACCTAAATCATTTATGTGAGCATGTGATACATGTCTTGTACCTACAAATGTTAACTTCATTGTGAGTACATGTTTGGGTAGTAGAATATTGTTGAATTAGATTCATATAATTATTACCTTTAAAATTGCAGAACCTGTTGATTTGATAATGATAGATATGGGGACTTTGATGTAATATTAGATGTTAAATAGCTATTAAAATATCATCTTGGAATTTACTATCAAAATCTTATAGTATATTTTGAGTTACCATATGAAGATCCCTTTACTTATAGGATAGAAGCTCAAAGACATACTACTCTGTCAACTTATGAAATATGGGATAAATCCACTATATTTGTGGTGGCTTTGATATAAAGGAAAGATTGATACTAACCTGGTTTGCCTTCGGATCAGGAGATTGACTATTGCATATATTTGGTGCTAAGCACAACATTTATCACTAAGGCTCTATATTGTATAACACCTGAAGAATTAGTGGAACTAAAGAACCAACTATAAGAACTTTTTGATAAAGTCTTTATAAGACCAAGTGTCTTTCCTAAGGGAGCGCTAGTACTCTTAATGAAAAAGAAAGACGACAATATGCAATTGTGTATCGACTATCGAGAGAATTAGGTATTTATAAAATATAACTACCTTACTCCCTAGAATTGATGATCTCTTTGATCAATTGACAATGGAAGAAATTTTTTCCAAAATTGACTTAAGAGTAGGTTACCAGTAATTAAAGATTAAGTAGGACAATATGCAAAAGATGGCCTTCACAACTAGATATGGGTATAATGAATTCTTAATGATGCCTTTTCATCCTACCAATGCTTTGATGGCTTTCTTAGATCTATTGAATTGGATTTTAAGAGATTATCTAGATAAGTTTGTGGTGATCTTCATTGATGATTTATTAGTTTACATTTCATTGTGGTATTAAATTCCTTTATTGTTATATAATTAATATATGATTGATTTGCTAGGCAAGTACAACTATTGTTTAGTGAAAGGGAAATTTTATTGTCTTGTCATTATCTAATGGCTCACTCCATATCCAATCATGATTGAACCACTAAAATAGTTAATATTTTAATTACTACATTTATTTTAACTGTTAGATAGCTGATTGGATGATTCTGTCGATGGGACTATGGAAGCTCCCTTCATGAAATATAGATAATGAGAACAAGTGACACCTCATAAAGATCACATAGACCTTTAATCACATTAACCCTTTAATCCAATTAACAAGCAAGTAGCTAATTATTGTATTCATTCATATGCTACTATATTAATTATCAACTTCAAATTAGATTATGTAAACACTAGTACCTAGACATTATCCCTTAGAATCAATTATGCAGCCATTTACAAAATAATGTTTAAATCTATCTTAATGTTTGTGGATCATGGAAATTTTCATTATAGGTTATGGTAGAGATCGCTTGAACCCAATGGCCTCTAATCATCCATCAGTTAATTGGAACTTTCCTAACTAATTGCTTTGGATTGCATTATCCTAATTAATAAATCAACCAAAAACTTAAATCTGTTTTGTGAATTCCTCTTTATGGTCTAACCTTAATTCGAGAGATTTACACTGTGCCATAATATCTTGGATTGCATGCAACAACATTCAATTATGCAGATTTAATTATACACATGGGACTTTCCTATAGACATAATATCAAACACAAAATCTAGAAATATCAATCTAATTCAAGTAAATTCACAAAATTAAATCACAATAACAAGAAAAATCTCATTAACTTTAATAATACAGTAGGTTACTTAATAATTCTAGGGTTATACAAGTCTAGATACACAAGATTTCTACTCCATAGAATGAATTAAAGAAAAGAATAAGGAAGCTGAAAGTCATTTAGTTAACAATCTTTCAATCTGAATATCGAATTATGCTTCATTGGTTTCAACCCTAATACTCCTCCCATTAACAGCAAGAAACTTTAAAACTTTGAAATATTAAGCTCTTAGATCCCCCCTTTTTAACATTCTTATAAGCCTATTTATAAGTAGGTTAAATTGTATGTGAAATAAAGTACAAGTTTTGGCACAATCATACTTTTGTCTGTACATCTTTCTAACTCTAATTTAATTAAAAACAAACATGCAACACTTGCACGTGTGTAAAAACACATCCCTCCTAGACCTTGCTATTCATAAAACAATTGATTCCACTTCGATTCTAGAGCAATTTTAGCATTGAATGTCTCTTCATGGAATATATAGAACATATCTCCAATTAATGCTCATTTAACTCAAAAGTTACTTGGAACTTGAACATTTTTCCATTTGGCTCAAAATCAACTCCAAAGCTCTTGAAATTAAAATATAGATAATTTATGTGCACAATTTATTCAAAATATCCATGAAATTTTTAAGAGTGATGTAAAGTTCAACCTGTAAAATAGGTACAAATATAGTTCATTAATAACGCAAGGCAATTATTAATTTGAAAATCACAACAAACAAATCCTCATTAAAATGACCATATAAATATGTGCTAGTTTTATGGTGTGCTATAAGAAATCATTTGTTATATTTATGAGACACTTTTATAATTATTATTTATATTTACACGATGTTTTATGAATTGAAATTGTAAAACACTAACAGCATGTTTGGTTTGCAAAATGAAATAATGTAGGAATAGAATTGTGATTTCTAAGAATTAAATAGAGAAGTAATAAATATTCTTTATAGTTCATTTGAGAGCTTATAACTAGATTATATTCTTGTGATCCAATAAAGGAGTTACAATTCCGATTTTCCAACAATAGTTATAATATGGAGTATGAGTTCTACCAACCAAACACATGAATGGTACTTAAGGAAGTAATAGTTATTTTATTCCATCATAATGAAGTTAACCAAATGTGCTATACGTCATGCAATATCATTAAAGAGGAAAATTACACATAAAAAAATGAACATTTTAAGTTCAATTTCAGATAAAGGATGGAATTTCTTAGTAGTTCCAATAGTGGATGAACATTGCCAATGTGGCGCAGTTAGAAGATGAAAATTATATATTGAGGATGAATATTTTGTGCATTTAACATACACATCTATAAGATCTAAAAATATAATCCTAGAAACAAAAATGCCATTCTTTATTTGCATTACTTTACAAAATGTTCATTTTCTATTTGAACCACTAAAAAGTTTCATTCACCATTTAAACTTAAACAGAAATGTTAATTATCTAATATGTAATGTTTTCTATTATAAAATGTCACATACGTTAGGAAATTAAATGACTTTTATATGTAAAAAAGAAATAAAAAAGTTAATAGAGTGTCATTATATTTTAGTGTGACATTTAATGATTAATGTTAGGAAAAATTATATTTACCTTTTTCATTAATCAAGCAAAATACATTTTCTCACTTACATACAAATGAAACCCTACATAAGAGAAGGGGACGACGCTATTTCTACGTTCTACCCGGTTTAGATCCATGCATGCATGCATGCAACGTAGAAAAGATATGTGGTAAACTTATTTCATTTGTTTATCATTGTAGTACATAATATACACTAATCAAAATGTGCAGAAGACATTAAAATATTTGAACTTAACATTTAAATCCAAATTTATAGATGCTCTTAATATTTCCAAGATTAATTACTCT
The DNA here is from genome assembly GCA_024138025.1 of Combretum micranthum. Lineage (NCBI taxonomy): Eukaryota > Viridiplantae > Streptophyta > Magnoliopsida > Myrtales > Combretaceae > Combretum > Combretum micranthum. The sequence goes on along the minus strand of JAMXBD010001475.1, from coordinate 344,177 downwards.
TTGTATTTGTGATCTATTAGAGCATTTAACATATTGGGACATATGTATAACAAAAAGTATTTTGATATGCACTAAGTTTTTCCTAGTCAACAACTTTTTTTTTTAATTATTGTTAAGTAGCCTATTAAGACTGCCATTAAGAAGTGATCATTTAATTTGACAAAAAAGGTTAATGTTGCGAATTGAACATGAACTTTGGCAATATATTTTGAAATTGATAAATTTAATACCTGAGAGAATTTTCATTGTACTGCAATAGTAACTTTGTTAAATAGAGTAACATTGTCATTCTATGTGATATTTTTAATCAATATAACGGAGATATTGTTGATGTACACGAAATTTTTTTTAATACACTAAATTGATTAATTCTAAAATTTAGGTGATAAATTAATCAATTTCAAAGTTTAGATATTTAAGTATACATTTTATTAAAGTTTAAGTACCATTCATGTTATTTACCCTTGATCAAAATACCAAATAGATATCTTATAATTGAATCCCTTCATCAATATGTATTCTAATTGTTGACCTCAAATAATGATGCATTTGTCAACTATAATTGACCAAATCTACGATCACAATGGCCATGACCCTTTTTCGCAATTGCTAATTATTCACAAGGTACTTCATACACTTTTACAATGACTAAGACACAATGCCATAGTAATAACTTTTTATAGTCATATTTTTGGGGAATCATTACAATTACAATGATATTCTAAATTTATAAATATATATATATATATATATCTTTATGCCCCCTGAAAAATATGGGTATCTAAATTATACACAAAATTTAATGACATTCTCAAGTTGAGGGGTTGTGTATACACATAACCACTGCTTACTTAAGGCATATGCAACTGACCCCTGGAATAGTTGGACTTAAAAAAATAAAGGTGAATTTACTTGAGAACATCTTACTTAGATATGCTCAATCATAGTATAATTAGACTTGAAGAAGGCATTAATTCAACCTTCGGAATTTGTGAAGGATGACGAGTGGGTGGATCTAGGCGGCATGATAATGTGATCCAGATGAATTTAACGAAAAGTGTTATAATATAAAATATATGATTGTAAATATATATATAAAGGATGAATATAAAAAATGGTTTGGATGAATGGATTTCTCATATTCGGTTGATTAGATGAAAGGAAAGGAAATAAAAAAAGAATAATGATTTAGACTTGCTTATCTCTCCCATTGAGCTTTTGTTTCCATCCATTCTTGGATAATCCTCGCAACTATGTAAGTTCTAGTCTGGTGTCCATAAGTAGAGTAGGGCCTAGAGGCATGAGCAGGTTACCTTGGAGAGATTGGTAAATTAATTGGTCGTTGAGCTTCTTAATAACTAAAGACGGCTGTAAATGAACATGTTTCAATCATATTGCCTACATAAGCCCTTATCGATAGTGCTACTTGATAGCAAATCTATTCTTCTTTTTCAAATATTTTATATAATTATTATCCATGACACCAAATAATATCCATTACCGGCCTCGAATCTATGACGAAGTGCCTTTTCAAAAGTCATGGAACCTTATTTGTCATAATAGGTTGTCTACTTATCTAATCAAGACTCATAGAAGCAACATTGCTAAAATAATTTTGAGAAGTGGATGATCGGCGAAGTGAATGAGGTGATATATCCATAAGGAGAGGAAAAAAAAAGCACCTTACCTACAGTACGATACACGTTTCTTAACACTGGAAATTCGAAACATAATGAGAAAGCGATAGCCTTCTCCTATGAAAATGTTTGCAAACTTTTAAATCTTATGTGTATATATATAACTAAAATATGGTTTGAACAAAGCCTTCGTTATTTAAAATATTAGAGGTTCATAACACGGGAAGTAAATGAGACCAAGGGAGAGGAGCTGCGGATCTCTTTCTTATGTTTGGCTATGGAACTTTACATTTTGGATACTTTTGGATTGTTTTTCTATTTTTTCCATTTATTTTATTAAGTCTATATGTAATTATCTATATATGCTTGTAATTTGAAGTTTTGAAAATTGTTTGGTTTATTTTGGTCCAAATCTAATGTTTGGTTATTTATATACCTAAACTTTAAAGTGGTCAATTTAATATCCGATCAAATTTTTGTAATTATTTTTACTACTTTCCTAGCAAGATTTGTTTTGTTTGCATACGGAGAAAAGATTATAGCATATCATTAAATTTTTACTAATATTCCCAATACCATCTAACACTGATATGTTGCCCATTTCACATCAAAAAATAGAGTAAGTAATTTTAAAGAGATAGAAAAATAACTATAAAAATTTTGGTTGGATATTGAATTGATCACTTCAAAGTTCAAAGATCAAATTTAATTTTGAGCAAAGTTCAGGGACAAAATTTGATATTTTCCCAAGATAAAAATAGTCATTTAGAATTTTATTATACAGTAAATGTCAAAGTTTTATCTGAACTTTGTATAAAAATTTAATTTGGTTCTTAAGCTTTAAAGTAGTTATCAAATATAATATTTAATTAAAATTTTTATGGCTATTTTATAACATTTTTAACACTATTTATTTAATTTGCTAGCATTGTATATTGATTTTTTTGTGCAAAATTTAAATATCAGGTAATACTTTGACAATTTCCCTTTATGACAATCATGAAGAAAATGGTGATTGGAAGATGAGATTCGGAAAGTGACAATTTACACATTTTTAAGGAAAACTTAAAAAAAATATATAATTTATTCACTTGAAAAAGGATTTTTGTATTTTAATTTTAACTAAATAAATAAGTCTCTTTTTTATTTTGAAAATATAATGGCACATGTATAATAACAAAACCACATACTAGAAAGCCCACTGTTTAGTGGTAAAATGAAGAAATTGCGCATGACAACAATCATTACCAAGAATGAAATTAAAAAATCACAATTTTCCCATAAAATAAAAATTCTATTCGATAAATTGCCATATATTAAAACTATAGTTTTCAATGGGATACTAGTGCAATTATGGGAAATCCTATGGTCCCGTTGACTATTCAACGACTCACGCTATACCCAACCATGATTGAACTACTAAAATAGTTAATATTCTAATAATTATATTTATTTTAACAGTCAAATAGTTGATTGGACGGTGCCGTCGATGATCAATATTTCATTGTTAGGGAGTTTCTATGATTCTATTGATGGGATTATCCAGTCAATTATCAAACCATTAAAATAAATATATAATCGGAATATTAACTATTTTAGTGGTTCGATCACGGTTGTGCATGGTGTGAGACGTTGGATAGTGACGAGATCGATCCTGTCAAAATTAATAATTGAACCATAGAATTTTTCTTCATTGTTGTTGATTTGCCAAAAACTCCAATGTAACGGTTTGTGTCGTTGTTTTTTCCATATGGAAATGTATGATAATCACCTATGCTGGCCCTCTATATTTCCATAATTTGAAGACCCAAATTAGTATTTCTCTATCTTTGCTTCTTATCTCATATTGATGCGCTCACAAACTTATTGATTGTCATTGGTGTTTAGTCCTTTCACCACCTCATAAGAGCATAAATTTATAGTAATTTGAAGAAAAAAATAGAGAAAAAAGAAAATGGATCAAGGGCAGGGAAGCGAGAGTTCAAGTAAGGGACAGGAAGTTGCATCAGGTTCAGGGAAAGGGAAGAACCATCGCCTCGCTGACCACCAACGACAAGTGCTTGAAGAGTAAGGGAAATAAATTAATTAGTTCACAATATATTAACATACATATAGAGGCAGGTTCATATAAAGAACTTCACTTAGATTTGATTTTTTTTTTTTTTTTTTTCTCATTGAAACTTCATACATGTACGCCAAATATAGCTTTGAGAATTTTCTCTTCTTTTTTTCTTTCTTAAACTAATTTGCCTTTGACTTTTATATTTTTAATAGATCTATTGAATGAAATAGGGTAAACAAATAAAAGAAAATTACTTGTCATGCATAAATCAAAAAGCATAGTAGAAAAGCAATTTTAATGAAATCCACATTTTAATTCCAACAATAACATATGACATAGTGATCACTAAATAATCTGCATGTTTTTCCACTTTTATTTTTCTTCTTGTTGAAAATCGTCACATGTGATGCTTGACTTGTCTTGATGACCACATTCCAGATGTTATACTTGTAGAAATGACTTCTAATTATGTGTTTGAATGCATCCCATGTGTTGGCCAAAAGAAAACAAAAAAGGCATCCTATGAAGTTAGCAGTATTTACTTGTCCATATAAGTTACGTTTTGGGAATCAAATCTATAGATTTTTAATAAATTAAGCATATTTATCTATCAACAAAGCCATAACTACGGCTTATGATTATCTTGAAGCATATCAACCTAATATGGTTGTGTGAAAAGAGGATGGGAAAATGGTAGGCAGTTTTTTTTTTTTTTTTTTTTTTCTTTCTTTCTAGTTTGAAGAGAATAATTGCCAAACCTAAAATGGAATGTGATAGAAACTCAACTGAAGATACAAATGCAATAAGAAAAGGATAGAAAATGATATGATATAAAATGCAATCTGCCAAATTGTATTAGATTGCTTGCAATACCATCTACTTTATTTTAGTATTATGAGACCCAGTTGACTCATTTGGTTCTTTCTGGTTGAACTATACCCTTCTTAAAAATGAACTGATTCAACATCGTTTTAATCCGATTTTATCCATTAATCCTTTACACTATAACTTCTACGAGTGAAGCCCAAAAGCCGGATCTGATAATATTGCCTTTTCTTTGTGTCGTTTTTTGCCCTCATTTTTCTTTTTACAATATAACATAGTTTATTTATTTATTTATTTTTTCCTTGTCATAAGGCAATTCAAGGAATGCTCCCACCCTGATGAGAAGCAACGACGCTGGTTAGGCATGGAACTTGGGCTTGATCCACAGCAGATCAAATACTGGTTCCAAAACAAAAGAACCCGGACGAAGGTTGTTTGTGCTTTTGCTTTAGGCAATTTATTATTAAGAAAGGAGAAAACAAAACCACTAATACATATATCAGCTTCTTTTATTCACAGTTCGGGCATGACCGAGCCGATAACTATACACTCCAGACGGAGAATGAAAAAATATTACGCGAGAATCTCGCGTATAAAGAGCTACTTAAAAATACGATTTGCGAAACTTGTCGTGGTTCTTCTAACCAAGAAGATGAACAGCAGACTACATTGCAGAAGTTGCAAATGGAGCACCGCCAGCTAAGAGAACAGGCTAGTTAATTATAATTACACTTTCAAGATTTGTACGTGCGTAGGTTTTAGATAAATTATAAATTTAGGTATAGGGTTTTATATGTTTACGTTTTATTAGTTTTGTATGATTCTGCCGATTTAGTACTTTCTGTAAATAAAAAATTGTGATTTTAATAACCATAATAAATTCATTTACTTTTTATTTTGATTTTTGATATTTTGACTTATGTTTTACGAGGTTTTTGCATATCTTGCAGTACAATAAATTGTGCGCCACTCTAACAGCGCAACTGGGGAAGCCACTTTCCGAGATAGATGCAAGTTTAAATGCTTATACTGGATCTGTATTGGATGTGTCACCATCAAGGTATACTGGAAACCAAGAATCGGAACTTCTTTGGCTGAAAAAGCAAAGGGGATTACAGGAACAACAAATGACTTGAGGGTGCAAATGGCAGCTAAAGCCCTAAAACAATTGGTCACGCTCTTGCAAACAAATGAACCTCTCTGGATCAAGTCTAGTTGTGGCAAATATACGCTTGATCGCGAAATATATGATAGGATGTTTTCTAGGGCGAGCCACTACAGGAACCCCAATTCTCGAATTGAGTCATCACGGGATTCAAAGGATGTGAATATAAGTGCCATGGATTTGGTTTTATGTTTTGGGACCCGGTAAGTTATATAACTTTACCTTAGCCAAGTTACAACTACCAGTCATGGACCATGCAGCCCACTATGATATTACAATTAAATTGACTATAGAAAATTAGTATAAAAATATATTAAGAATTTTGATCACGGTTGGAATCGATTTAAGCCTCTTTAATGATGTAACAAGACTAATCCCGTCATAGACACTATAGAACTAGAGAATTTTTCTAAACTATAAATATATTTTCACTTTTTCCATTACTTTTGAATGCAAACGCTTATTTTCCTCAATGTTATTGCAATCCCAGAATCTTTGTTTTAGATGGATATTTTAGGGTGATTTTGGGATTTTGAATGTCCAGGACCAGTGGGCACATAACTTTTGCACAGTTGTTAGACAGGCAAGGACCATCGAAGTGATTAATATGGAGGCTTCAGGGCAGCAGGGTGGTCATTTACAATCGGTATATATGTTGGGCTTATCCTTGTATTACACCTCTTTTCTTTACTCTAAACATACTTTGATCATAACCGTCTAACAAGACAAATTTCAGATGTATGCACAAATGCACATCCTTTCCCCTCTTGTGGCACCACGGGAATTCTACTTTCTTCGCTGTTGCATGCAAATGGAGGCACGAGTTTGGATTGTAGCAGATGTTTCATCTGATTACACAGAAGAGGGCATTGCTCCTTCTCGTTGTTGGAGATTTCCCTCTGGATGCATGATTCAAGAGATGTCCACTGGTTTCTCTAGAGTGAGTTCCTTTAACCTGTATTCTTTTACCCAAAAATGCAGTGAAGTTAATACATTATTCTATTATCCACTAAAAAGATCTTATTAGGAATAAGGCAATAAATTTTAGATTTACAACCCTATAATATATCAGTCAAATGGGGTAGGAACATGGAAATGTCTCATTTTCAATCAACTCAAGGGAAGAAAAAAAATGTTTGGCTTAATAGGTCTTGTGTGGTCTTATGTTTGTACTACTCTACTTATTAACGATTGATGGGTATAGCTAGATGGCAATGTGACTCCAATCACAACTGACCAAAACCATATTCAATGTACCACTACCTTTTCCTTTTGAAATAACATTCTTTTTTTTTTTTTTTTAATCTTAATGTTTAGTTTGGAATTTCAAGATGTTTCTCATGTATACCAGGTGACTTGGGTGGAACATGTAGAAGTTGACGATAAGAATAAATCTCATAGACTTTATCGGGAAGCGTTAGGTGCTGGTTTTGCCTATGATGCAGAGAAATGGACTAGTGCACTTCATAGGATGGGTGAAAGACTTAACAGTACCATCTATCAAGATATGCCTACTCTTGATTATGGAGGAGGTACTTCTCTATCAATTTATTTGAAAAAGGGCATGTTTGTTTGTGGAAAATGTCTTTTTGAACTTTGATCTTCCTAAGATAAAATTTTACAGGATAGGTTTGCATCTCCAAAATGTTGTCTTTGTTCATACGAATAAATATCTAATATGCATTAAATAAATTAACCCTAAAATAAAAAAACACTTTATGACACACACGTGTTAGATGTTTATTTTTAGGAGTACAAAGGGATAACAACCTTAGGACAACAATTTTTTTTTTTCCAATTTTTTTTGGTTGATAGCCGTAATACTATGTCAAAAACTACAACAACATATGCCAACAATTTTTTTATTTTTCCCCTTTAAAGCATTGGGTCATCCTGAGGCAAAGAAACATAATGAAGCTTTCACATAGAATGGTCAAGAACTTCTGCTCCATGCTTGTGATGTCAAGAAAATCAGACTTTCGTCATGTAGCTGATGCGGACACTAGCGGGGTTACAATGTCTGTTTCTAAGAACATGGAACTTGGCCAACCCATTGGCACAATCATCAGCGCTGCTACTTCTTTGGCTTCCTCTTTCGCTTGATGTTGTTTTCCGCTTTCTTACAGATGAAAACACTCGCAATCTGGTATGGATTGACAAAAAATTTCTCAATTTTATATGCTTGTAAGTAGTCTGAAGAGAGAACCAATTAATGATTTCTTTTCTTTTTATTTAGTGGGATGTAACCTTAGGAGGAAATCCCGTGCAAAAGGTAGCAAGTATCAACACCGCAAATCAACCTGGAAACTTCATATCTGTAATCATGGTAAAACACAAACTGATCCTTATTATTCATTTATTCATTCATTTTGCTTTCTTTTTTAGCATATTGGTAAATTCCCATTAGAACAAGCATTTTGTAATATATTGAGGTAATATTAAATTAGCTAGACGAAAAGGACTAAATTTACGAATTTTCGTATTATTTTAGTAATTCAAGATGTTATGGTTAATAACGAGTTCTAGTGGTAAGTAATACGAGTTACCTGATGTCATGGAAAATGAAGAAATTATTATCATTTAGAAAAGTAGAAATATTTTTCTTTTTCATTTCCCATCATGTTTTTTGTGGCTATTAACTATCACTACTAAAGATTAACTGCTATTATTATCTCTGTTAACTAACAGTACTATAATAAAACTAATTTTTAGAAATAGAGATTCTGTAATGAAAATCATTAAAAGAAGTTTCATTACATATTGATTAAATAATGATGATTTTGTAATAGAAATTTAAGTTTAGACATTACAATTTTTATCTATAAAACCTAATTTTCGCATAGTGGTCCAACTATTTTAGACAACCATAAATGTTTGATAATTGTATAGTTTTAATCATAAAAGAAACGAAAAAAAAAAAAAAAAGAAAGAAGAAAGAAGAAGAAATGTTTGGAGAGCATTTTGCACGAAACACCGTAGTGTTTTACATGATCAAGTTACTTTGATTTTGGTGAAACAGCCAACAGCTCCAATTGATGCAAACGAGTTCATTCTTCAAGAATGTTCTATAGATAATCAGAGTGCCTTAGTAGTCCGTGCTCCAATTGAGATCCCATCCTTCAATATGGCACTGGTTTGTGAGGATACTGCGACCATACCTCTCCTTCCATCTGGTTTTACAATAATTGATGAAGGTCCTCCGTCAAGCACAAGTACTGGGGCTCAGCCAACTGTGGGTTCAATACTTACAGTGGCTATCCAATTAGTGGTCAACGGTAGCTCAACATCAGATGAGGTGAATGCTAATTCAATGGCAAATGTCAATACTATTATCAGCGCAATGGCTCTGAAAATTAAGTTGGCCCTTAATTGCGGCGGTAGCAATTGAAGAGCGAGTTATGAGTTCGCTTAAACATTGGATTTTCTTGAGCATTACAAACCTTTACTATATCTTTATATAAAACTTTATTATATTTGTGAAATAATGTCTGCTAAGAAATTGGAATATTAATTATACGTTTAATCTAGTAACTTTTATTGGTTTCTGCAGATATTTTAAATTAGTTTTATTAATATTTATGGTGGATGAAAATCCTTTTGAGTATATAATTAGCGAAATCATGATTTATATATTTTTTGTTTGAAAAGATTAGGCTTGTTTGTTAGTTGGTAATTGAGGGTGAAATGTAACCTTGCTTTTATGCATATTCCATTTTAGCAGTGATATCTTTAGATACTTCCCATCTATATTATTTAATACATGTTTTGTCTGCTTTATTGAAAATAGGGTCTAAATTGGGCTAATTGAATATGTTAAAATAGATTAGAGCACGTATGATGTATATGCTCTTCGAGCTTATGTAGACACATTATATATGAATAGTGTATGATTATAGTCATGTACTTATATAAGTGTAGACTAGTGATTAAACAATTGATTCAATTGAAATTTGAAGCCTATTTCTATGGGTAAAGGATATAATCATAGTATTATACCCATGATAAATTTTATACTCTAAACTATATATGATACATGTACTAGATATTCTTTACCTATTCATGAAAGCTTTTAGTTAATTACATTAAATATAACAAAAATATGATACTTAACAAGTGCTCAAGGCTTAAACCTATTTGCCCATTGTACAGAGGAAAAACCTTAAAAGTGTATCATATCCTCAATTCCTTTGTCCCGTCTTATTTTCCTTTCAAAGTATTTTACAAAAAAGTTGTGGATGTTGACTAAAGGAGAATGAACGAGATTGAATTGAAATTGCTTGTCACATCCAATATTGGGACTGGAAATAACACCCTTGAAATAAATCCAAGATCTTGCTAAAGGGTTAATATCATTTCTATCCAAGAAAACATTACATTGGAGTATTAGTTCAGCAAAAGTTTAAACTACTTATTCTCATCCCTACAGCAAATAGCTGGCTCCATCCCTGAAGGTTTTCCAGAGCTAGTAATTGCTTGAACAAACTTCATATTCACTTAAAGGATAATACATGTATTCCCTCCATTTACTGTGAGCAAAGTGGATAAACACACATTTAAGCAAAACAAAAATAATTACTTATAGCCTATAGGTAATTCAAAATACAAACATAAAAAATTTACTACAAATTTAAATTATGTAAGAAATGCATGCAATATTAAAGCACTTGAATGCACTAGTACTAATATCCTAACATAATCCAACCTTCATCCGGTTAATTGACTTCTCCAAATATCTTGGATATTTAGAGAAAAAAAAATTCTACAAGGAGTAGCTAGGGAGTAACACCCCTATAAAACTAGCCCTTGAAGAATAATTACAACTCAAGACTAATCTTTCATTCTAATATCAAATTAATTTTTCATATCAATATGTGATTGTAATTAATTTTTGAGACTAATAAATCACCCAATAATATTGTATTAATTACTACAAAGCGAAACTAGTGAAGAAAAAACTCCAATTTAAATAATGAGTCGTCTTCTGGCCAAAAAAAAAATAATAAATAAATAATGAGTCGTCTATTAATGTATGATACAAGTGAATAACTTGATACTGCATCGAAGGAGAATTTTTCAAGAAAACCGTATTTTTCAAGGGGCATTCAGATAGTATTATACAATTTTAGAATGCTACCAATTGTAATAGTTAAAGCTTTGGTATCAGTCTCAATAGTCATGGCAAAAGAGGTATGAAGTACCTTGAGATTAGGTAGCAACGTGAAAAAGGTCATGGCTTGAGATTAATTACAATCATGGATTTAGCCAGGCATAGTTGATAAAGGCACTATCCAGGTCAACGATTAGGATAGATTGACGAAGGGATTCAATAATATATTAAATAACTATATCAAGTAATCACTTCTTTAATGCTTGGTGGCGATGAGATTGTTACTGACAATAATCATTATCCTAAAAAAAAAATGCAGGAAATTAGGAATTGCCAGATGTAAATTCAATGCTCCAATAGATCACACAACTCCGCTAGAGGTATTATTCGTTTTGGTCACATGTCACAGTTTTGTCCTTTTGTGCCAAACTTCCTTTATGAGGTACATTATGGGATTACTTGCACAGAGACACTTAACTCTAGAGTTCCGATGAATTCCAAGCTATACACAAAAAATATCTTTGTATTAAAGTTCCATGATCTATATTTAAGGGATATCATATATTCCCCACTTATAGATAATGTCCTTATCAGTTTCGTTACACAGGTTCAGAACTATACTAGACAGTGAGGACACACTCATCTACTTTCGATTGTTGAACAGCTTGATACACCAATAATGTCTGAAACTCCACAAGGTTTGTCGCTTTAGTACACAATATGGTTTTGTTTTTGATGCTAATATTTCCAGGGATTACCATCATGGATTGATCTATACATAACACGCTTAACTCTAGAGTTCCAATGAACTCCAAACGACTACACCAAAGATGCTTTTGTAATTAGAGTTCCATGATTTTTATTTGAGGGATATCACATAATAAATAACATTGAAGTTTTTAAAGTATTTATAAATTTTGATTCAAATGTTAAGTTAAAAATATTTGAATGTATTATGCACATTTAATAAAATGATTAAGTATGGCTAAGATAAACCAATGAAGTAAGTTTATCAGTATCTCTTGTACGTTGCATGCATGCATGGACAGATAGAAGGGGGCAGATTTGCTTTAACTTATCTATGTCGTAGCAATAAAGAAAAGGTGTGTAATACTTTGAAGTTTCTTTAATAGACAATTTATGGGTAAAGCCTTAATTATACTTTTTTCTCAACCCAAACTTAAGATTTTCCAGTTTAAAACATAAGAGTTCAGTTCAAATTAGATGCCAAATGCAATGATGAGGTCAATTTTTTACTATTACATAGTTTACTCCACTTAAATTAAAACGTCATATAATGACTATGATATAATAATTCCTTTTTGCATGTAAGTTATTTAATAATTATCTTTCATGAGTGCTTTAACGATTGGGATATTTTTGCGATAAAAGTTGTTTATAAGGAATAGTAATTCTTTACTTATTTTTCTATGTTATATAGATATATATTCTTTATCCAAGATTTTTGCAAACCAAATAAGGAATAACTATTCCGTAATAATAAAGCTACAATACCAATTCCATTACTGTCACGCCCCAAAGGGTATCCTAGACGTGGCAATCCGTCTACGGTATTAAAACTTAAGAATGACTTCCCAAAGACATGCGAAAGATTCAACACCATATGTAAGGTGTCTATCACAACAATAAGAGACTTCGGTGAGATGTGTAGTCGAGATAGGAAATATAGCATATAAGAAATCTAGATAACCATCTAACTTCAACATTATAAAATATAGTCTTACATAATCTTAGGGGCATTCTTCGATAAATCCAAATAACATAATATCAGCTTTGTCTTTCACATAAGAAAACAATACAAAACCAAAAGATATTAAGATATCTTAGCTAGGATCTTCAAAGGATTTTCAGAAGCTTCCAAACATAATCTTGGGTATATGAAGTCCTTGGGCATAAGAGATATTAGTCTTATTTCTAAAAGTATATCGGGGTATAAGCAACTAGTTTAGTTAGAATATTCCTGGATTAACGTACGTGCATCAATAGTTTCAAACAAGTTATTAAACAAGAAGCAAGTGAATAAGCAATACATATGATTTAGGAAATCATATGTTTGAATGGATTTACCCCTTCATTCGGTGATTAGATATTTTAGGCTCTTTAAAACCCATCTTTGAAATCCAATTTATGTAGTTTATTTCTGGCTCCTACTCGCCTATCCTGAAATATTTCTTTCTAGTTCTATTGTCACGGAGGGTACTAGTAGTAATAAACAAGTTACACTGAATATTATCACTAGATTACCTTCAGAGAATAACCAGGTTTCAAACAACGGATTTTTTAAGTTGCTTGATAAGAAATAACAATATATGAGAGAAATGATTTAGTGAATAAAATTAAACTATTACAATCATATATCTCCTTTGAAAATGCAACTAAATAATTACTCTACTAGTACATAACATCAACTAAAATAGATCTTTAGACTTCTAGTTCAAAGCTCTTGGAGCCATTCTGGATGTAACTAACCAGGGTCGTAAAGTGAACCTGATAAGACTATAGGAGTATGAGCGAAACCAATCTCAGTGAATAACCAGACATACCATACACACAAGTCATTAACAAATCATTGCAATGCAAGCACTCAACCATTGCACAGATATAAGTTTGGATGATCTAGATCCAAAAGGAAAAAGATTTACGCCCTCTTTTTAATGGGTTGAAGAACAGCACTCAATGACCACTGCCCAGGAGAGACTAAGTACACAGGGAATCAACGATTTCTCGTTTTAATGTTATCACTTTGAATATAGTTGATTGAACAAATCATCTCCTATAATCCCCTTAGAAACTCCTTAAGTATTATTCATTTCAAAGCAATTCTACGGGCGATGTTCTTCGGTGCCTTTTAGTTCCTCATAGGACCGCCAGACCAAAGAGAACCTTGGAAGACTCACACATTGGATCAACCAAGCAAAAAACAGATATCCGAAATATTAATACGTAGCAGGCTGTCACAACCATTATGCAATAATGCAATTCGTGCAATGCATGTTCATATTATTTGTTAAGTCCATAATTCTTAATCAGTTTCGGGGTGACCATACATTACACACAATCATCATTATACTACTGCACAACACCAACCATTTCATTATCGCTTGTATAAAGATATTTTAACAATCATACAATCAGATCATATCATACTTTCAACAAACATTCATTTGATTATCTTGCATTACATATTCGACTATTTACAATCACAACCAGTACAATATGACTGAATTACTCACCTGCTCATACCGGCTCAGTTGTAGTAATCCGCTGGTAGGTCTTCTAATGAGTCAAATTCACCTATTTAAAACAAAGTATTCATCAATACCATCTAGCTAAATCCCTATATGTGATTAGTGTCCTAGACTCGATATTAATACTTAGTATCATCGTGTTTTTCCTATTTAATCTCACATAATTGTTTGGTTATTTTTAGAAGTCATATTTCTCAAGAAATTAACTTAGTTCAATTTCCAATCTTATATATTTTATTTGTTTAAAACAAATATTTGACTAATACCAACTTAATTAATACTAAATATTTTCTTAATTCTAGGGTTTCAAAAGTTAATAGATATTAATTCTAAATAGACTTAAATACTTGTATTATAGTCACTATCTAATACATATTTGTATAACATACATTTATACATACTTAGTAAATATATTATATATATATACATAAATTCGGTTAGGTCAGAAAAACTTTCGTTGGAGAAATTTTAACTGTAAGCAGGCTCAAGGCTGTCGGCTTATATCTCTAGGTGCGGTTGTAAATCATTATGAAGAGAAAATTTCATATCGAGTGCACCGGTGTTGAAAGCTGCCAGCTTTCAACGTACGCCGGCCCTACGCCGCCGACGTAGATCTCCAGGTAGCCGGCTTACGTTGAATCTCTTACGTGAAAATTTATTTTACGTAGCCTCTGTTTGAGTGTAAGCCGCCGGCCTATCTATGTAAGCTGCGGCGTACAGCGTTTACACTGCTAGCCTTGAGGCAGCGTTGCACTGTTCATCATCTTCCTTGGTTCGATTCTTTTTCTTTGATTTTTACACGTTAAAAACTTACTTAAACTACTTCTAAGTGTTTATATACTATATATAAGGATATATAACAACTTTCAACACGTTTAAAAACAGGTATACATAGATTTCGATTTTGTGAAAGTAGAACTAGGGTTTTGAAATTTTACCTTGTTGGAGCTCGTTCGATGTAATCTGAAGCTTGTGTTTGTGTTTGTGTTTAATATGTTCCTAAGATAATTTTAAGTCAGATAAAAAGTTTAGATTTGGACAAAAATAACTCGAGTTACCTCAACTTACCTTTGAGCTCGTTTTTTGAGGGTTTTTAGCCTTGTTTTCCCTTTGATCCGAGCTTGTGTTTTATGATCTGTTTGTTTCTGTTTTTGATTCGTTTTGGTTGATATTTGGGAGTTTATTTCGTGCTGTGGGACTTGGGAATGAATAGGTTTTGTTTGTTCTTCATTAAGGTCCTTTATTACATATATATATATATAATATATAAGGGAGAAGAAGGATGGTGCTGCGGCTGCTCCTCCGAATTTTCCTCCAATTTCCTCCTCCTTAGGCTGTTATTTTCACTGCATTAAATGTTAGGTTGAGGTGGCATTCCATGATTTGTCCTTGGGTTGCTTTTGTTGAAATTTTGAATGCATTATTGAGCACAAATCCGGGTCTCTCTTCTCCAACATAATCTCTACCGAAACAGCAGCCAAAATATATATATTATATATATATATTAGTTTATTATTTAATTAAGTTTTGAGTTAATTAAACGAGTATACGGGTATATATTAGCTAATATTTGGAAGTTTTTGTACAAAAATATGTGTATAAATTAATACATAACACTTAGATTTTCAAATAATACAAATTTAGGTTATATATATACGTAGTTAATTATTCGTATAATTTTGTCTCCCGCGATTTGGATTTCTTAAGCTCATCAGGTCAATTTTTGTTTCAGGCTCCGATAGCTTAACAAAACTCGGTTTAGAACAAATGCGTGATCCGATTATTTGTTTGGAGTTTAGATTTTGAGTTATTCATCAGTTTATATTTTCGTTGTGTATTTAAAATCTTAACGGTTCATTTTTTTGGATCATCGTTTTCTATTTAGGAGCATAAATAATCATTTATGCAGTATTGAGCTTAATACAGAAACTAAACTATATTTATATCTTTAGTTTTGATACTAAACATAAATTCTTATTAGTAGCTTTTAATTTTAACTAGAAATCTCGAAATTAGGGTTTAAATCTAAATATAAACTCATTACTACTCGTTATTCTAATCTCGAATCATTATCGGGATCAAAACAATCATTTCATCTCTATATTCATGTTTTCTTAATTAAATCTATTTGTATATCAGGTTTCAGGTCTAAATTTTAGATCATATCTTGAATTAATTATTCAAGATACAAGATCCCGTTTTCGGTATCAACTAGGGTTAAGGAATTTCTTTATTCGGTTCCTAAATCTTTCATTTATCCAAAATCTAAATATTATTCTATTATTAAACTTCAATCAGAATCTAAATCTATTATTTAGTTTATACAATCTATTATGAAGTCGAGTACTAATGTGAAAAATTCCCGGTGTTTACATCTATTCACCCATCTTGCAGACTTATGACACCTGCAAACCCCACTACTATACTCTTATCCCATCGAGCATATTAGCTAATGAAATGAAACTAGCTATGTGATATACATGAATCAATTAATATATAACTCGAAATATGTAATTAAGGTAATATAAGCGATTACAGAATTTCACACTCCAGCGTGGTAATAATAAAACACAATTTGATTAACAATAATTCATGTCCCGATATGCTTAGTGTTCTTTCAACCAATGTTATCAAGCATAATTCATTTTCATCTTTTCCTACTTCTAGTGCTTCTAGTTACAAGCACAAACAAGTATGAAAAAGGTAGGATATAAGCTCACTCGGCCATCCTTACTACACTTCTTTACTCGTAATGGTCCTCCGAATATGGATCCTCCCAAACTTCATTACCTAAATGAAAGAAATACCTGAAATGAGTATTTCGTGGAAATTTTACTTGAATTCTGTAATTCTATTCTAGTATTTTCGTCAAAATTTGGATATAAAGAAATTATAACTTAAAACGGCCATAACTTGCTTATTTTAACTTGGAATTTCGCATATTATATACCGTTTTCTACCTACTTAAAAAGATTTATCCATTTCTAAGGTTATTTTTGTCATAAAAAACCATTTGGGTTGCAAATCACTATGGTACATAATAGTTACGAATTTTCATAGTCCTCAAAATATGATTTTTCCAAACTTTTCTTTACTCAAAAATCCTTCAATAAAATATATGGATATTTGTATAGTTGAAAAACCCTTTGTACATATATACTCATATTGTATGCATGATTTTTGTAGTGTTGTCTCAACATTGATTTTTCACAAAGCAATTTGTCTTTAAGTGTTTGAAAAGGTGAAACTTTGAAAATTTTTCCTTTTTAAATCACTATAAGGAAATATAAAGAAAAAAAATTATTGGGTTGTTATAAGTGAGTATTTTTCTTATTACAATTTCATTTCCTAAATTTTCAAAAGTAAGTTAATTTTCAAAAATTTGGTTCTTTAAGTTATCTATCAATTTTATTTCTAGTGATTAAAAAATAAGCTTTTCAAAATTTTCCTTAAGTTGTTAGTGTAGTCTAATATTTGGAGTTGTGTTAAATGTATGTTTTCCTTTCATTTTATATTCTTTTTATTCTTTAGAAAATAAGTTTACTTTTGAAACTTTACTTTTTATTTTTCTAAGTTGGTTTCTAAAATAATGAGTTGATTTTATCTTGATTTGAAAAACTTATTTTATTCCTAATGTTTATCAAGTGATAGCATAATCTCTTTAGATAAGTTCATAAGAAAAGCTTTTCTAATAAAGAATTGTCAATATTAGAGCTTAGCAAAAATTTCATTTTTACTTTGAAAAGAAAATAACAATATTAAAACTAAGTCATGTGGAAGCTTTCTTAGTAAGTGAGTTTCAAAGTCTATGATGAACCTATTCAAGTTTTGTAAAAGATATGGTTGAGTTAAAATTTTAAGTTCAATGCTAAAAATTCTATTTTTATGGAGTATTTAGTTTTGATTTATAAAAGAAATGAGTTCCTTTCATTATTTGAAGAAATCTTCAACACTAATACTTTAAAACTTATGATTAGCTTGTTTAAGCCTTTGAAAAGAATTTATTAAAAACAATGCTTAGACTTCTTGTTGAAAAATCTTTGTTAAGAAACCTAGTTTACTTTTCTTTGTTTAAGAAAGAACCGATTTTTTTATTTTTATTAAAACAAAAACATTCTAATCATGCATAAATATGATTATGTAGCAATGAAAAAGTAAGAATAATACATAATAAAATAGAAATAAATACACATAAGCAAATAAACATAATAATATAGTCAAGTATTCGGAACCTTAGCTTCATTAAGGTATCTTGGTCATGTATTGGGAGCCTTAACTTCATCAAGGTAACCCGAGACTAAGAACAGACTAGTCCCAAATAGAAAAGAAAAGAAAAGAAAAGAAAAGAAAAAAAAATCGTTTTGACTTGATAAAGACTAGTCTTAATAATTTGTATGAAATAAGTAAATAAATAAATTGCAAGGCATGAATAAATAAATAAATGTTATGCTAGTGAGCTCATATGCTCTAGGAAATATATCTATATATAAATAAAAATATATTTACCTGCATATAGGAGTTAGATTATGATAATAACACCAACATAATAACATAACAATAACAATAAAATAACATAATAGTAAAATAAGATTTGTTTATGAACATGAACAAGAACAAAACGTGAACATAGTATTGCTTCCATAACAATTATTTATTTAGGAAATACACACCATGGTTATGTTAAGTTACATAACATGGTAAAGAGATATAGGTAGGATTTTACCTAAGGTTTAATGGAGGATTTGAAAAGAGATGAATGGGTAGTGTGTTTATTATTTTTCTTGAAGAGTTTTAAATGATAGAGAGTGTTTTGAGAGGGAATGATTGGAGAGAGGATTTGAGAGAAAATTTTGGTAGAGTTTTTTTAAGGTGGAGAATTATGTGTAAAATGTGAAGGAGAGAAAGGTATTTATAGAGGTTTGGAGTGAAATTTTGATGTAACAAAATAAATTGAAAAAGAAATAATAATATAGAAGAGGGAGAGGGGCCGACACAACATGGAGAGAGAGAGGGTGTGAGTTGATTGAATTTGTATTTTTGTTATGAAAAGAAATTGAAGTATAAGAGAAGTTATGTAAAAAGTAGTATTGGAAATGAAAAGTGTAAAAAATAGGTGTATAGGCAGTAAGAAATAGATTGTAAGAAAAAGTAGAGATAGTGAAATAGTAATGAATAGTAGAAATAGTACTATGATTAGTAGACTAGACAAATAAAATACCGGTAGTAATAAAAATAAACCGAAACACTATGTAAGCTCCAGAAAATTTCAATAAATAATTCCAAAATGAACTTCGAAAATAAACCCTAAAAATCACTTCAAATTAAAACCGAATTTTGACAAGTCCTAAATCACGAACGAATTCAGAAACTTCTCAATCTTGAGAAAATGAAAATCTTTAAACAATAAAATAAGAGCTCAGTGGTTTTCAAATTCAAAACCACGACGTACGAAAATTTCATATTTAACTCCGATTTATAAAATCGGGTAATATAAAACCCAAAAACAAATTAATAAAAAGTAAATAACGATTAACTTTCGGAAATGAAACCAATTCAAGAATTCCGAAAATGTCAAAAGATATTAAATACTTACAAAAAAATAAAATTTAAAATAAATTTCTCAAATTAAATATGTTGTATAAACATAAATATCAGTTTCCAAATTGGCAAGGATCTAAACTAGAAAATCACCCGAAACCCTAACCGGAATACAATAGTGTAAGTCCGGCAATCTAGCGCCCCTAATCCTAGAGGCCGATATTAGTTTAAATATATAGAATAACTCATAGTAATATAAGTTCGTTTATAATTATCAGATTGGTAAATTTTTGACCTATTTCGAACCCGTTCGGATACAGACTTCGAAAAGCATCCCGGGGCTCGAGATATAAAAAATATACCATTAGTACCGTTAGACTCATAATTTTATAAGATTTCTAAATATATCAGTTATATAATTTTTCGGGTTATAAAAGTTACAGTTATAACCTTTTTATCGTATTTTCATTTCTATCGGTAATTGATTTGTCTGTTGCACTATTTATTTTATTTCATTACACAATTTTATTACTTTTATAATGTATACCCCTGGTTTCCTAGTAATCAAGTAAACTTCGGAAACTGAAAAATGAAACCTTAAACCGGTTTAGTTCAAGCTTTGTGAGAAAGACCTAGAAACCCTAATTCCGGCTTTTTCTCGGTTTCCAAATAAGAAACTTTATAGGCAAAATTAATTTTGAATATAGTTCTTGATTATATTTCGAAACAAGAAAAGATCAGATTTTAAGAAAATTTCAATTCCATCCCGAGACCCATTATAGAAAAACGTGCCCCAGAACTAGAATTCAAAAATTTCCTTATGAATACTCATTAGAATCGAAATAAAATAAGGATTTCAAAAATATAAATTTCATAATTTTCCGGCTTACGAAAAATACAGTTATAACCTTCTTATTCGTATTTTTCTTACTACCGGTAATTAAGTTGTCTTGATTACTATTCACTACTATTCACAAGTACAACCTATTACTACCTATTTGTACACCCTACACTTGCAACACTTACCATCACTCAATTCCACTTTCTTTTCCAAAGACTTTTGTCTCTTAATTATTATTACAAGTTATGGCATTAATGTACAAATCAAATCAAAGACAAGTCAAAGTAAGAAATCAAAATTTTCCCCCCTTTTTCCTCTTGCATTGGTTGGCGTGAAACCCTCCCCAACAAGTTCCAATTTGCAAAAAAAAAATTTATTTTGTTTTATTCCATTTTAACCTAATTTCAAATGATATATAAACTACATTTTCTCTCTCTTTCCTCATTCTTTCACTTTCAAACTTTTACAAAAAGTAAAGCTCTCAATTCTCTCCTCTCCACTCCTCATGCTGTGAGCCTCCATGGCCTCCCACACACACACACACAACTTGTTTCCTTTCCTTTTTACTCCTATTTTACTCTAAGAAAAAGAACTTTCACTCCTTCTACTCATAGATCCTTGAAATGGCAAGGATATTATTGATATTTCAACTAAATGTCCCCATGATCTCTTGGTAGGGACAATGAAATATCAAAACAAGAATACCGAACCATCACAAGTAGATCTAACATTTAAAGGAGCTTTCAAGGCATAAGCTTTATGATTTTTCATCAAAAGGTATTTTGAACAAAAGATCTTTTATAAAAACATAGTTTTTATGTTTTCAAAACTCATTTAAGCACTTGATATGTAGATCTATCATTTTACTACTCATATTCATGTAGGCATTTAAGATCTCATCTTATTTTGAGTTTATGTGCATTAATGGTCTTTAATGTTTTTGTCCTTAGTAAATAACCTTCCTAGTATATAGATCTATAGGTAGATGAGTTAATAAAGTCAAAAAGGAAAACACTTTTCAAGAAATGAGTTAGTGTAAATTCGGATACTTGAGAAACCTAGTTTAAAAACCCTTTTATCAACTTCTAAACATGTGTTTTACAAGAAAAATGAAGCCTATAGGTGATAGATAATATTTGGTAACATTTTTCATAGTTTAAATGAGTTTTTACTAAAGAAAATATTTAAAACAAGAGATGAAGTCCAATAGAAGTTTTGAGTTAAAAGTTTTAAAAACCAAATTCGTAATAATGGATAGATGATTAGAAAACACTAGTTTTTCAACTTCAAAAATGATATTTTCTTAAATAAATAAGTCCTTGGGTATAGGTAAAATAAATACTTAAAGTTCCAAGTATAAAATGCATTTTTCTTAAAATCAACTTGAAAATGAAATTTTCTAAATTCGGATTTTTGGAACCGCCCTAGTGTAAGACCACTTAAAAGTTATAAATGAAGATTTTATTAAAGAAATAAAGGCCTTAGGATATAACTAATATAAGGGTCAAAATTTCTTTAAACAAAGTGAAGTTTTTCTAAAGAAAATCCTTATAATAAGTAAGTGTGACCAAGTGTAGTAAACTTACTTGTTAAACAATAGCATGAAATGATTTTCTAGGAAAGAGTTTATTTAAATTCTTTAAGTCTAAAAATTTATAAGAACTTAGGCTCATTATAGTTCATATCATAACATTCGTGATAGGGAAAATCATTGCCATGGCATTTAGTTTCATTTTGCACTTAGGAATCTCAAGTGCATTCATGAAAACCGCATTTTCGGAATCTATATAACCGCTGTACAGATTCGACCTCATTTCTGAAGCTTATATATTTTCAAAACTTGATTTAAACTTCATATTTAAAAAGCTCTTCTGAAGTAGATAGAAATCGATATAAAATTTATGAGATTCCGAGTTAAAACGACCAAGTTATGGCCATTTTAAATCGGGACTTCGAAAATGACGCGAATTTCGATTTCACTAAGTTTTCTTAGAGTTTTAGTATCCTTAGATGGTAGAATACTCATTAGAGTATTTCTTATGTGATTAGGTGAACCCAAGAACGTTGACTCTTTGCCACCGGATTATTTTTACTAGAAGACCGGTGATCCAATGGCCGAGTGAGTTCATTTCCTAAGTAACTATGCTCATTGAGTGTGCTTGTAATTGTAGTAGCACTAGACTTAGGTAAGGATAAAATTGTTGATGAGAAATGAACTTTTCCTCTTGAATGAATGATAAGTATATCGAGACGAGACTTGTTGAAATATACTGTATGAGTTAGTATAGACTTGGATTGTTTGAAATGCTCTATGATCGCTCTTAAATTACATAATGAACTTGCTATGATTCTATAAATAAATTGTACATGCATATCATTTAGTGAGTCACATTGCATTACGAGAATGCTTTTGGTAGGAACAAAAGTATGATCGGGAGGCAGCGGGTCTTCGTTAACATTAAGGATCTGCAGGGTCACTTAAGTTAACGGGCAGTGGAGTAGACACTATAAACCAATACATATAAACAGGTGGAGGACCACCTTCGTTAACATCAAGGGCCTATGAGGTCGCTTATGTTAATGGGTAGTGGAGTAGACACTATAAACCACAAGAGAAAATATTAGAATTATGGTCGCATGTTTATGGACCACCCCAAACCCCGAATGGAGGGCGTAAATCCATTCACATATGGCTATCGGAAGGTCATATGCTTGTATGTTCACGTGCTTGTGCATTCATATGATTGTTTAAATAAACTTGTTTGTATATTTTACAATTGAGTATATTATTGCGGAGATGAATCTCACTAAGCTAGTGTAGCTTATACCCCAATAGATGTTTAAATGAGCAGGTTATTCCAAGAATGCTAAGTGGGGACCGAGTTGGTTGAAGCCGAGAATGATTTCGGGATTTCGGGATTCGGCAAGGTATAAGAGTGATTGAAGTTTTTGGCTAAGCTTTACGATTTGCTTTGTAATAGCTTTATGTAGTGAAGTCTTGGGATGAATGTAGTTGAAGTTTGATGAATTGTATTTTGAAGTATAGGTTTTGTATTTGGAGTATAGTGGATTGTATTTCCTTTACATTGTTACTCAATTGTATCAACATAAAACGTATCATTCCGATGAGTCTCCTTTATGTGTTAGACATCTTGTACATAGTATGGAAGCCTTCGCGTGACTGAGGTGGTCATTCTTAGGCTTTAATATTGTGTACGACGGACTGCCACGTTTAGGGTACCCTTCGGGGCGTGACAAGCTATATTTGATATTTTTAGTTACCAAAAAATTGTGAAACTGATATTTTTGAAATCCTTGTATAATTACGAGTCTTTTGTGTTATCAAAATATTTTTATCATCCAGTGTCCCCGAGTACGGTTTTCGAAAACTGATCCCGTTCGGATCCAAAAGATATTAGAAATAGGTGAATCTGATATTTTTATACTTCTCTATATTATTACGAACTATTATAAGCCCTTGACTCAATTCCATTTTCTAGTGTTTAAGAGCGCGAAATTGCCAGAGTTGAAATTGCTAGATTGTCTTGATCTTTAATAACTTTTGAAATTCCGGTTTGACTAGGGTTAGGGTTTAATCCAATTTTACTTTAGAAATTGAGGGGTTTACATTAGGGATCGGATAGATGGATTTTCTTATGTTTGGGTTTTGAATCGAATAATTACTGAATTTTCTATTTTTGTTTTTGAAGATTCTCTTATGAAATCCCGTGATCGATATTGTTTAAGATTCGGTTTCAACTGGGTCAGCTTTTAGGATTTTGATTCGGTATTCCAAAACTATTCTCTAAGGATTATGAAAGAAAATTTGGGGGTTTACAATTACTATGAACCAAACGCAACAAAAAAGAATTATCTTCTAGTGTGTCATTTCCATCCTTAATTTCTACTACTTTAACCACATTTATCCTCTATTTAAAATGATAAAAAGTTTCACTATTTATTTGGACATGATTTCAAACATTAATCCTTTATTTGTAATCTGTCCTTTTTTTTTAATATTGCTTATTTTCCTTACATGTCGTAGCCTTTTATAATCTAATGAATAAAATATCTTATATATACATATATCATGAAAATCTCTTACAATTATAATATTATTATTTTATACACCATATAATGTCACATAACTATGTGATCATTATGAAATAGTTATTGTTCATACTATATAGCCTTACAGTTGATTGTTATAATTTCTTGACAATTATCCTTGTGGAATATTAATATAATACCAACATTAATGGAATATTCCAAGCATATATATTAAGGTTTGGGAAGATTTAGATGACATAAATGCCACATAAGGAAATAGCATACCGACATTCACCTAGTTATTGATGGAGAGGGAATATATGGAACATTAGCATAATCTAGTTGGAATTATTTTGCTTTTCAACAATTTGTTGAACTTTATGTTCATGAATGATTTTGATGAGAATAATTATTACATAATTAATTATTCAAATATCCTTAATTGTTTGAATACTTAAAATATATATATATATATATATAGATGCTTTGTATTTGTTCTGCTGTTGTTTAAGTTTTAACATAATAAAAAGTTGAAGAAAAACCAAGACAAAGCTATCGAGCCTAGTAGAAGAAAGGTGAAGGCACTATTTATCAGATAATGATAAAGGACTAAGTTTTGGGCAAAACTTGTAAAGTCAAGTGTTGAAGTTTCGGGTAAAACCATGAAATCAAGAGCTAGAGTTTTAGGCAAAATCATAAAGTCAAGGGTTAGAGTTTTGGGCAAAATTTATAAAGTCAAGGGCTGAAGTTTAGGTCTGAACTTCAAAATATTTGCCCTCGGCTTTTTTTTTATAAAAATAATAAATAAATAATTTTTTTGGGCTCGACCTGTTCTTAAGTATGACAATAAAAGTTTTTTTAATTAGTTATTATTTAATAATATAATAATATAAGTAAAAGGGAAAAAGAAAAGAGCTATTTGAATGTATTTAATGCATGTGTTAGACACATTTAATGCTTTTGAACTTTTACATGTTATTAAAACTTTAAACATTAAACACAAGTATAGGTTGTCAGAATTTTTTTTGTAACGGCAAATTATTACCAAGAGCTATAAATAGAATTTTTCTTTTCTCTTTGAAAAATAAAAATAAAAGACTAGAATTTTTGAACGCATAGTAAAAATAAAAACAATGTTTTGTAAAGTTTTTTTACTTATGTTTTTGTTCTCGTTCTCTTTAATTTGTAAATTTTTTTAAGAGAACAATTAGTGCTTTGTTTTGAAATTTGCTGATGCACTCTAAACAAGAGTTTTTGAGTATTGTTTAAGATTTACAAAAGTTGATTATCTGCTCGTTTAACGAGATCAGTTTGTAAAAGGAATTTGTAAAATTCATAAAGTATTTTTTGTAAGTAAAAGCATTTCTTTGTGAAGGAAATTTGTATATTTCCTTAAGAGCTTTTCAGTTTGTGCTCATATAGGAGCTGTTTGAAAAAAAAGTCCTCAAATAAGGCATTTGTAAAAAAAAGTCCTCATAAAAGTAAAGTTAAAAGCCCTCGATAGAGGCAAAGAAAAGTCCTTATAGAGGTAAAGAAAGTCCTTCGTTGAAAGCAAAGAGAAGTCCTTAGTGGGAGGCATTTGAAGTCTGTTTTGGAGTTATCAGCATCGTCCTAATTGTGATTAGGTGGAAAGTCCTTCGTGGAAGGCAAAGAGAAGTCCTTAATGGGAGGCATTTGAAGTCTGGTCTGGAGTTACCAGTATCATCCTAATTGCGATTAAGTCGGAAGTCCTTCGTGGAAGGCAAAGAGAAGTCTGGTCGTATGTTACCAACACAACACTTGATTTATCAAGTGGAAGTCCTTTGTGAAAGGCAATTGTAAAAGTCCTATTGTGATAGGCTTTGTTGTAATTCCTCATCTAAGAGGTGTATTGATTTTAGAATAATCAATATAGTGGTAAAAGTCCTCTTTGAGGCATTTGCATAGTAGAGAGTAGGCAGTAGGCCGAACTCCACATTAAATCCTTGTGTTGTTTCTCTTTCTCTCTCTCTCCGTGCTTCTTTATCTCTGCTTATTTGTTAATTAGTTTTAATTAGTTTATTCCGTTGCATTTGTTTGTTTAAATTAACTCATGTCTCATCTTAGTTAATTAATCTAGTTTGATAAAATCAAAAAATTTGTAATACTTAATTCACCCACCCCCTCCCTCTCTCTCTCTCTCTCTCTCTCTCTCTTAAGTATTCCTTCTGTATTATTATTTCTAACAATTGGTATTAGAGCCTGATATCTTGTGGTTGATTGCTTAAACACAAAAGAGAAAAGATCATGACTTCTAATACACTAGGATTTTTGAAGGGTTAGGCTATAAATAGGCCACCACTTCTTAGTGGAGGTAATTACCCTTATTGGAAGTGTAGAATGAATATATTTTTGAAAGCTCAACATAGATTAATATGGAGAGTAGTTGAAAAAGGACTTTTTACAATTGAAAATAAAAATGAAGATCAATATTCAGAAGATGATTGGAAAAAGCTGGATTATAATGAAGCTGCCATAAATTTTTTCATTATGGATTGAATGAAAGTGATTTCAGTAGAGTTTGTACTTGTAAATCTGCTAAAGAAATCTAGGATGAACTTAAAGTAACTTATGAAGGAACTTCAAGAATCAAAGACACTAAAATAAGCTTGTTGGTTGGTCAATTTGAAAGTTTTATGATGCTGCCAGGTGAAACAATTGATCAAATGAATGATAGATTCATTAATAGCATTAATCCTTTAAGTGTTGTGGGTAAGAGCTTTACTAATGTTGAAATAAATTCAAAATTGGTCAGATCATTGCCAAAGGGATGGGAAGCAAAACAGACAGCAATAGAGGAAGCCAAGGATCTTAGCACACTAACAAAAGAAGAGCTTCTTGCTGCACTCAAGACTCATGAGCTCATCAAGAATCAAAGTGAAGAATCCCAAAAGAACGCTATTACTTTGAAGGCAACCAACGATGATTCTGATTGGGAGGAGGAGGATTGTGTTGTTTGCAAAGAATTTCAACAAATTTATGAAGGCTGGCAGCTCCTCAAAGTTTAGAAATGAAAGGAAGGATGTTATGTGCTATAAGTGCCAGAAACTAGGACACATCCAACCAAAATGCCCCCTCCTCAAGAAAGCACAAAAAAGATCCAAGAGGGAAGCACTTATTGTTACTTGGAGTGATGAAGAGTCATTAGATTTTGATTAAGAAGAGTTATGCTTCATGGCAATCTACGATAAGGTAAACAATCCTTCAACTTCCTACTCTAATGATGAATTGCTTGATATGTATAAAAAGGTTTGTAAAAAGCTTAAAAAATCTGAAGAAGATAATAAACAACTTAAAAATCTAATGCAAAATACTTTAGTTAGATTAAAAGAGTTTCAAGATGAAATTAATGAGCTTAAAACTGAAAATTAAGAAAAAGACGAAATAATAACAACTCTAAGTTCTGAAAAAGACAACTTGTATGAAAATCTTAGGAGCATGAATATGAAAATTAATGAAATTAGAAATAAAAATAGGAAACTAAAAACAGAAAATAAAATTCTGGTTGAACGGAATGTTAAATTAAAAATTGAAAATGATCTTTTAGATTTAGAAATTAAAACTATAAAAGATGATAATAAACCTACATCTATTAGCAATAACATCAATAACAATGAACTTTTGAAAGAGCTAGATAAGCTAAGAGCAGAAAATATAAATATGAAATCTAGCTTAGATGATTCGAAAGCTATCATAGCTAAATTCACACGAAGATAAAAAAAATTTAAATACTCTCCTTGGTGAGCAAAAATCTAATCCTAACAAATATGGAATTGGCTATGACAGGCACAGGACTTATAAGTCTCATAAAACTCGGTTTGTAAAAGCTACTTATGGCACTTGTAATTATTGTGGCAAGTCTGGTCATATTGCACACAAGTGTGCAATAAGGAAGGCTTTGCTCTCGGGTCATAAAAGCAAGTATGTTTGGGTGGCTAAGAAAGAAGTTTTATCTGTTTCTAACCCAAGAGGACCCAAACAGAAATGGATTCCAAAGAAACAATAACTTGCTTTGCAGGGATCCTTAAGTGGTAGCAACAAATGGTATTTAGATAGTGGATGCTCTATGCATATGATCGGAGTTGCTTCCAAATTTTCAAAACTGGACTTGATGGATCAAGGGAGTGTTACCTTTAGAGATGATAGAAAATAAACTGTTTTAGGTAAATGTAGCATTATCCTTAATAAAGATCTTGTTATTGATAATGTATTGTTGGTAGATAATCTAAAACATAATCTGCTTAGTATAAGTCAACTTTATGATAATGGTTTTAAAGTAACTAGTTACAAAGCTAGGTTAGTTTCTAATGGCTATACACAAGAAGAGGAATAGATTTTGATGAGACTTTTGCCCCGGTTACAAAATTAGAATATAAAAGAATGCTTTTGGCATATGCTACTCATAAAGATTTTATTATTTATCAAATGGATGTCAAAAGTGCTTTTCTAAATGGTTTTATAAAAGAAGAGATCTATGTCAAGCAACCACCGGGTTTTGAAAATAATGAATTTCCCAATTATGTTTTTAAATTGAACAAAGCTCTTTATGGTCTCAAGCAAGCTCCTAGAGCTTGGTATGAAAGACTTAGTAGCTTTTTGATAAATAATGGATTTTCAAGAGGAAAAATCGATACAACTCTTTTTATCAAAAATCACAATTTTGATACATTAATCATAGATTTATGTAGATGACATTATGTTTGGTGCTACTAATTCTTCACTTATAAAAGTTTTTGTTGAGTCTATGCAAAAAGAATTTGAAATGAGTATGATGGGAGAACTCACTTATTTTCTTGAGCTACAAATTAAGCAATCAAGATCTGAAACCTTTATTAATCAATCTAAATATAAGATTTGTTAAAAAGGTTTAAAATGGATAGTTATAAGTCTAAACCTACACCTATGAGCACTAGTATAAAACTAGACAAAGATGAAAAATGTACAAATGTTTGTGAAAAGATATATAGATGCATGATAGATAATTTGTTATATTTAATAGCTTCTAGACCTGATATCATGTTTTCTGTATGTGTATGTGCACGATTTCAATCTTACCCAAAAGAATCTCACTTGGGTGCAGTCAAACACATCTTCAAGTACCTTATGGGCACTATTGAAATTGGCTTGTGGTACCCTAAACATACTTCTTTTGAACTTGTTGGGTTCTCTGATGCTGACTTTACTGGTAGCAAAGTAGATCGGAAAAGCACAAGTGGCATATGCCATTTTTTTTTTGTAATTCTTTAATATCTTGGCACTCAAAGAAGCAAAATTCTGTTGCATTATCAACTGCTAAAGCTGAATATAAAGCTACTGGCAGTTGTTGTGCACAAATTTTATGGATGAAACAAACTTTATTAAACTTTGTTTTAAAATTTGAAAGTGTACCAATTTGGTGTGATAATACGAATGCTATAAATTTGACTAAAAATCCCATTCAACACTTAAGAACCAAGCATATTGAGATTAGACATCATTTCATTCGTGATCATGTTCTAAATAAGGACATTTACTTGGAATTTGTTGATACAAACTATCAGCTTGCTGATATTTTTACTAAACCTTTGAGTGAAGAACGGTTTTACACTTTAAGAGGAAAAGTGAGCATATCAAAGGTTGATGAGTGCTAAAATATTTTTGAACCAAGAACTTTCTTGAAAATCTGATCTTAAATCTCTTAATTGATATATATTGTAGACTTTAGACTAAAGTCTGCACTTGCATGCATGTTTGTGTTTGTGCTTGTATGCCAATGTTTGTCTTCTGTAATTTTATATTGTTATGAATTTGTTTATATCCTTATGTTCTTTGTTTTAAATTTTTTAAAAATATATATATAAAATAAAGGTTGTTTGAATAAGGGGGAGACACTTTTTTTAAAGAAAATTTCCTTTTCTCTATCTCAATTTTTCATAAAAAAAAAAGAGAAGCAAAGTTTGTTTTAAAAAGAGGGAAAAATTTTTTTTTTTTGGAAAAGTTCTTTTGATACGGGGAGAAAATTGATTTTGTTTTAGTTAGCCTTTTTTTTTTTTTTAATAAAGTCTATGTTCTTCTTTTCTTTATTTTTTTTTTCTTTTTGATGAGAAAGGAGAAGAAGTATTTGACAATTAAGAATTATTTTAGAATTGATTGTGCATATTTATTCTCATAAAAAAGAAGGAGATTGTTGAACTTTATGTTGACGAATGATTTTGATGGGAATAATTATTACACAATTAATTATTTAAATATCCTTAATTGTTTAAATACTTAATATATATATATATATATATGCTTTGTATTTGCTCTGCTGTTGAAGAAAAGTCAAGACAAAGCTATCGAGCCTAGTAGAAGAAAGGTGGATGCATTATTCATCAGATAAAGATAAAAGACTAAGTTTTAGGCAAAACTTGTAAAGTCAAATGTTGAAGTTTTAGGCAAAACTATGAAGTTAAGAGCTAGAGTTTTGGGCAAAATCGTAAAATCAAGTGCTAGAGTTTTGGGCAAAATTTATAAAGATAACAGTTGAAGTTTAGGCCTCGACTTCAAAAAGTTTGCCCTCGGCATTTATTTATAAAAATAAAATATAAATAAATTTCTTTTTTTGGGCTCGATCTGTTCTTAAGCATGACAATAAAAGTTTTTTTAATTATTTATTATTTAATAATATAATAATAAGTAAAAGGGAAAAAGAGAAGAGCTATCGGAATGCATTTAATGCATGTGTCAGACACATGCTCTTTCAATGCTTTATTAAAATTTAAGTACATTAAACACAAGTACATTAAGTTCAATCTCTATTGAGGCATTTCCCTTGGTTAGGTGGTTCGGGTATCGCTTGGTTCTCGGGTCCTAAAGGAGTCATGACGGGTTCTTGTTGTGGTTGGGTATATCTCCTACAATTTTATTAAGCTCAGGTGAAAATTCTAAATCTTTTATTACGTCTTAAGGCGGTAAAAGAAGCTTAAAGAAGCTTATCGGAAATACAGAACACGGAAATGCGGAAATAAAAACATATGTAAGAAATATTGAAATTCTACGGAAATCAAAATCGATAACAAAATTTCATAATATTCAAAATGAAATGCATGAAATCAAGAGAAGATGCAAATCTTTCATTACAAAAGTTCAAAGAAAGGATGCAAAAACATGCATTGGAACTAATTCATGAACTAGATGATAAAGCACAAAATCGGTTTACATTTTCAAAACATCTTTGTTCTTTTTCAAAAAGTTATTGGCTCCTAACGCTCAACACGAGAGATCTATTGATATTTCTAGGAGACTGACTTCTTCCAAGCAAGGGCAGCTGTCCAGCTGTTAATTCTTATGGGGGCATCTACTCGCCTGGTGTCCCGGCTGTTTGCAGATGAAGCACTTTAGGGTTTTCTTTCCTGGACAGTCCACAACCTTATGCTCGGGATCTCCACAGAAGTAACACTTGTGCTTAAGTTGTGGACACTGTTTGGATAATGACTTTCCTTGCACTTCCAACAATTGATCTTACGCCTCTTAAAAGGTTCATTCTTAACTGTTAGGCTAGTTGTCTTATACCTTCTGACTTTGGAGCTTGGACTAGCCATAACAGAAGGAGTCTCAATTCCTTGCATTGTCACTTGGTGGGGTCCTTCCACCTGAACTGGCACATTCCTAATAAGCTTGTTGTAAGAGGAGCTTTTGTGTATCCACCAAACACCCTAGAAGGTCTATGACTTGTTGCATTGGATCTTGTGGTGGTGGAGTGTCTCTCACTTGTTGTTCATCGGGAAGGTTAGTCGACGGTTGCACGTTCTCCTCAGGTAGTCTCCTAGAAAAAAGACGAGACGATCGTTAACCTAATTATACTACACGCAAGTGCTTATATTTTAGAAAAAGAGTTACAACTTTTTATTTTCTTTAGACTTGTTTATTTAGAAAAACGGTGAAATCACGCAATTAATCCTACCCACCTAGTTATCTTATAGGTCGAAGGGGTAACTTACGATCTCTATTTGGCTTGAACTAAAGTCGTGTAAGGTCACTTACTCCTATATTTTGCAGTTGCTAGTATAGATTCATCCCATCAAATATTTTCAATCTTCCTTCATATTCTGTTTCTATGTTCTTCAAAAGTCTCCAAGATAGAATTCAAATCCTTAATGATCGAAAGTCATACCTTAAAGGTCATTGAGCTAAATCTAGTTCTTCTTTACCTAAGGGTCATCTAACACTTATCTATTCATTCTAAGATCATATCTTTAATCCTTTTCCTTAAAGTTCCCACCTAATTCCCAAAACCTTGTCGCTCTGATACCAACTAAACTGTCACGCCCCGAAGGGTACCCTAAACGTGGCAGTCCGCCGTACACAATATTAAAGCCTAAGAATGACCACCTCAGTCACGCGAAGGCTTCCATACTATGTACAAGGCGTCTAACACATAAAGGAGACAAATCGGAATGATACATTTTATGTTGATACAATTGAGTAACAATGTAAAGGAAATACAATCCACTATACTCCAAATACAAAACACTATACTTCAAAATACAGTTCATCAAACTTCAATTACATTCATCCCAAGACTTCACTACATAAAACTATTACAAGCAAATCGTAAAGCTTAGCCAAAAACTTCAAGCATTCTTATATCTTGCCGGAATCCCGAAGTCATTCTCGACTTCAACCATCTTGGTCCCCACTTAGCATTCTTGGAATAACCTGCTCATTTAAACAACTATTGGGGTATAAGCTACACTAGCTTAGTGAGAATTCCCTTAATTCCGTACCATAACAAACAAGTTATTAATCAATCATATGCTATGCATGAACAAACACGTGAGCAAGCAATTATGCATGGGTAACCGGAACCCACACACAGAACGGATTTACGCCCTCCGTATCTTGGGTTAGGAATGGTATTGAGTCTACACGACCGCTGCTAGTCCCCAAGCCCTGGCTCTTAGCACTCGACTCGGCTAGGCTCATACAAGGATGCATCCACATGCGCCTTAGTACCCGAGAATGAGCTCTGGCACCGGGTCTCCGTACTTAAACGAGTCCTCGGACCATACCGATCGACCTGCGTAGGAGTAGCACGCTACCAAATGCAATATGTCTGATGCGATGCATGATCAATTACTTTTTGCTTAGGTCAAAATATTTATACATTCTTTAGAGTGACCAGGCAATATCATACACATAAATAATATGAACCGTGCAGTTATCCAATCAAATCGTGGTTTCGATATGCTTTAGTATTCCTTGGCATACATTCATCACAGTCTCATCATATATCCCATCCCCATTCATATCGATTTTTATCTTGTTCCTAAAATTCTAATGCGACTAATTACAAGCACAATCAAGGTAACAAAACAAGGAGAAAACTCACTCAGCCATTGGATCACCGGTCTTCTAGTAATAATAATCCGGTGGTAGGGAATCGTCGAACTCGGGATAACCTAAAAAGGAAGAAATACTCTAATCAGTATTTCAACTCAAACTAATCCAACGACTTCATACGAACTTATCAAATTCGTAATTCGCGTCCTAAGCGGGAATTCCAACTTAAAACGGCCATAACTTGGTCATTTTAACTCGGAATCTCGCAAATTTTATATCGATTTCTATCTACTTCGGAAGAGCTTTCTAAATACGAAGTTTAAATCAAGTTTTGAAAATATCTAAGCCTCGGAAATTGAGGGATCAGATCTGTACAGCGGGTCATGATTCCAAAAATGCGGTTTTCATGAATGCATTTGAGATTCCTAAGTATAAAATGATACTAAATGCAATGGTAATGATTTTCCCTATCATGAATGTCATGATGTGAACTTAAGAGTCTATGTTCTTATAACTTTTTAGATTTAAAGAATTTGAAAACAAACTTTTCTTAGAAACCATTTTTCTCAAATTTAGTAAGTGAATTTACTACACTTGACCACATCTACATTTTACAAGGATTTTCTTTAAAAAACTACTTTGTTTAAAGAAATTTTGACCCTTATATTAGTTATATCCTAAGGCCTTTATTTCTTTAATAAAATCACATTTAAAACTTTTAAGTGGGTCTTTTACTATGGGGTTTCCAAAAATCCGAATTTAAAAAGTCATTTTCAAGTTGATTCCTTTAGAAAAATATATTTTATACTCAAAACTTTAAGTTTATTATACCTATACCTAAGGACTTCATTTGTTCAAGAAAATATCATTTTTGAAGTTGGAAAAATAGTGTTTTCTAACCTACATCCATTATTACGAATTTTATCTACATGACTTTTAGCTCAAAACTTCTATGGACTTCATTTCTTGTTTCCAACATTTTCTTTAGTAAAAACTCATTTAGACTCATGAAAAATACTACTAACATTATCTATTACCCATAGGCTTCATTTCTCTTGATAAAATATGTTTAGAAGTTGATAAAAGTGTTTTTGACCTAGGTTTCAAAGTCATCCGAATTTACACAAGTTCATATTTTGAAAAGTGTTTTCCTTTTTGACTTTATTAACTTATCTAACCATAGATCTACATACTAGGAAGGTGATTTACCAAAGACAAAAGCATTAAAGACTATAAATGCACATAAACACAAAATAGAAATGAAATCTTAAATGCCTACATGATTATGGGTAGTAAAATGATAGATCTACTATATCAAGTGCTTAAATAGGTTTTGAAAACATAAAAACTATATTTTTATAAAAGATCTTTTGTTCAAAATACTTTTTGATGGAGAAACATAAAACTTTTGGCATAAAAGCTCCTTTAAAGGTTAGATCTATTTTGTAATGGTTCGGTATTCTTGTTTTGATATCTCATTGTCCCTACTAAGAGATCATGGGGACACTTGGTTGAAATATCCAAGAATTACTTAGCCATAACAAAGATCTAAAGATGGAAAGGGTAAAAGGCTTACTTACTTGAAGTAAAATAAGAGATGAAAAGAAGAAATGGAAGTTGTGTGAGTGTGTGGGGGAGCTTCAAAACCTTCGGCCAAGAGAGGAAAATGAGAGGGTTTTTGAGAGCTTTTCACTTTTCAAAAGTGGAGAAATGAAAGAATGAAGAGAGAGAGAGAAAATATAGTTTATATATGAAGTAGGTTTAGGTTAAAAGAAGTAAAAAGAATTATAAATGGGGCATGGAGGGGGCCAATTTTCACGCCGACCAAGGAGCTTGTAAGGGAAGGGAAAAGTTTGAAAATTTTGCTTTATTTGATTGATTTAACTTGATGTGTAATTGTTATGATTTGTACAAAAATTAAGGGACAAAATGTGTGGAGAAAAGTGAGTGATTTGAGTGATGGGAGAGTTTAGAGTTGCATGAGTAGGCTAATAGGTAGACTAGGTAGTACTTTATGAATAGTGAGAAATAGTTGACAAGACAATTTGATTTTCCGGTAGTAATGGAATACGAATAAAAAGGCTATAACTGTATTTTTCATAAGCCGGAAAATTATGAAAATATATTTTTGAAATCCTTATTTTATTTCGATTCAAATGAGTATTCATAAAGAAATTTTTGAAATTCTAATTCTGGGGCACGCTTTTCTATAATGGGTCTCGGGATGACCCGGAGTTGAAATTTTCTCAAAATCTGATTTTTTCTTGGTTTGAAATATAATCAAGAACTATATCCAAAATTAATTTTTGCTTATAAAAGTTTCTTATTTAGAATCGAGGAAAAGCCGGAATTTGGGTTTCTAAGTCTTTTTCACAAAGCTTGAGCTAAACTGATTTAGGGTCTCATTTTCTGGTTTTCGAAGTTTACTTGATTACTAGGAAACCCAGGGTATAAAAATAATAATAATAAAATTGTGTAATGAAATAAGATGAATAGTGCAAAGGAATAATCAATTACCGGTAGAAATGAAAATACGATAAAAGGTTATAACTGTAACTTTTATAACCGAAAAATTATATAACTGATATATTTAGAAATCTTATAAAATTACGAGTCTAACTAGGTAGTAATGTGTATTTTTTTGATATCTCGAGTCCCGGGACACGCTTTTCAAAGTCTGTATCCGAACGGGTTCGAGATAGGTAAAAAATTTACCAATCTTATGTTTTTAAATAAACTTATATTACTACGGGCTATTCTACATATTTACTACCTCTTGGCCTCTAGAGTTAAGGGCGCTAGATTGCCGGACTTAAGCTATTGTATTCCGGTTAGGGTTTCCGGATGACTTTCCGGTTTAGGTATTGCCAGGTTGGAAACTGAGATTTTCTGTTTATACAACGTATTTAGTTTGAGAAATTTATTTTAAATTTTATTTTTATAAGTATTTAATATCTCTAACTGCTTTCGGAAATCTTGAATTGAATTATTATATCCGGAGTAATATCGGTAATGGTTACCGGATATGATTTTCTTGAGTTTGAGTCAATTATCGATTTTTGGAATGATTTTGGGGAAATCTTGATTCTTATAATTTGCTTTGAAAAAGGGTCTTCATATGTTTTTGTTCTCGAATTTATTTTGTTTCGATTGAAGGTTTTATGAACAATTGGTTAACTTAAGGATTATTAAATTTGTTATTTCGTTTCTTGAATTCTTCCTTCTTAAGATTACGAGATTTCAATTTCTAACTCGTTCTATGATTCTTGGAAGTTTGATTTGATCGTTAGGGCTTTATTGTGATTTCCGTCTCTTAGGATTATTAGTCTGGTCGTTTGGGGAATTTCCAAAGTCTATATTTTATTATTGGCAGATGAAGTTTTCTTAATCGTGCCAAAGCCTAATTATGGAATTGGCCTTTGGTGATCTCCTGATCCTTTAAATTGTCATGTTATGGATTAACTTGCTTTTTAGCAAATTATCACTGTGTTTTATTTTTATCCCGATTTTCATGAATTATAGATTAGGTAAGCAGTTTATCTTACGTAATGATTTTTGGACTTAAGGACTTTTGTAGTCCTTATTTTATTTTAGATTTTCTCATGATTGAGAAATTTTTGGATTCGTTCGTGATTTAGGATTTGTCGAAATTCGGTTTTAATTTGGAGTGATTTTTAAGGTTTATTTCGAAGTTCATTTTGGAATTATTTACTGAAATTTTCCGGGGCTTACAGTGACATTTGCACTATGGAGAATAGGCAGTGGGCCGAACTCTACATTAGATCTTTGTGTTGCTTCTCATTCTCTCTCTCTATGCTTCTTTATTTCTGCTTATTTGTTAATTAGTTTTAATTAGTTTATTCCGCTGCATTTGTTTGTTTAAGTTAACTCTTGTCTTATCTTAGTTAATTAATTAGGTTTGATAAAACCGAAAAATTTGTAATACTTAATTCACTCCCCCCCCTCTCTCTCTCTCCCTCCCCCCCGCCCCCCTTCTTAAGTATTCCTTATGTATTATTATTTCTAACATAATTATCCCTAAAAAATCTATAGGATTCTTAGATAATACACACTTACACCTTACAAAATTGTAAAGTGGGAAAGTATTCTTTAAAATTAAAAATTTCAAGTTCTTGTTTAAACAAAAGTTTTACTAAACTTCACTTTTCCATAAATACTTTGAATATCAAATAGACTAGTTTGACAAACACCAAGAAATTTCCTTTCATAAAAATAGAATGATCTTAAGGAATAAAATTAATGAAACTTAGGAAATCATTTCTTTAAATGTAAGAAAATATAGAATTAATAGATTTTTACTATAAAAAAGTATGCTACTAAGCTATAAGGAATTTAGAAAAATAAAATCATTCTTTTAAAATTTAAAAGACTAAGGAATGGAATTAAGGAAAAAAAAAACTAATTTAAAATAACTTAAGAAATTTTCTAGCAAGCTAAGTAGAAATTTTCAAAAGTTTTATGTTTTCAAAATTTTTAAAAGACTCTGCTTTTACAAAAATTCATGGTTGAGACAACTTCACTAATTTCATGTATTTGATATGAGTCAATGAATATATACATATATATATATATATATATATATATTTAAAGGTCTTTCCAACCATTATAATATCTATATCTTTGATACAAGTTCTTGTAAGAAAAAGTAAGTTTTGCAAAATTTTTTGATAAATCTGATCACCACTATTTCGAAGCTCAAACGACTAAGTTTGATGACAATAGTTTTAGAAATGGATAGATCTTTTCGAATAGATAGAAAATGGTATATTATATGTACAATTCCGAGTTAAAATGACCAAGCTATGGCCGTTTTGAGTTGGAATTACCTTCTATACGAACTTTGATGATCTTATGATATAGTTTTTGATAAGTATCATAGAATCAATAAGAAATACTCATTATGGGTATTCTTCTTGATTAGGTGATCCCGAGGAGGAGTGTTCATACCTGGAGGATTACTTTGATTAGTAGATTGACCGATCGACTCATCCAATAAGAAAGAAGTACCATCACGGCCGAGTGAGTCTACTTCCCTTATTTTTCATGCTTATGTTTGTGCTTGTAAATTTAGTTACATTAGACATAAGGAAAGATAAAATGGGAGATGAATGATAATGTGCTGAAAGAACGTTAAGTATATCGAAACATGAAATGTTTATAAACAATTGTATGACTATTTTGCATGTTGAAGTATTTGAAATTGGTTGATCACTTGTAATAAATTAAAATATAATGACTAGGCTTTAAATAAAAGTTGATGCATACACTTCATATGTTGAGTCATATTGCATTCGCTATTATACAATTGGTGGGACAAGTGTATTATAAAGGTGGTAGGCATAACCGATAAATCATGTATGTGGCGAGTAGGAGCCAGTAAAAACTACATAAATTGGTAGCTAGTAGGAGCCGGTAATAACTACATGTTTTTTATGGCGTATATGAGCCAGTAAGATCTATAAAAATGGTTTTAAAAAGAAGTAGTGGCCGTAAAGGGCCGAAATACCTAACCCCGAATGAATGGCATAATTCATTCAACATATGATTCCCAGAAAATCATATGTCTTGTATGCTTACATGTTTGTTGCATCTCAAGTGCTTATTTAATAAACTTGGTTGATATTTTGTTTCAAGTATGAATTTTGGGATTTACTCATAGGAACAACTGTTTTTGTACCCGAGGTCTCCTCTTATCCACTTAAGTTTTCTTTTAGAGCTTTTGAAGGAAATCTACCTGAAGAATTAGATTAGAATTCCTTTAAAATCTTTTGATGCAATATTAAATTTTTGTAAAGACTATTAGTTATTTCGATCCTTGGAATTTAGCGAGGGTATGCCCCTAAGAATCATGTAATAGACCTTTGATTATTAATATTATAATCTATTTTATTTCTAGATTCTTGTATGTTCATTTTACTTACTTAGACCACTTTCTAAAAGCGTCTCCTATTACTGTGCTAGACGCCTTACATGTAATATCGAGACTTTCGCATGACTAAGATGGTCATTCTTATGTCTTGATATTATATGTGATGGACTACCAAGTTCAGGGTATCCTTCGGGTTGTGACAATTTAAATTGGCATCAGAGCAACAAGTTTAAAGGAATAAAGGTAATAGGAATGAATCTAGAAAAGAAAAAGGTAGATAGGTTGAAATTAAGTAGCAAAGGCTTAGATAAGTTAGTCAAGCTTAGAATTTTCAGAAAAGGAAAATTAATGACCTTCTTTGTCTTTTTATAGCTTACTTTTGGTGAAGTTAGAGCTAAGGCCCAATGTTTGAACTTGAGGAGTGATGAAACTTTTGTAGACTACTAATTGAAAGTAAGAAGCTTATGTGAGGAGTTTGCCCTATTAGGACGGCCTAAGTCCGCTCGAAAGATATATAACATGTGGAGGAGAGGACTTCGTGACTCTATGTAGGATCATGTGGTAGATGGTTAAGATATGATGCCATAAGATGCACCAATTGGACCGACATGGAAGTTATTTATGGAAAGGAACGACTCATGTGCCATTACAACCACACCCCTATGCTCTAAGAAGCTACGTTCATTTTCCGAAACGACAGACGTCCAGTCTTTCCCGATTATCGAACTTGGAATTCTATAGGCCTAGTATATATCTATGCCTACGACAAGCTAGCTGATCACGCCGATTGGGGATGTGTAGATGAAGAGTCTTACTTCTTTTGGTACGGAGTTTATCGGAATTTATGGCCACACCCCAATGAACCACCTCCCCCACTATCACCGGAAGAAGGAATACATGAACGAGTCGAATGGGGGGAAGATATGGAGGGAGAAGAAGTGAATCAAGGAACGGAACACGTGGAGCTGCAAGCAAATCACGGATGGGAGGATGATGTTTCTAACCACCAGGAAGTCAGTCATGCTTTCAGATGGCCTGTCGAACCAACCCCAGATGGGAACATTCCGAATAGAAGCTGATCTCACACATCCATAATAAGAGACCAAACCGAAGATGTAATAATGGAAGTATCTGATGGGAAGCATGCACCGCAAATGGGGTATGATCAAAGAGAGCTGAGCACGTCTAGGAATAGATCCTCCCGTGAAGGAAAAAGGATGACAATTCGAAACTACCTAAGGCAATTCGTAGCAAAAAGGCCTAGGATGACTCCTAGCCCAGTCACCGTGACTTGATCCCCTCACCATGAAGGATGATCGAAGAAGGAAAGAAGGAAGGATCCACCCGAGCAATCCCATGTGTCCAACTAAAATTTTGTAACTGAATTAACTTAGGATATAAGGTCGATTAGAAGTTTGATTTATGTTTTTGGAAAGGTGTTTAATGTTGTTGTGTTTTGGATTTTGTTTGTAAGCTTTGATTTCTTCTATGTACGGGTTTCATGCCCTTGAATGCTTTTAATTTAATGAAGTATTTTGGTTTGAACAAATTTTATTTTTGCTTAAATTTCTTCTATATAATGTATTTCCTTGCATGTTTATAAGAATTTCCGCAATTTCCATAACTTAGTATGTAAAAGACTTAATAATCTAGTATTTATGTAAACAAAAATTTAAAACAGCCGACTTAGAAGAAGACGGCCGAGATAAGGTGTGCATCGAATGATCCGCTTGAGAAAGTTAACCAACTAGAAGTGCCCTTTATGGCTCCACCCCCGAATCCACAAGACGATCTTAAAGCCACGCTTGGTTAATTAACACAGCTTCTCAATGTGTTAGTTAAACAACAACTGACGAACATGCCACTAATGGAACTAGCTCAAGAACCACCCCAGCAGGCACCTCAAGCATTTATACAAGGACCGGCATCACCTGGTGCTCAATCACATATTGCACCTTTGCCACCTCCACTACCACCCCGAGTATACAGGACTTTGCTCCTAGATTTCATCAAAAGTAACCGTTACTTTGACGGAGCTTTTGAGAAACCAGATGAGGCTGAGGATTGGCTCGCATAGATAGAGCGGTCTTTTGCTGCTTATGAAGTTCCCCATCATCTTTGACTAAGTTATGGTACCTATATGTTGAGATTTAATGCTCGAGTCTGGTGAGAGTCAAAGAGTAGAGAGTTGCCACCACCCATCACCTAGGATATGTTCCGAAATGAGTTTTTGGAAAACTATTTCCCGGGAGGTCTAAGAGTGAGGTATAGTGTGGATTTCTTGCACATGTCTCAAAAGGGAAGATCCATAGAACAATATGAGATGGAGTTCAGCCGACTCTTACAGTATGCTCCTGATTCCTATAAGTATAGTGAAGAGTTGAAACATCAAGTGTTCCTAAATGGGTTAGATGAAGATTTGAGGATGCGGTTAGAAGAATTTGACGTCTGCACCTTCAGGGAACTAGTTGAAAGAGCAAGAATTATTGAAGGGGCCAAGAAAAGGAAAGCCGGGACTTGTGAGAAGAAAGTTCATATGTTTGGAAAGAAATTTCAACTGGGAGCAAGCTCTTATTTTCCTTCTAAGAAGTTTAAACCTGCTAGCCACTTTAAGGGAAG
Organism: Combretum micranthum; assembly: GCA_024138025.1. Lineage (NCBI taxonomy): Eukaryota > Viridiplantae > Streptophyta > Magnoliopsida > Myrtales > Combretaceae > Combretum > Combretum micranthum. Next base: position 301,853 of record JAMXBD010001475.1, on the reverse strand, counting down.
TTTCAGTGGACAAAAGGATGTTTCTAAGGCAGTAGTAACTTGTTGGAAGTGCAAGGGAGTGCACTACTTGAAGAGATACCCCCTTCTCCAGAACAAATGTTATTTCTATGGTGACCTGAGCTATAAGATAACAGATTGCCCAAAGAAAGCTTGTACGACTTGTTTCGTATGCAAGCAGACTGGACATTTTGCCAATGAATGTCCTCAAAGGAAATCTACAACGGATCGACCTGTTGGATCTTCAGGAAGCCTTGCTCCGACAAGAAGTGGGAATGGAACTGGAAGTCACTTGGCATCATCCATGCACGGGCTGAGAATTTACAACCTTAAAGGGCAATGGGTTTGTGAAGATGCTGATGAAGAAGGAATGGAATTGGCTACCCTAGACAATGGAGAGGAGTATGACTGTAGCTTGGTTACAGGTTAGCCTCAATCCATAAATATCTGTTTATTTTAATATATGTTGAGTATGAAGTGATAAGATATGATATGTGTTGGAAAACAACAGATGCTTAGGAAACCCTATAAAGACAATAAGATTAGTAATACACGCATCTTGAGCGTAAGAACCATACAAATAGGGGATCAGACCACCTATACCCTCTTCGACACAGGTGCAACACATTCCTTTATCGCCGCTAGTATAGCCTTGAAGACCGGTTTACCCATCACCACAACCACAGTTTTCCTATAAAAACCCTACGGGTAACGTGGTGACTACCAAGGAAGTAATAAGGAATTGCCCCATGAAGATACAAGGCCATGAAGCAACCATCGATCTTATAATAGTAGAAATTAGCAAGTACGAAGTGATTCTCAAAATGAGTTGGTTGTCCATGGTAGAAGCTAAGGTAGATTGTAGAAGTAAGAAAGTAGAATTCATAGGACAGGACAGGAAGAAAGCTACGTTTCTGGGAGAATACACGATTTCTAAAAGATTGGAGTTAAGCTCGTTCGAATTAATTAAAGAAGTTGAGGAAGGAATTGAAAGCTATGTAGGGAGTACGGAAGAGGAGAAAGAAAGGCCTAATGTTGACGACATCCTCATCGTTAATGAGTTCTCTGATGTATTTTTGGAAGAATTGCTTGGATTACCTCCAAAACGAGAGATTGATTTTGAGATCGACTTGATGCTTAAAACGGAACCTATATCCAAGGCACCATATCGAATAGCAGCCGTTAACCTCAAAGAGCTTAAAAAGCAATTACAAGAATTGCTTGACCAAGAAGTGTCTCGCCTTAGGGAGCTCCGGTGTTATTCGTAAAGAAGAAGGATGGATCAATGAAGCTATGTATTGATTACTGAGAACTCAATAAGGTTACTATAAAGAATAAGTATCCATTGCCAAGGATTGACAATCTCTTTAACCAACTACAAGGAACAGGTGTGTTCTCGTGCATTCATTTGCGATCGAGATACCACCAGCTAAGGATAAAGCTGAACGATGTGTCAAAGACCACTTTCGGAACTCGGTATGGACAATATGAGTTCATGGTTATGCCATTTAGATTGACTAATTCACTAGCTACTTTCATGGACTTGATGAATTGAGTTTATAAGCCGCTCTTGGTTAAGTGTGTAATTGTCTTCATCGACGATATTTTGGTCTATTCCAAGACACGGGAGCAACATAAAGAACATATGAGAATGGCATTGCGGACATTGAGGAAACACAAGTTATATGCTAAATTGTCTAAGTGTGACTTTTGGTTAGACCAAATATCCTTTCTAGGACATGTTATCTCGGGAAGTGGAATAGCAGTAGGCCCTAAAAAGATTAAGGCCATAATGGAATGAAAACAACCAAGGACGGTAACTGAGATTAGAAGTTTCCTTAGATTAGCTAGCTATTACAGAAAGTTCGTGTAAGATTCCTCGAAAATAGCCAAGCCGCTAACTCAGTTGACCTAGAAGAATGAGACGTTTATTTGGAATGAGAAGCAAGAACAAAGTTTCCAAGAGTTAAAGCAACGATTAGTTTCTGCTCCAATTCTAACCTTACCAGATTTGAAAAAGCCATATATAGTTCATAGCAATGCATCATAGAATGGCTTAGGATGCGTGCTTATGCAAGAAAGGAAGGTAATTGCATATGCTTCACGACAACTGGGGCCGCACAAACAGAATTACCCGACGTATGATCTTGAGTTAGTTGCTGTTGTCTTTGCCTTCAAGCTTTGGAGGCATTTCCTGTACAGATAAAGATGTGAGATATACACAGACCATAAGAGCCTCAAGTATTTATTTACACAAAAGGAATTGAATATGAGGCAAAGGAGATGGTTGGAGTTGATCAAGGACTATGATATCGGGATAAACTATTGCCTTGGAAGAGTAAACGCTGTAGCAGATGCCTTGAGTCGGAAAAACCACGGGGAAGTTATAGCCATGCTCACAACCCAAAAAGATCTTATAAAGGAATTCGAGAGATTAAGCATGGAATTTGTGGGACAAAGTGTAGAAGTGGAAATTTCCCATTTAGTGATGGAGCCGACTCTGATAGATAGGATCAAGGAATCTCAGTGATATGACGAAGCTATACAAAAAGTGAAACATGAAGTACAAGGAGGAAGGTATTGATTTTGAGATAGATGAGGAGGATGTAGTAAGAATGCAGGGAAGATTATGTGTGCCAAATGACGAGGAGATGAAAAAAGAGATTATAAGTGAGGCACATAACTTAGGATATACCATGCATCCTGGGGGTACTAAGATATACCAAGATCTTAAAAGTCGCTTTTGGTGGAATGGCATGAAAAGAGATGTAGCTGAATTTGTAATGAAGTGTCCCACATGCCAACAAGTAAAGATTGAACACTAGAGGCCAGGAGGACTTTTGAAACCATTGACCATACCAGAATGGAAATGGGATCAAATTACGATGGATTTCATATGTGGTTTACCCTGAACATTAGCTAGATATGATGCCATATGGGTAATAGTGGATCGACTTACTAAGTCGGCACACTTCATCCCCATCAACATGTCCTACTTGATGGAGAAGTTGGCCCAACTATATGTAAATGAAATTATGAGACTACACGGAGTTCCAGAAGGAATTGTATCGGATCAAGACCCCCAATTCATGTCAAAATTCTAGACAAGTCTTCAGAAGTGTATGAAAACTAACTTACATTTCAATACGGCTTATCATCCACAAGCCAATGGATAGTTAGAGTGAACTATTCAGACCTTGGAAGGTATGTTGCGAGCATGTGTTATGGAATTCAAGGGACGTTGGGAAGTACATTTACCTTTAGTAGAATTTGCTTACAACAATAGCAATCATTCAACGATTAAGATGCTACCATATGAAGCTTTATATGGAAGAAGGTGCAGGTCACCTCTATTTTGGGCTGATGTGGAGAAATTGACAATTAGACCAAATCTTATCCAAAATGCCACAGACAAAGTCAGAATTATTCACTAAAGGATGAAAGAGGCCCAGGATAGGTAGAAAAGTTGGGCAGACCAAAAACGCCGAACCCTTAAGTTTGACGTCCGCGATCAGCGTATCTAAAAATAAATCCGATAGAAAGTATTCATCGTATACGAGCTCAAGGAAGGCTAAGCCCAAGATATATCGGACTGTTTGAGATCCTCGAACGAGTAGGAGATCTGGCTTATCGCTTAGCGCTACTGCCAAACCTGTCGAGAGTACATAATGTCTTCCATGTTTCGGTGTTAAAAAAGCATGTACTCGACTCCGATCGGATTGTAGAGCTTGAACTGGTAAGATTAAAGGAGAACTTGGCCTATGAAGAACTGTCACGCCCCAAAGTATGCCCTACACGTGACAGTCCGCCACACTCAACATTTAAACTCAAGTAAGACAACCTTAGTCTTTCCCTGAGTTTGAACATCGGGTGTAAGGCTTACTCTCAACACACATAGACCATACTTTGCATCGTAGTAGCTTAAGGAGACATCCATAACAGCAAGAATGTAAATCATGACCATCTTACAGAGAATTATTCTATTACATGAACTAGGAGGCATGCCCTCGATAACAAAGCCACCAATTCTCAAGCCCACCATTTCCTCGTATTATCCCTTAAATATCGGCTCGGGAAACAGGATTAAAGTCCGATTCAAATCTTTAGACCCCAACCTCATCAAAAGCTCCTTAGGATCTAAGAGCTGTACCTGGTGTCCACGGGTCCTCGGGGATAGCCAAAGGTATTCATACTGCAACAGGAAACTATTGGGGTATAAGCTACACTAGCTTAGTGAGTGAAAACTTCCGAATCACAATTAATACAAAACATTCAAGCAAGTAATTAATCGACCAAGTGGAATGCAATAACGAATGAGTTCAACAAACATATGACCAGCCGGAAATCATATGTGGATGGACCTGCGCCCTCCATCCTGGGTTAGCAGATTAACGAATCTTGTGGTACGACACCGTTTAAGCTCACGGTCAACTGAACAATAATTCGTTTTATGGATCACGAAAAACCACCATATATTCGTTTTATGGATCACGATTAACCAACATATATTCGTTTTATGGATCACGAAAAACCACCATATGCTAATGCTCCATCCCCATCGTGATATGAATGAGTTCAATTATAATTAAGGTCCAATAATAGGTTAATTCAATTCTTTTAGGTGGCTAAGCAATGCTCGCAGACAATCAATTCTAACTCGTCTCTACACAAACAATAACTTATCACCTGGTTTCGATATTCCTTAAGTTCAATTTCGCATATCAACAACAGATAATCATAATTCCCAACTAACCCCATCATACATAATCATCCTTTTTATCTTTATCTAGCAACTAGTGCGACTATCATTACAATCACAAGCAATAATTGAAATCGGAAGAGGAACTCACTCGGCCATGGTACGCCGGTCTCTTAACAACGGTGGTCGGGTGATACAGTATTGTCGTGCTCGGGTTCACCTACCAAATAAGAATAGCCTAATAAGAATCTCACCACTAAACTAATTTGAACTATGCATCTAAACTACATGAAATCGGGATTCTCGCTATTTGCGGAAGTTCCGACTTAAAACGGCCATAACTTGGTCATTTTAACTCGGAATTTCGCAAATTTTATATCGATCTCTATCTACTTCGAAAGATCTATCTATTTCTAATATTATTTTCAAGTTTTGAAAACATTAAGGCCACGGAACAGTGGAATCAGTTCTGTTCTGTCACTTTTTCAATTCCGAAAAATCGTTTCGCATTTGAGAGAAATGTTCCTAGTTGATGATTCATGTATAGATGATGTATGAATGAATTCCTAATATGAATGTCATGAAATGAGCTCAATATATGCATGGTTTTGATGATCTTTGATGGTGAACTCATATGAACTCCTAATTAGCAAGAAATTCCAAGATGATTACTTATAAGAAGCCATTCTTTCCAAGTTTACATTTCGTAGGGTTTTTATGATTTTGCTTTTTGAAATTTACTTGTTATCTAAATAAAAATGAGTTCCCAACATCCATATTAATCATGACCTTCATTTATACATAAAAATCCACATTTGTCATGGAGTAAGTATGTTTTTGAACAAGCTACTTGTAGAAATCCGAATTTTGTAAATTCCATTTCCTTGCATTTTCTTTATGAGAAAACTTGTTTAATGCATCAAAAATTGAAGTTCCAATATATCTAACATCTAAAGACTTCATTTAACTCATAAAACATGCCATCTAAGCTTGGATACTAAGTGTTCATGTAGGCACCATCCTAGATTACGAATTTTACTTCTAGTCACCATCTCAATATTTTTTCATTCTAACCTTACTACTTGTTTTACGTTTTCCTCATGCCTAAACTCATCTAAACTTATGAAAATAATTCCTTCAAGATACCTATTGCACATACCCTTCATTTTTCATGTGAAATATGAGTTTAAAGATGGTTTTGGTGGTTTTTATGGTAGGGTACTAAATCCATCCGAATTTCCAATAATTCATTTCTAACAAAACCTGTCTTTTTTCATCTTTTTGCCTTCTACACATGGAGATCTACTATCTAACATATCTATACATAGACAAGGCTACATTTTTATGATCATCCATGCATAAGAATCAAATAATCATATGAACATGAATGTAGATGAAGATGTGAATGTCTAAACACTAGATCTACTAAATATCATGCATGATTCATGAGTCTCATGGCATGAACATGAATATCTATGCATGATCCCTACTTTACATGCATGAACACTGTTGGAAAACCGACTACATTAATTTAGAAAAGTTTTGACCAATAGCATTAATTTAGGAGTCATTAATGATTTGACTAATAACATTAATTTAGGAGCATTAATTTCAAGATAAGGAGATTTGACTAGGAATAGGATTTTCTTTCCTCTTTTTTGATCTTGTACAATGTGTATATATACTTCCTTCATGTATAATAAAAAAATGAGGAAAATTTTCATGACATTTTCTGACATGGTATCAGAGCCTTAGGGTTCCAAAATTCTGGGATTTTTTTTTTGCCTTCATTGCCAATACTATTGTTGGCCTTCATTGCCAACATTCTTCTCATTTTTCTATATACACCTCTTTTTTTTTTACATACACTCTTCTCCTTATGGATTACATCATGTCTCGCATTAAAACAGATAACCCTTCTCCTTATGGATTACATACCTTTGATCAATTTATACAAGACCATTGGATTATTGACTCAGGAGCCACAGATCACATGACACCTTTATCTGTTCATTTTACAACCTATACACCTTGTCCTAGCAATAGGAAAATTGTTGTTGCCAATGGCTCAGTCACTACAGTTGCTGGTATTGGACATGTTCAGTTGAGTCCAACCTTGTTACTTAAGGATGTGCTTCATGTTCCGCAATTGTCCACTAGTCTCCTATCCATTCATAAAGTAACTCATGACTTGAATTGTAATGTCTTATTTTATTCCTCTCATTGTGTATTCCAAGACCAGATGTCAGGGAAGAGGATTGGAGTAGCTAAGGAAAAAGGTGGTCTCTACTATCTTGATACATCTACCATACACACACCAACTGTCAAGCATGTCTCCTTAAGGTCTTGTTTTTCTGGTTCAAATTATGATATCATTTGGCGTCAACATTTTCGTTATGGTCATCCTTCGTTTACTGTTTTAAAGACAATGTTTCCTTCTTTGTTTAAGAATGTCAATGTTGAAGACCTTCATTGTGATGTATGTGAGTTTGCCAAACATAAAAGGACCTCTTTTCCAATAAGTAATAATAGAAGTTCCTTGCCATTTGATTTGATTCACTCTGATATATGGGGACCATCTAGAATTCCCAATGTTACAGGAGCTCAATGGTTTGTGTCTTTTATAGACGATTGTACTAGAGTCTCTTGGATTTTTCTTCTCAAACATAAATCAGATGTGACCACGATCCTTCCAAACTTCATTGCCATGGTGAATAATCAATTTGGCGTAAAAATAAAAAGGTTTAGGTCTGATAATGCCAGAGATTATTTTAACCAAGTTCTTTCATCATATTTCCAACGAGAAGGGATAATTCATGAGTCTTCGTGTGTAGATACTCCCCAACAAAATGGGGTGGCTGAGAGGAGAAATGGCCATTTACTCACCACAACACGTGCTTTGCTTTTCCAAAACAATGTTCCAAAATCATATGGGGAGAAGCTGTCCTCACTGCCGCACATATGATCAACCGCCTACCTTCTAAAGCCTTGGGGAATAAAACACCAATGCAACTTCTCTCTGAGTTTTACCCTAATGTCAGAATCACAAATAATCTAAGCCCTCGGGTTTTTGGTTGTCCAGTCTTTGTTCATGTATCTAGTCACAACAGAGGTAAACTTGATCCACGAGCAATCAAGTGTGTGTTTGTTGGGTATTCTCCAACACAGAAAGGCTATAAGTGTTATCACCCACCTACACGGAAACTTTATGTTTCTATTGATACCACTTTTGAGGAGGGCCAATCTTTTTTCTCTCAACCTTATCTTCAGGGGGAGTCTGGTTCTATTGGGGAAAATAAGGTAGAAGATATATCCTTTCTTGATTTACCTTCAGTGCCTCCTTCTAGGTCACCTCTACAGGAGAAAATAATCCTACAACAAGAACCTGAATTGCCCCCACAAGAACCAAATCCTAAAATTGTTGAAACAACCAGAGTCCCTCTCAATGAAGAACTTAATACTAGGAGGTATGGACAAGTGAACTCAAGGAGAGAAGTTCTGGCACCAGACCTTGTGCAACTCCAAAACTCAAACTCTACTCTTGGGAATGAGGTATGCATAGATTCAATTCCTTCAGATGTTCCCTCTAATCTTGACTTACCTATTGCCTTACGAAAAGGAACTCGAGAATGTACTAAGCACCCAAAATATCCGTTGGCCGAATCAGTGTCTTTTCATAGATTTTCTCCATCTCACAGGAGTTTCTTAGCCAACTTAAATACCATCTCGATTCCCAACAATTTATCTGAGGCTTTATCCAATGAGAAGTGGAGAGAGGCTATGAGAATAGAAATGGAGGCACTTGAGAAAAATAGAACTTGGGAAGTTGTAGAACTGCCAGAAAATAAAAAGGTAGTAGGATGCAAGTGGGTGTTTACCTTAAAGTACAAATCAGATGGGTCTCTAGAGAGATACAAGGCGAGGTTGGTGGCTAAGGGATACACACAAACTTATGGAGTAGACTATGAAGAGACCTTTGCACCAGTAGCTAAGATGAATACAGTGAGAATTCTCTTGTCATTGGCTGCAAATTTTGATTGGGATTTACATCAGTTTGATGTAAAAAATGCCTTTCTTCATGGAGACTTAGAGGAAGAAATATACATGGAGATTCCACCGGGCTTTGGAAGGGAGATGAAAGGGAACAAGGTCTGCAGATTAAAAAAGGCATTATATGGACTCAAACAGTCCCCAAGGGCTTGGTTTGGCCGGTTTAGTAAGGTAATGCTCAATAATGGGTATAAACAAAGTCAGGGTGATCATACCCTATTCATCAAGCATACAACTTCAGGGGGAGTGACTGCACTTTTGGTGTATGTTGATGACATAATTGTTACTGGAAATGACGAGAAAGAGAAGGAGATCCTAAAAAACTACTTGGCAAAGGAGTTTGAGATTAAAGTCTTAGGGAAATTGAAATATTTCCTTGGGATAGAAGTAGCTAGATCTCGACAAGGTATTTTCATTTCCCAACAGAAGTATGTGGTTGATCTTCTGAAAGAAACAGGCAAGATAGCCTGTAAACCAGCTTCAACTCCGATTGAGCCTAATCATAAACTGAGAGAGGCAAAAGATGATAAGGTTGTTGATAAGGAAAGATTCCAAAAATTGGTTGGAAAGCTAATATACTTGGCACACACACGGCCAGACATTGCTTATGCTGTGAGTGTTGTGAGTCAGTTCATGCACAATCCTAAGGAGATTCATCTACAAGCTGTAAACCGTATACTTCACTACCTGAAAGCCAGTCCAGGAAAGGGAATTTTATTTAAGAAAGGTGAAGGGTTAACGCTTGAAGCTTATACGGATGCGGACTATGCAGGCTCTCCAGTTGATCGACGGTCCACAACAGGCTATTGCACTTTCTTAGGAGGTAATTTAGTCACGTGGAGGAGCAAGAAACAAAATGTGGTGGCTCGATCAAGTGCAGAAGCAGAGTTCAGGGCTATGGCTCAAGGGGTTTGTGAGCTTTTGTGGTTAAAGATTATTCTTGAAGATCTTAAGATAAAGTGGGACGAACCGATGAGATTATATTGCGATAATAAATCAGCCATCAGCATTGCGCACAATCCAGTACAGCATGACAGGACAAAACATGTGGAGATCGATAGACATTTCATAAAAGAGAAATTGGATAGCAAGTTGATTTGTACTCCCTATGTGCCTACCAAGGAACAACTGGCAGATGTGTTCACAAAAGGACTAAGTTCTCATAACTTCTCAACAATTATATCCAAGCTGGGAATGATTGATATCTATTCACCAGCTTGAGGGGGAGTGTTGGAAAACCGACTACATTAATTTAGAAAAGTTTTGACCAATAGCATTAATTTAGGAGTCAAGAATGTTGACCAATAGCATTAATTTAGGAGTCATTAATGATTTGACTAATAACATTAATTTAGGAGCATTAATTTCAAGATAAGGAGATTTGACTAGGAATAGGATTTTCTTTCCCCTTTTTTGATCTTGTACAATGTGTATATATACTTTCTTCATGTATAATAAAAAGAAATGAGGAAAAGTTTCATGACATTTTATGACAAACGCAATATTATCTTCAACAAAAACTCATTTAAACTATAGATCCACTTCTTGTGATGCCTTGTTATTCTTGTACAAGTGTTTTCATGTCCCTAGCATTCGATCATTGGGATTAAATGCGAAAACACACAAGAATAGCTTTGCCATTACAAGACTTGGGAAGAACAAAGCTTAAAATCATCACATTAATGGAGACTTGGAGATGAAAAGAAGAGAAAATAAGCTTGTGAGGTGTGTGTGTATGTGTGTCACGGCACATGAGGGTGAAAAAGAGAGAGTTTCCAACCTTTGAAAAAAAAAATGAAAGAGTGAAAATGAGAAGAGAGAGAGAAAGATGAGCTTATATACTACATGCATTAGGGTTTTAGTGGAATAAAAGTAACAAAAATAAAACAAATGAGAGGGAAATATGGGGGAGGGGCGCCGGCCATATGGGGGGGGTGGGTGTGAGTGTGTGTTTGAAATTTGTTTAATTTGTAATTGTGTAATAAAATGTAATAAAGGTGATAATTTAATAAGAGACAAAAATTTCTTGGAAAAGAAAATATATTGAGTAGTTGTAAGGATGTAAGAATAGGGTATGGGTAGTGTGTAGTGTAGGTTGTACTTGTGAATAGTGAACAAGACATCTACTTTACCGGTTGTAACGAAAACACGGGAAAAGGCTATAACTGTAATTTTTATAGCCCGGAAAATTATAAAATTGATATTTTTGGAATCCTTATAAAATTACGGTTCTAATGAACATTTCGGAACATTTTTCTGAATTCGTGGTCCGGGGCACGCTTTTTTGTAATTGAGCTCGGGAAGGCCCGGAATTGAAAATTTCCCGAATTTAAAACTTTCAAAGGTATAAAATATACTTTAGAATGATAATGCATATTCATTTACTTTATAAAACTTCCTTTGTTATGCCATCGAAGGAAAGCCGGATCTAGGGTTTCTAAGCTCCTCTCACTAAGCTTGAGCCAGACCGATATAAGGTTTCGTCCTCCAGTTTCCGAACTTTGTCCAATCACTAGGAGTACTAGAGTATACATTATGAGAATAATAATAATAATAATAATAATAATAACAATTTAGGTAACTGATAATATTAAATCGTACTGGAAGACTCACTAATTACCGGTAGTAACGAAATACGAATAGATTTGTAAAATCAGATAATTCTAGCTATTTGAAAATTTATAAAACTAATAACTTAGAGATCCTTTAGAAATATGAGTCTAACGGCATTAATAACATTTTTTAACATTTCGAATTCCCGGGCGCGCTTTTCGAAACTGATACCTGATCAGACTGGAATAGGTCGGAAATTCGTTGATCTCATCTTCCCAAAGTATCCTAGACTTAATACGAATCAATTACACCTTTTTCTCTTGTTCCAACTCCTTGGTTTAGGAATACGAGATTGCCGGGTCTAGGTATGGAGTTTCTTGGGAGTTTTGGGGACTCAGGTTTCCCGGTCAACCTTCCGGTTTACACCATTGCCAATATAAAACCGATATTTTGTACTTATGTGACTTATCTGATGGTGAGATTTATTTTAAGGGAGATTTTCATAAATATTTAGTATCCACAACGTTCTCGGAATTCTTTAGATTGAGTTTTATTTCCCGAAGGTTAATCACTATTTACTCCTTAGCAATTTACTTTAGGGCTCTATTTTACCCGAATTTTTAAATTAGACTTAAATAGGAAATTTGTTGTACATAGAGGTTCTAGAATGGAAGTATATTGAGTTGCTATTTTATTTCTGAGATTTCTTATTTTTCTCACGATTCAGAAATTTCCGGATTCGTTCGGAGTTTGGGACTTATCAAAGTTCTGTTTTAATTCGGAGTGACTTTTAGGGTTTTATTTCCAGAGTTCATCTTTAGAACTATTTACTAAAATTTTCCAGGGCTTACAAGAACACCCGGTTCAAATTCTAGATCGGAAAGTTTAAAAGCTGAGAAACAAGGAGATTCGATATGTTAAAGTATTATGGAGGAGTCATTCGCGAGAAGAGGCTACTTGGAAGTTGAAGAGGAGATCCGAAAGAAATATCCAAATCTCTTTGAAGAATCAGGTATGAGTTTCAAGTTTTGAGGACAAAAGCTTTCTTTAAGGGGGGTAGGTTGTAAACTCCTAAAAATTTCGGTTAATGTTAAGCTTAATCTTAGAATTAAAAGTTAACCGGAAACCCTAAAGGTTAACAACAGACTAGTACAAATCCTAGAATTTAGATCTGGCATTCTTGCATTCTTTAGCCCCAGAAAACGAAGTTGAAATATTTAGTTATAATAGTTTGTATTAATATGAGGAAGCGTAAAAATATCATATTCGTGAATTTCGAGTGTCCTTTGAGCCCAAACGAGATTAGTTTTTGAAAAACGTGTCTTGAAGCTCGAAATACTAAAAATATTCCGATAATACCATTAGGACCGATTTAATACAAAGATTTCAAAAATATCAGTTTCGGTAACTAAAAATAACAGATATCGCAATTATACGCGTATTTTCTTACTATCGATATTTTACTAGTCACATCTACTTTACATTACACTATTTATTACTATTCTATACTATTTATTTATCTCTATTTTTTTTAATACCTACTCTTACAGCTCCATACACGTATTATCTTTACTTATTACCTTTCCAATAACTTTATACATATCTACAGTACACATTATTACTTTTAATATCAAAATATTTCAAAAAAAAAATATCATCTCCCTCTCTCTCAATAAGTGGTCGGTAGCTCCCCTACCTCCTCCTCCTCCTCCCCACCCCACCCCCCCCCCCCCCCCCCCCCCCTCCCCCCCCTCCTTATTTTTTTTCAAATTTTCTTTAATTAAAACACTCAAATTCTCCCTATTTTCCTATAAATCCCCCTCCTCTTTCACTTCATTCACATATTTACTACCCACAAATTCACCACCAAATCTCTCCAAAATTCTTATCTCAAAACTCTCTCCATATACACTCCCAAAACTCTCTCAACATTTCCTCTCAAAACCCTCTCCTACTATAAATACTACCACTATTCTTACTTTAGGTAAGAATTCTCTTTAAATCTCTCTTACCATGTCATGTAACTTTACATGACCATGGTGTAAGTTTCCTAAACTTAATGTTATGGAAGCTACACTATGTTCATGTATTGTTCTTGTTCATGAATATGTATTTATGTATTTCTATGTTGTTATTTTGCTCATATTATTATTGATATTATGTTAATCTCTTATATATAATATATATTATATATAACTAAATATAATTATGTACTTATATATAATCTTTACATCATATAAGCTCATTGTTATTTATTTACTTTGAAGTTATCTAATTTATTTACTTATTTCATGTTGTTTTAAGACTAGTCTCTAGTGTTAGACTTGTCCTCATCAAGTCAAAACAATATTTTCTTTCTTTTCTATATTCTTTTGAGACTAGTTCATTCTTAATCCCGGGATACCTTGATGAAGCTAAGGTTCCCAATACTTGACATATTTCTTTACTTGTTTTTTTATTACTTATTATGTCCTTCTTATGCTTTCATAATTTCATATTCATATTCAGCTCCTGAACACATATTGATTTTGTCTCAGCAATAAGAAGGAAAAAAGTTTCTTTAAATAGAAGTTCTTTTCAAACTAAATATTATCATGAAAGAAATGATTTCTATAAAAAAAAAAATTAAGAATCTATCTTAGTATTCTTTTCTAAGAAATCTAATGGAGCCATAATAGAATTTAGAAACCAAAGAATATAGGAATTCTTAGATAATACACACTTACACCTTACAAAATTGTAAAGTGGAAAAGTATTCTTTAAAATTAAAAATTTCAAGTTCTTGTTTAAACAAAAGTTTTACGAAACTTCACTTTTCCATAAATGATTTGAATATCAAATAGATTAGTTTGATAAACACCAAGAAATTTCCTTTCATAACAATAGAATGATCTTAAGGAATAAAATTAATAAACAACTTAGCAAATAATTTCTTTAAATGTAAGAAAATATAGAATTAATAAATTTTTACTACTTTAAAAAAGTATTAGAAACTAAACTATAAGGAATTTAGAAAATAAAAATCATTCTTTTGAAATTTAAAAGACTAAGGAAATGGAATTAAGGAAAAGAAAATACTAATTTAAAATAACTTAAGAAATTTTCTAGCAAGCTAAGTAGAAATTTTCAAAAGTTTTATGTTTCCAAAGTTTTTAAAAGACTTTGCTTTTACAAAAATTCATGGTTGAGACACTTCACTAATTTCATGCATTTGATATGAATCAATGAATATATATATATATATATATATATTAAAGGTCTTTCTAACCATTATAATATCTATATCTTTGATATAAGATTTTGTAAGAAAAAGTATGTTTTGCAAAATTCGTGGTGAATCTGATCACCACTGTTTCGGAGCTCAAATGACTAAGTTTGATGAGAATAGTTTTAGAAATGGATAAATCTTTTCGAATAGATAGAAAACGGTATATTATACGCACAATTCCGAGTTAAAATGACCAAGTTATGGCCGTTTTGAGTTGGAATTACCTTCTATATGAACTTTGACGATCTTATGACATAGTTTTTGATAAGGATCATAGAATCAACAAGAAATACTCATTGTGGGTATTCTTCTCGATTAGGTGATCCCGAGGAGGAGTGTTCGTACCTAGAGGATTACTTTGATTAGTGGATTGACCGATCGACTCATCTAATAAGAAAAAAGTACCGTCATGGCCGAGTGAGTCTACTTTCCTTATTTTTTATGCTTATGTTGTGCTTGTAAATTTAGTTGCATTAGACATAAGGAAAGATAAAAAGGGAGATGAATGATAACGTGTTGAAAGAATGTTAAGTATATCGAAACATGAAATGTTTGTAAACAATTGTATGACGATTTTGCATGTTGAAGTATTTAAAATTGGTTGATCACTTGTAATAAATTAAAATATAATGGCTAGGCTTTAAATGAAAGTTGATGCATACACTTCATATGTTGAGTCACATTGCATTCACTGTTGTACAGTTGGTGGGACAAATGTATGATAGTGGTGGTAAGCATAACCAGTATATGATGTATATGGCGAGTAGGAGCTGGTAAAAACTACATAAATTGGTGGCTAGTAGGAGTCGGTGATAACTACATATTTTTGATGGCGTATAGGAGCTGGTAAGATCTATAAAATGGTTTTAAAAAGAAGTAGTGGTTGTAATGGGCCAGAATACCTAACCCCGAATGAAGGGTGTAATTCATTCAACATATGATTCTCAGAAAATCATATGTCTTGTATGCTCATGTGTTTGTTGCATCCCAATTGCTTGTTTAATAAAGTTGGTTGATATTTTTTTTTCAAGTATAAATTTTGGGATTTACTCACTAAACCTTTAAGCTTACGCCCTTACATATATTTACATTCATAGGGACACCTGTTTTTGTATCCGAATAAGTTTTCTTTTGAAGCTTTTGAAGGAAATCTACTTGAAGGATTAGATTAGAATTCCTTTAAAATCTTTTGATGCAGTATTAAATTTTTGTAAAGACTATTAGTTATTTCGATCCTTGGAATTTAGCACGGACATGCCCCTAAGAATCATGTAATAGACCTTTGATTAGTAATATTATAATATATTTTATTTCTGGATTCTTGTATGTTCATTTTACTTGCTTAGACCACACTTCTCAAAAGCTTCTCTTGTTACTGTGCTAGATGCTTTACATGTAATACCGACACTTTCGTATGACTAAGGTAGTCATTCTTGAGTCTTGATATTATATATGGCGGGCTGCTACATTTAGGGTGTCTTTTAGGGCGTGACAGTATACGTCCTCCTCCTTGGTTCCTAAACAAAGGAAATACCCAAAATGAGTATTCCATGGAATTTCTAGTCAAAACTTCTAACTCTATTTTCTAGTTGCGGTAAAATTCGTATAGATAGAAATTCCAACTTAAAATGGTAATAACTTGCTTTTTTTAACTCATAATTTCACATATAATATACCATTTTCTACTTATTCGAAAAAATCTATTCATTTCTACGGTTATTTTTATCATAAAAGGTCGTTTGGGTCTCGAAACCTAAGGATACAGATTTACCACGAAAATTCTAGTTTTTAAAACTTAAATTTGCAAACTTTTCTTTACCTAAAAATACTTATATCAAAATATAGATATTATTATAGTTGAAAAAATCTTTAGAATATATATATATTATATATATATTGACTCATATCATATGCATGAATTTAATGAAGTTGTCTTAACCATGATTTATGTAAAAGCAATGTTTTCTAGAAATTGGAAAAGCAAAACTTTGAAAATTTCCGCTTAGCTTGTTGGAAAATTTCTTGAATTATTTTAAGTGAGTATTTTCTTTTTTTAATTTTATTCCTTAGTCTTTCAAGTCTCTTTAGAAATGATTTTTGTCTTCCTAAGTTTCTTATTACTTAATTTCTAAGGGTTGAGAGAGTAGTTTCTAAATACTAATTGAGAGTAGTTAAAATTTATCAAACTTTATATTTTCCTAACTTTTCCTAAGGTTTATTAAAAATGATTTCCTAAATTGTTTACTAATTTTATTTCTTAAAAACATTTTATTTTTATAAAAGAAACATTCTTTTTGATTTGTCAAACTAGTCTATTCCTTCATATTCTAGAGTATTGATGAAACTTTCTTAATGAAGTTTAGTAAAACTTTTGTCAATCAAGAATTTGAAATTTGAAATTTTAAAGAAAACATTTCACTTTGTGGTTTTGTAAAGTGTATATATAATATATCTACTTTATGTATTATCTAAAAATTCCTCTGTTTTTTGGTTACTAAAAACTTATGATGAACTCCTCTAGATTTTTGGAAAAGATTTGCTAAGATAAGTTTCTAAGTCTTTATGGGAAAAATCATTTCTTACATGAAAAAATTTATTTTGGAAAAGATCTCTCAATTTTTCTTTTTATTTAAGAAAATCTTGAGAGGCAACATCAATATGTTCATGCATGGAAATGAATATATAGTATGAGAATATGAAAATATGAGAAGGACATAATAAGCAATATAATAAGCATGTTAATATCAAGTATTGGGAACCTTAGCTTCATCAAGATAACCCGTTCAAGTACTAGGAACCTTAGCTTCATCAAAGCAACCCGGGACTAAGAATAGACTAATCTCAAAAAGAGAAAAAGAAAAGAAAAGCAATAATAATAGCAAGTTAGAAATAGTTAGTGAGCATTAGGCTCTAAAAATATAGATATACATATACTTAATAAAATATATAGAATTAGATAATAACAACAATAATATCATTAATAATCAACATATATATAAGCATAATAACAACATAGAATAATTGGAATTTCGCGTACAAGAACAAAACATAAACATGTTGTTGCTTTTACTACTCATATGAGCTTTAAAACAACACTATGGTCATGCTAGTTACATGACATGAGTAAACAAAATAAGATTAGGAGTTTTACCTAAAGTGTTTATGGTGTAGGAAGAAAGTGGTAGATGAATGAGATATTATGTGGGTAGTAGAAAATAGTAGATGATATGTGTGTAGAGGAGGATTTTGTGAGTGATTGGTGAAAGAGAGTTTTGGTAGAGAGATATTTTTGTGGAGAGTGTTTGTGGAATGAATTTGAGAGAGTTTTGTTATGTGTAAATATGGTGTGAAAGAAGTGAAGAGAAATGGGGTATTTATAGAAATTTTGGAGTGGAATTTAGATGTAATAAAATAAATTGAAAAGAATAATTGAGGGAAGAGAGAGGGGAATGTGCTGGCCATAGAGAGAGAGAGGGAGAGTAAATTATTTTTATTGTTTTGTAATAAAAAGTAATAAAAACGTGAAGTATGGTTGATGTGAAGGTGTATTGGAAATGAAAAAAAGTAGAAAAATATGTATGTAGGTAGTAAGAATAGGTTGTAAGGTAAAGTAGGGATAGATGAATACTAATGAATAGTAGTATAGGATAATGAATAGTACACAAGACTAATAATATACAGGTAGTGAAGAAAATACACGTATAAATACAATATATGTTATTTTTTGTTACCAAAAAATTACGAAACTGATATTTTTTACATCCATGTATTAATTCGGTCCTAATGGTGTTATTGGAATATTTTTACTATTCCAAGCCCCCAGACACATTTTTTGAGAGCTGATCCCGTTTGGATCCAAAAGATACTCAAAATTCGTGAATCTAATATTTTTACATTTCTTTATATTATCATGAACTATTATCACTAATTATTTTAACTTCGTTTTCTAGAGCTAAAAAATACGAGATTGCTGGATCTAAATTCTAGGATATGTACTAGTCTTTTGTTGACCTTTAAGGCTTCCAGTTGACTTTTAATTCTAAGATTAAGTTTAAAATTAACTGAAATTTCAAGGGTTTACAATAGTTCTTTTAAATTTACTCAAGCTCTAAGATTTACCTTGTCAGTTTGTTGAGTTATTATCAATCATTAATTGTAAAAAGTTATGAGAAATTATATTTTGAAATTTATTGATAATAGTTCTAACTCTTAAACAACAATCAAATTGTTTATATTCTAATATTCTTATATTGCAAAAAATCAGAAGTGATTTTTGCAACTTTTCTTAAAGCTTTTTCCAAAGATTTTACAATTTATACTTTGACGATTATCAATTTCCTATTGTATAAATCTCGATTTTTACATATGGTACCCCTATAAGTGTTGTCCTTAGTTGCCATATGTGGATCCACATGGTTATCATGTAAAATTCAACTACCTTAATACTTGCATCTAACAAATAGCAGCAATTACAAACCTATTATCTAGCTGAGATGTTGATTTAGGGTCTATTTGGATTGTCAAATTTTTATCTGTATTGTATTCATATTTGATCTACATCCATTATTTATCTATATTATATCTATTTGATTAGTTTATGAGTAAACTGTTAGTTTTTATCAGTATCTATTTCTTAATAAACATCTATTTAAAAATGACAAAAATATGATACCAAAATCAACAGAATATGATGAAATAAATAGATTCATAGGGATATTATCAAGTCTAAACATAATAATGAATTGTTATATTGTACTCTACGCATAATTTAATATACCAAACGTTAAAATTTTCTTTTGTTGTTAATCTCGATTTTGCCACCATATTTAACTTAGTTGTATACTTTCCATCAGTGTTGTGTCACCTTAAGATGATTGACCATGTTGTATAAGTATACTAAAGAGGATTCATGCAATTCATTTTAAAGATTTTGACCCTATGGGTTTCCAACATCTCTTATGACAAAAGTTAAATTTCTTGTCAATTATGCAAGCATGACATTAATGCTCATTTTTTAACAAAAAAGTAAATGAATTTTATTCAATAGAAGTAAATTACATTAAATAAATCGCTACTAGCCTTGGTAACTATGATGTTTTTGGCCAAGTTGACTATAGGCACCTTGCTGAATAGTTGTTGTGTTGTGAAAGTGATACCTACAAATAGCAAACAACACGTGAACACTTAAAAAGGAAATCTTAAAGATGTTTTTCCGAGCACTCCCAACGTGCCTTGGTTTAAGATCCTCTCCATGGGGTAGTCCTTGGTGCAACAAGAGAGGGATGAGTGAATACATACCTTTGCCATGCTTGACGCTTCTCCTCTCTTCCCTCCTTGAGCACCATTTTGTTTGGCCTTCTCCTCATCATCGTATAAAATGGGGATATCCGCAAAATATTTACTGACCACCACAGGCATGTCTGCTTCTTGTGTTTTCCATGAAGTTATTAATTTATGGGACACCACCCTATCATACCTGCCAAGCTTTTCAAGCTTGATCTCGAACTTATGGATATGCATGCACCACAATGTACTAAAATAAAACGATCTATAGTGTTGGTGGTGATAATCCAAAACCTTTCCCTTTAGTCCTTCACCGATTCCATTAACCTACCGAAGAGTTTTTCTTAAGCAAACTTGGGTTATTTGCTAAAAACCACCACCTTTCTTGGTGCCTCTTTACAATAGAATAGTAGTGGAACAATGTTAGAGTAGGTTAAAGTAGAGATGTTTGCACAAAGCTTCAAAAGTAACAAGTATCCTCTAAGAGTTTGGCAAGATCATCCTTAGAGCCAATATGAGGTAATTGAATATCACCTTATGGAATCTGGAGAAAGAGAATCCCATGTTGAACTTGAAACACTTTTGGTATATGTCGAAGCTCTTAGCATCAAGGAAAGGTACTTGGTCTTTATCCTCTAGGATGGCTACATCTAGGGATGTAAGCGGGCGGGTTTTTATAGGATACCTGACCCACCTAGCCCGGTAAGTACCGTATAACGTAATGCCCTATAGGGTTTGGCATGGGTTTTAGGATTAATAATAAAACCCTATAGGGTTTTGGCACGGGTTTTGGGACAGATGTAAAACTCGTTGGGAACCCGAACCCGTTAATATATATATATATATATATATATAGACTTATCTTTGATTCTTCTGCCATCTGTAATCCTATTCTCGTCCAATCACGTCAAAGGCAGCTTTTTTTTTCTTTTTTTTATTAAATTATTAAAAGAAACTAAAAAATCCTAAATCCTTAGTCCTCACTCTCCAATCTCCTCTCCTCTCATTTGCTGCCGCACTCCTCAAAATTCAGACCTCAGTCCTCCACTCCTTCTCCTCCCAAACCAGCTTTTATTTTCCTTCTAGCATCACAATCGTAGCTCAAGGACCGTCAGACATCGCTTTTGCTTGAACAATAAATAGATCTGCTGTTATTTTCCTTCTCGCAATCGTTGCTCACGGATCTCGGTAATGCATGACTCTAACTATTTTGTTTTCTTATATGCATGTCATATGAATTTATTTATCTTAATTTTGGTGAACTATTCGTGCATTAAAAGAAGATGACTCTCTCTTTCCCAGATATGGTGAAAATTGAATTGTTTTTTTCGTAGATCCGACAAACTTTTTTAAGGAAAAACTAACGGAGCCCAAGGATTGTTTGTTTTCACATTCTTAAAATGCAGTTCTTACGATGTAGCTGATTGAAATTTGTTTAACAATAATCAATTCTTTTATAAGGAATAGATTAATTTAAAAAATTATTTATTTGTAATAGGACAAATTAATTTAAAAAATTTGGATCCATTGAACACCATCTATAAGAGCATCCCAACTTACTTTTACAAAATATTTTTTAATAATTTTTTAACTATGTTAGTGTAAATAATACTTTATAAAATTTATCATCAATAAATTATGTAAATATGTAAAACAAGTATAATATATATTATTGATATTTAATTTATATCATTTAAAAATATAATTAATAAATTTAGTTTTGATAGTTCCATGCTTATATTGCCATAGATCATTGGCTTTTTCTTCAGAATATTTTAAGGAGCATAACAAAACACCAGAAAACAAAAATAAATAATTTACTATGGTGAAAATGGGAAATATGGAATGGCTATAATTGGAAAAGGAATTTGACTTATCTAACGGTAGATGTTATTCTGACGAAGCCAAGTTAGAATTTTACTAGAAGATACTTAGGGTATAAAATTTCGCCAAATCTTAGTCTTTGGAATATAAGTTTCTATAATTTGAAATTTTATTCTTTTAAAATTTAAAAAAACTGTAAATGAGTCTGACTTCTTGAATCTTGTTGTTGGAATGAAAACGTGACAAGATATAATGTGATGATGATAATGAAGGGGACACAGACACTAAGTTCATGAAACAAAGACACACTTTTAGATTAATTTAATATGAGAAAACTTTGATATTTCCATGATATATTGTTCTTTATTGCAATTCCATGATATGTTATTTAATATTATCCTTTTATGCAGTTAATTTGGGTATGGATGTGGATGAATGTGGAGGAAAATGTCAATGATTTTGATCTATGGAAAGCCCATCTCACCACCTAGACCAAGAAAACTAGTAATTACATCAGGCTTCTTGTAGCAAGTAGCGCCAATCAGACAGACAACCCAACAAGCGTAAGTTGACTTCTTCCGTATGGTCTGAGATGGTGAAGAAAATGATCAATGGGGAGGAAGTTGCAATTTGCAACATTGTTTAAAAAGATTGAAAGCAGTAAGTAAAAATGGCACCAAGCCACTTACATAATCACTGAAAAAAGTACATTCAAAGAAACAATCAGGGAGACCTTAGACATATCTTGTCATGGAAAGAAACTGAAATGAGAGTGACAGTAATAGCTTGCAATAGGAAACTGGACTCTTATCCAGAAACTGCTAGGCAAAAACTTGCAAAGGCATTGTTGTCCATGAGTATCCTATTTCAATAGTTGAGCATGAATATTTTAGAGAGTACATAGAGAGTATTCAGCCTCTTATTCAGCAGTGTGAGTCATACAACCATAAAGAAAGAAATCTGAGCATTTATAATGTAGAAAGGGAAAATTTGAAGATGCAACTAAAAGGGCTTAATTCTCGAGTGGCAATAACAACTGATTCGTGGACTTCAATCACAAAAAGGGGTACATGACTGTTACTGCACTCCATTGACAAACTGAAAACTTCAAAGTCGACTTTGAAGTAAGTCTCTATACTTGTATATATTCTATCTAATGTATCTGAAAATTAGAATCTCTTTTTATTGTTACATTCATATGTAGTTTTTTGTATGTCCAACTCACATACAAATGAAAATCTTGCTGAGGGATTATATGATTCATTGATGGCATGGAATCTAGATAGAAAATTATCTACTATCACTGTAGATAATTGTTCAAACAATGATGCAATGATTGCAACTCTGTTATTAAAGTTGCGAAAGGATGATTTGATTCTTCGTGGCAAGATATTGCATATGCGTTGTTGTGCGCATATTTTGAACTTAATTGTTAGAGATGGTGTGACTATGATAGAAAGTGCAATAGAGAAGATTCGTGATAGTGTCCAGATTTGGTCAGCAACTAAATTACGAGTTGAGAAATTTTGGGAAGATTGCAAGCAGCTAGATGTCTCATACAGTAGAAGGCTTTGTTTGGATTGCAAGACTCGATGGAATTCAACATATAACATGCTTCTTACTGCCATGGGATATAAATAAGTCTTTTATAGAGTTTAACATTTGGATAGACATTATAAAAGTTTTCCTTCATATGATGATTGGGAGTTGGCTGAAAAAGCAAAAAGTTGGCTATTTTTTATGAGGTATCTAACCTATTTTCAGGTACTAATTATCTAACTACAAATTATTATTTTTGGAAAGTATATACAATTAGAAATGCATTGATTGAATGGAGGATTCTCTTGATTTGAATATTAGTGTCATGGCTAAAAAGATGTTTGAAAAGTTTGAAAAATATTGGGGTGATGTTCATGTCATTATGGCTGTATGTACTGTGTTAGATCCTCGCTTTAAGATGAAGGTGGTGGATTTGTGTTTCATAAGTTTTTTGAAGTGAATGCTTCTAAAGAGATACAAAATGTCAAGGACACTGCTTATGAAACTAATTCAAAATATCAAGGTAGATCTAAATCTTGCCAAAGTAAGAGCTCAGATGGTAGATCTTCTCCAAATCCTTTAGGAGGTGGCAGGGCCTAGAAGTGCTTCACTTCAGCTGATCCTATTATGGAATGTTATTTGAATAGAAAACTACACCACTGATGTCAGGTAAGTCAGAGTTTAGACCATCATTAGAAGAACCTATGGAGCTTGGGTGGAAAACTCAAGTTTAATATTCTTGAATGGTGGAAAGTGAGTGTAATGAAATATCCTACGTTAGCAGAGGTAGCTAGAGATATACTAGCTATTCCCGTGTCCATAGTTGCATCTGAATCTACATTTAGTACCGGCGGTCGAGTAATTAGTTCACATAGAAGTCGACTTAAAGCAGATACCATAGAGGCATTGATGTGCACTCAAAGTTGGATAGTTCATAAATCAAGTGGTAAGAGACTAGTAAATTTATTTATTTATTTTTTAAAAAAATGTTTTCACCATATATCTAATGTATTGGAAATGTTTTGCTTTTTTTTTTTGGTAGGTATGAAGACAAATGAAGAAGAAGATGAAAATGAGTAGTGAAATCTATGAGGATTTTAAATTTGTATTGCAATTTGATGAGAGATGCTTTTGCTTTGTCTAATTTTTATTTCACTTTAAAATTTATATTGTGATTTGATAAATGTTGTGATGAACATTACATTCTCTTTAATTTGGTTTCCTAAGACACTTTTGATTTTCTTCCCATGAAAATAGTATTTTACAAAGAGGATTGTATAAGTAATGATAAGAGTTTTCTTCTTAGCTTGTGCAGTAGGAAAATATTGGAAATAGAAAAAGATGAAAAAACCTTATAGGGTTTGGGACGGGTACCCTATAGGGTTTGTTTAGGGGTTTTGGGTTCATGGATAAAAACCCTATAGGGTTTAGGACGGGTTTCGGGAACCTTACTAGGTATCGAGTTGGGTTTGGGTTTTAGTATACCCGTCCCGATTGCATTCCTAGCCACATCCCACCGAATGGATGCTTAAGAGCATATCTCCTAACATATTGCCTTGACTCTATGAAGAGATGATGCTCATAAATCTATTCACTATAACTTCCCTTATCATTAGCAACCTTAAATAGCTTCTTAACAGGGGACCTATCCTCAAAGTCATTAGGGTACACATCTTAGAGTAAATCATATATAATATATATATATATACATGCATGGTGATGTTGACCTTCGAGGAGCTACTCGCAATTCTTCGTGATGCCTTCTTACAAGCATCAGGGTTAGCCTCCTTAATTCCTCGTGATGCCTTTTTCTTTAGCCTCCTTCCCATCGCACCACTAGCTATATAAACTTTAGCTTTTGCATTGAGGGAGGAAACGAAGCCACCTTGTCATGCCGAAGGGTATCTTAAACGTAGTAGTCCGCCGTATACAATATTAAAGCCTAGGAATGACCGCCTCAGTCATGCGAAGGCTTCCATACTATGTAAAAGGCGTCTAACATATAGAGGAGACACATTGGAGAGATACATTTTATATTGATACACTTGAGTAACAATATAAAGGAAATACAATTTACTATACTTCATATATGAATCATTAAACCTCAATTACATTTATCCACAAACTTCCCTACATAAACTAATACAAAGAAATCATAAAATCTAGCCAATAACTTCAAGCATTCCTATTCTTTGCTGAAATCCCAAAGTCATTCTCGGCTTCAACTATCTCGGTCCCCACTTAGCATTATTGAAATAACCTGTTCATTCAAACATCTATTAGGGTATAAGCTACACTAGCTTTGTGAGAATTTCCTTAATTCCGTACCATAACAAGCAAGTTATAATCAACCATATGCTATGCATGAACAAACACATAAGCAAACAATTATGTATGGGTATCCGGGACCCATACACAGAATGGATTTACGCCATCCATATCTTGGGTTAGGAATGATATTGAAGTCTACACGACAGCTGCTAGTCCCTAAGCCCTCGGCTCATAGCACTCGACTTGGCTAGGCTCACCCATGGAATGCATTCCCATGCGCCTTAGTTCCCATGAATGAGCTCTGGCATCGGTCTCGTTATCTAAACGAGTCATCAATGGACCATACCGATCGACTTGTGTAGGAGTAGCATGCTACCAAATGCAATATGTCCGATACGATGCATGACCAAATTAATTTTTTGCTTAGGTCAAAATATCCATATATTCTTTAGAGTGACCAACCAATATCATACACATAACAGAAATAATATGAACAGTGCAGTTATCCAATCGAATCATGATTTCGATATGATTTAGTATTCTTTGGCATACATTCATCACAGTCTCATCATATATCCCATCCCCATTCATATCGATTTTTATCTTATTCCTATACTTCTAATGCGACTAGCTACAAGTACAAACAAGGAAACAAAATAAGAAGAAGACTCACTCAGGCATTGGATCACCGGTCTTTTAGTAAAAGTAATATGGTGGTAGGGAATCGCCGATTTCGGGATCACCTAAAAAGGAAGAAATACTCTAATAAGTATTTCAACTTAAACTAATCCAAACGATCTTATACGAACTATCAAATTCGTAATTCTCATCCTAAGCGGAAATTCCAACTTAAAACGGCCATAACTTGGTCATTTTAACTCGGAATTTCGCAAATTATATATCGATTTCTATCTACTTTGAAAGATCTATCTAATTCTAATATTATATTTAAGTTTTGAAAAATTTGATGCTTCAAAAAGGTCAGATCAGATTAAGACAGTATCAAACTTCAATTCCGAAAAATATTTTTGTAATTGTTTAAAATGTTTCTACTTGACAAATCAATTATACATGCAATATGAATGATTTCCTAACATGAATGGCATGTGATGAGTTTAATGTATGCATGATCTTGATGATTCTTACTAAAAAAAAATTTTATAACTTTTTATTTTGCAAGACCATAATAGCAACTACTTATGAAAAATCTAGTTTTCTAACTTTGATCATTTTCATTTGTCTTGGATTTATTTCTTAAGAAAATATAATTATCCTTTTTAAAATTGAGTCTTCATTATGTATATTCCCTAAGGCCTTTGTTTTTCAATAAAAACTCTCATTTTACACTTTGTAAACATGTTTTTAAAATTAGTTCATTCCAAAATCCGAATATTTGTAAGAAATGTTTTTGAGGTGATTCCTTTTAGTAAAAATCATTTGATACTTGGAAAACTAAAGGTCAACCATACCTAGCCACTAAGGACTTCATTTCTTCATAAAAATTTGCATTTTACACTTTGCAAATATGTTTTCAAATAGGATTTACTCAAAAATCCGAATTTAGAAAATCCACTTTTTGAATGATTCCTTTGGGAAAAACTTGATTAATGTATTAAAATTTAAGACGTTATGGTACCTATTACTTAAGGACTCCATTCATTACATAAAACTTTCATTTTGAGCTTGGATAATAGGTGTTCTTATGGCCTTCATTCAAAATTACGAATTTCACAAATTAACTATTAACTCAAAATTTCCCATCTTGATTCTATTTCTTGTTTTATACATTAATCTCATCAAAACTCTTTCAAATTATGAAAATCACTACTTAATGATACCTATTACCTATACCCTTCATTTTTCACATAAAACATGAGTTTTGGAGTTGATAAATGGGTTTTCAAAATTGGTTTTGGTTGAGATCCGAATTTACAAAATTTATTTTTTGGTCATATCTTTTGATAAAATCTATCTAAACTTATGAAAATCCATTCCTTACATATCCTATCTTAAGAGTCTTTCATTTCTTAAATAAAAACTTCATTTTTGAGTTGGAAAACATGTTTTTAAAATATAACTTGGCCAAAATCCGAAAATGAGATTTTTATTTTGAAAATCACCTTTGATTCTTGTAAAAAGAAGTCTTGATGATATATATACATTCAGCCTTCATTATCTTAAGTAAAAATTACATTTTGACATTTGGAAAGTGGTTTTTAAATAGGGGTCTTGCCAAAATACGAATTTCACAATTTTTGTTTGAGCTCAAAACCAAGATCTACCTTTAATATGAACATAAATATAAAAGAAACCCATGGTAGTAAACTATAAACTCATAGATCTAAACTTTACTCATCAAAATCTTTCATTTATGTTATCTATACCCTAAGCCCTTCATTTTAAATGAAAAACACACATTTTGAAGTTGAAAAACAACTTTTCTAAATATGGTTCCATTTTCATCCGAATTTTCAAAAAATGATTTTTTTTTCTTAAAATAAAATAGATCTTGAGTTTTCTAAAACTTTCCTACTATCATCATGCTACTACAAGTTGTTTATGAGTATAAAACAAAATTCTAATGCATTTTATGAACTCAAAACACTAGATCTAGTTTACTAGACTAGTTTTGAATGCATGAACACATGTGAATGAGGAATATATGCATAAATCATAAGCAATAACAAAAATAATAACTCAAATAACAAGATCTATAGCATAAACGAAAATCAAAGAAACAAAAAGTTAGATCTACAAAATATAACTACTTTAAACAAGAAAATAAGAATGATACAAGAGAAAAATCATAGAAAAATGGAGTGTTTCACTTTGGCATCATCATCCTTAGCTTCTAAGCTAATGGAATGTCATTTGATGCATGAAACTCTCACTATACCTTACCTATATCACCTATGGAAGCTTTGAGAAGAAGATTTTGTCACGCCCCGAAGGGTACCCTAAACGTGGTAGTCCGCCGTACACAATATTGAAGCCTAAGAATGACTACTCAGTCACACGAAGGCTTCCATACTATGTACAAGGCATCTAACACATGGAGGAGACTCATCGGAGTAATACATTTTACGTTGATATAACTTGAGTAACAATATAAAGGAATTTCAATTTACTATACTCCAAATATAAAACATTACACTTCCATTACAATTCATCAAAAGATTTCACTACATAAAACTATTACAAGGCAAATTATGAAACCTAGCTAATAACTTCAAGCATTCTTATTCCTTGCAGGAATCCTGAAGTCATTCTCGGCTCCAACCATCATGGTTCCCACTCAGAATTCTTGAGATAACCTATTTAATCAAATATCTATTGGGGTATAAGCTACACTAGCTTAGTGAGTAAGAGCTTCCAAGATTACATTTATAACACATCATATAATCAAGTGATTAGTCAGACAAGTGATATGCATTAAACACATGAATTCAACAAACATATGACCAGCCAGAAATCATATGTGGATGGACTTGCGCCTTCCATCCTGGGTTAGCAGATTAACGAATCCTACGGTACGACGCCATTTAAGCTTACGGTCAACTGAACTATAAATTCGTTTTATGGATCACGATTAACCAACTCATATTCGTTTAAGGACAATGATAAACCAACTCAATAATTCGTTTAAGGACAACGATAAACCAACAAATGCTAATGCTCTATCCATCGTGATATGAATGAGTTCAATTTCATCTTCAATTCTGAATAATCAATTATACCAATTCTTTTAAGTGATCAATCAATAATCGCAGACAATCAATTCTAATTCATCTATACAAGCAATAATTAATCACCCTGCTTCAATATTCTTACATTCCATTTCTCATATCAACAACAAGCATACATAGTCCCTATTCATCCCCATCATGCATATCCATTTTATCTTTACCAAATATCTAGTGCAACTATTATTACAATCACATACAATAAATGAAATCAGAAGTAATACTCACTCGGCCATTAGATCACCGGTCTTTTAGTAAAAGTAATCTGGTGGTAAGGAATCATCAATTTCAGGATCACCTAAAAAGGAAGAAATACTCTAATAAGTATTTCAACTCAAACTAATCCAAACGGTTTTATACGAACTATCAAATTCGTAATTCTCGTCCTAAGCGGGAATTCCAACTTAAAACGGCCATAACTTGGTCATTTTAACTCGGAATCTCGCAAATTATATATCGATTTCTATCTACTTCGAAAGATCTATCTAATTCCAATATTATATTTAAGTTTTGAAAACTTTGAAGCTTCGAAAAGGTCCGATCAGTTCTGATCAGTTGCTATTTCAACTTCCGAAAAATAGTTTTGTAAATATTTGTAATATTTCTATTATATATATTAGCTATACATGCAATATGAATGATTTTCTAACATGAATGACATGAGATGAACTTAATGCATGCATGATCTTGATGATTTTTGCTAAAAGAAAATTTTATAACTTTTTATTTTGCAAGACCATAATAACAATTACTTATGAAAATCTAGTTTTCTAACTTTGATCATTTCCATTTGTTTTGGATTTATTTCTTAAGAAAATATAATTATCCTTGTTAAAATTGAGTTTTCATTATATCTATTATATGACCTTCATTTCTACATAAAATTTACATTTTACACTTTGTAAACATGTTTTCAAGTAGGGTTGATTCCAAAATCCGAATTTTGTAAAAATTTTTTTGAGTGATTCCTTTAAGTAAAAATCATTTGATACTTAGAAAATTAAGGCTCAACCATCCATAACCACTAAGGACTTCATTTTTACATAAAGATTTGCATTTTACACTTTGCAAATATGTTTTCAAATAGGATTTACTCAAAAATCCGAATTTTTAGAAATTCACTTTTTTGATTGATTCCTTTGGAAAAACTTGTTTAATGCATTAAAAATTTAAGACTTTATGGTACCTATTACTTAAGGACTCCATTCATTACATAAAAACTTTCATTTGAGCTTGGATAATAGGTGTTCTTATGGCCTTCATTCAAAATTACGAATTTCACAAATTGACTACTAATCATAATTTTTCATCTTGATTCTACTTCTTGTTTACACCTTAATCTCAATCAAAACTCATTCCAACTTATAAAATCACTACTTTATGATACCTATTACCTATACCCTTCATTTTTCATATAAACTGAGTTTTTGGAGTTGATAAATGGTTTTAAAAATTGGTCTTGGTTGGGATCCGAATTTACAAAATTTATTTTTGGACATCTTTTTGATAAAATCTATCTAAACTTATGAAAATCCATTCCTTACATATCCTATCCTAAGAGCCCTTCATGTTTTGAGTAAAAACTTCATTTTTGAGTGGAAAACCTGTTTTAAAATATGTCTTGACTAAATCCGAAAATAAGGTTTTTTATTTTGAAAATAACTTTGAAAATCCCTTTGATTCTTGAAAAGAAGTCTGGTGATATACATATATTAAGCCTTCATTACTTAAGTAAAAATTACATTTTGACACTTGGAAAGTGGTTTTTAAGTAAGGGTCTTGCCAAAATACGAATTTAACTATTTTGTTCAAGTTCAAATCTAAGATCTACACATAATATGAACTAAATAAAAAGAAATGCATGGTAGTAAACTATGAACTCATAGATCTACGCTTTACTCATCAAATCTTTCATTCATGTTATCTATACCCTAAGCTCTTCATTTTAAATGAAAAATACACATTTTGAAGTTGAAAATAACTTTTCTAAATGGTTCTTTTTTCATCCGAATTTTCCAAAGTGATTTTGTTGAAAATAAATAGATCTTGAGTTTTCTAAAACATTCCTACTATCAACATGCTAACAAGTTATCCATGAACATAAAACAAAGTCTAATGCATTTTAAACTCAAAATACTAGATCTAGTTTACTACACTAATTTTAGGTGCAATGAATCACCAAGATAGACATGTGGATGATGATCTATGTATAAATCATAAGAAATAACAAAAATACAACTCAAATAACAAAATCTATGGTATAATGAAAATCAAAGCTACAAATTAGATCTATAAAATATAACTATTTTAAACAAAAAAATAAATGATACAAGAGATTAACTAGAGAAGAGGAGTGTTTCATTCTTGGCATCATTCGCCTAAGCTTTAAGCTTATGGAAGGTTATTTGATGCATGAAACTCTCATTACACTTTACCTATATCACCTATGGAACTTTAAGAGGAAGATTTGCTTAAAAAATCTTCAAGAATGAAGTGTGGAAGCAATTTTTAGAAGTGGGGCAACTTGTTTTTCATGTAAGAACAAGAGGAAAAGAAGAAAGAAAGAGAGGAAAAAGAGAGAGAAGATAAGGAATGAAAGGTAAAAGGTGTAAATGAAGAGAGAGAGAGAAGGAGTGTATTAATGTGTTAAATTAATTGAAAGAGAAGAAAAAATAAAACAATGGCAGAAAAATTGGGGCTTCACGTGAATTTGAGTGAGAGAGAGAGAGAGGTTACATTGCCTTGTAACTTGAAATTTGAAAATGTAACTTACATCATTTAATTGCTAACTAAAGAGGCTTTAATCATAAAATAAATAATTAAAATAAAAAAGAGGCTATTATTAGGGTGTGGTCAGCTGCCATTGGGAAAATGAGTGTGAAATGAGTGAAAGAAACATGATTAATGTTTAGAAGTGACATAATTGAAGAGTACTTAAAGTATGGGTAGAAAAAGTACTTTTTATTGGGAAAGTATATAAAATACAAAATTAAGAAAAATATTTTTAAAAGGAGTAGCAGAATTTCATAAATAAAATTAAAGAAGTAATTGAATTATTTTAGTATTTCAACAAATATTTTACCGGATATGATCGAAATAACGAGAAATCTGGGCTATAAATGATATTTTATAACCAAAAATTCTAAAATTATTTTATGAAAATAAAAATATTTTTTAAAATATTTTTCAATTATTACATTAATTTATTTTATTTTTTGCATCGGGTCTTAAACAGACTCAATCCCATAAGCCTAAAATGAGCTAAAATTTTTAAAAACAAAATTTTTATAATATATAAAATATTTATCTAAAAATATAAGGCTTTATAAGCATAATAAAATTGCGTAATGGAATAAAAGTAGTGCAAAAGACTAATTAATTACGGTAGTAATGAAAAATACGATAAAAAGGTTATAACTGTATCTTTGATAACCCGTAAATTATATAACTGATATTTGAAAATCTTATGAAATCACGAGTTTAATGTACTAATGGTATATTTTTGATATCTCGAGCCCGGGACATACTTTTCGAATCTGTATCCGAACGGGTTCGAATTAGGTAAAAATTTACCAATCTGATATTTTTAAACAAACTTATATTACTACGAGCTATTCTACATATTTAAACTACACCTTGGCCTCTAGGTTAAGGACGCTAGATTGTCGGACTTAAGCTATTGTATTCCGGTTAGGGTTTCAGGTGATTTTTCCGTTTAAATCCTTGCTAATTTGGAAACTGATATTTTATGTTTATACATCATATTTGATTTGAGAAATTTATCTTAAATTTTACTTTTGTAAGTATTTAATATCTTTTAAAGTTTTCGAAATTCTTGAATTGAGTTTTATTTCCGAAGGTTAATCATTATTTACTTTTTGATAATTTGTTTTTAGGCTTTATATTACCCGATTTCATAAGTCGGAGTTAATTATAGAATTTTTTTTATACGTCATGGTTTTGAATTTGAAGACTGTTGAGTCCTTATTTTTATTTTTAAGGATCTTATTTTCCTCAAGATTAAGAAATTTCTGGGATTCGTTTGTGATTTAGGACTTGTCAAAATTTCGGTTTTAATTTGAATGATTTTTAGGGTTTATTTTCGAAGTTCATCTTAGAATCAATTACTGAAATTTTCCGGGGCTTACAGATTTGCTTAAAAATCTTCAAGATATTTGGGTGAGAGCTAATAAAAGAATTGGGGGCAGCTTGGTTCTTGCAAGAACAAGAGCAAAAATGAAGAAGAAGAGAGAGGAAAAGTTAAGGTATTAGAAAGAGAAAGAGGAGTAAATGAAAGAGAGAGAGAGAAAATGGGTGTAGTAATGAATAAAAGAAGAAAAAAAATAAAACAAGGCAGCAAGGAGAGGGGCTGCCGGTGAATTAGGAAGAGGAGAGAGAGAGAGGAATTTGTTGAAATTTGACTTGAAATTAAATTGTATAATTAATGTGTAATGTTACTTTTTGAAGAAGGATTGAAATATATTTTTTACTCAAAATAGGAGTAATTAAAGGACAATGGCAGCCATAAAGAAGGAAAAATCTGCCATGAAGTGATATAATAAAGTGTAAAAAGATTGAAGTGAAAAGGAAGTGATATGTGTAAGGTATACTTGAAGGTATGGGTTGTAAGAGTACTTCTTAATAAAATAAAATAAAATTAGAAAATTTATTCCAAATATTTGTACCAGATTTTTCATAATTAAAATTAAATAATTATTTGAATTATTTTAGTATTTTAACAAATATGTTACCGGTATGATCAAAATACGCGAATATGGGTTATAAATGATATTTTTATAACCTGAAAAATTCTAAAAATTATTTTATGAAAATAAAAATATTTTTCAATTTTAAATTAAATTTTTTTTATTTTTAGTATCGGGTCTTAAACAGATTAAATCCCGTAAAAGCGAACTAATATATTTTAGAAAAAAACAAAATTTTCTATAATATATAAGTATTTACCTAAAAATATAAGACTTTATAAGAATAATAAAATTGTGTAATGAAATAAAAGTGAATAGTGCAAAAGACTAATTAATTACCGGAAGTAATGAAAATACGATAAAAAGGTTATAACTGTAACTTTATAACCCGAAAAATTATATAACTGATATATTTGGAAATCTCATGAAATTATGAGTCTAACGATACTAATGGTATATTTTTGATATCTCGAGCCTCGGGATATGCTTTTCGGAGTCTGTATCCGAACGGGTTCGAAATAGGTAAAAAATTTACTAATCTGATATTTTTAAGTAAACTTATATTACTACGAACTATTCTATACATTTAACTACGCCTCGGCCTCTAGGGTTAAGAGCACTAGATTGCCGGACTTAAACTACTGTATTCCACTTAGGGTTTCCCGGTGATTTTCCGGTTTAGATTTTTGTCAATTTAGAAACTGATATTTTATGTTTACACAACATATTTGATTTGAGAAATTTATCTTAAATTTTTATTTTTACAAGTATTTAATATCTTTTAACATTTTTCGGAATTCTTGAACTGGGTTTATTTTCGAAAGTTAATCATTATTTACTTTTTAATAATTTGTTTTTGGGTTCTATATTACCCAATTTTATAAGTCGGAGTTACGTATAGAATTTGTCGTACGTAGTGGTTTTGGAATTGAAGTATGTTGAGTTCTTATTTTGTTTTTAAGAATTCTCATTTTCTTAAAATTAAGAAATTTCCGGATTTATTCGTGATTTAGGACTAGTTGAAGTTTGGCTTTAATTTGGAGTGATTTTTAGGATTTATTTTCAAAGTTCATCTTAGAATCATTTACTAAAATTTTCCGAGGCTTACACACCTTCACTCTCTATGTTGCTAGAAACTACCCTAGAAGAATCTCCTATCCTACTTCCGTGCTCTCTCCCCCTCCCCCCTTAACACCAAACTTAGACTCTGAAGAAGATATGACTTAGGACTTATTGGTGTTTCTCTTTCCTCCAACCATAATCTAGAATTAGATGAAAAGTTAGGATTTGTTAAACTACGAAAAAGCCTGAATCTTTAAAAGAAGTTAAATATAGAGGAAGTTTTGATGAAAAATTTTGGATCTTGAAAGAAATTTGGACATTAAGATGAACGAAAACCAAAAGCATATAAAAAATATTAAGAAAGTTTAAGAATTTGAGAAATTTGTAGGAGAATGCTGATGCTTGATGAAGTTACACAAGTAACAAAAGACTATGTGACAGGAGTATTTATAAAGAAGAAGAAGTAAATGAACTTTAGGAACAAAGTAGCTTATGTGATAGCTACAATGCATATGCGTATGCGATTATGTATGATTCCCAAGATGTTAGAGTAGTCTAATTAGCTCCCATAAACGCGGTGCATGCCCTTACAAGAATTTCAAATTTAAATTTTACTCAACGAGCTAACAACTATATAGAAAATTCCAAACCAATTAGGTGCTCGCTCAAGAAGCTACCTAACTTGCTTGCTTACTTAGGGAAATAACATACCCTCAAACTTGCTCTCCTTTTGCGATCTCAAGTGCATGGCTTTAGAGCACAATTTCAAAAGGCTCTTCCCTTTAAAGAAATGCAATTCCCTTAACTCGGTCATCTCTTGTGTGGTTAGGACTAGTTCGAGAACTTTCAAGCCAAACAATAGATAAAAAGGGGATGCAAACCTAACAATAGAAGAAGGGGATGAAGCTCAGATAAAACAATTGATCACCTCCCCAATAGAACAATATTGACCTCTTGGGCCATTATTCAAGTTCTTCATCTCCTTATTGGTTCACGATTGAGGGTTGGGACGAGGGCAAGTGTTGATAGGTTTTATTTTATTATGGTCTAATAGGCCTAACACTAGAAAAATGGACTAGCCAACAGGATCCTTGAAGCCTATGAAGTGCCTCAGACCATCTCGGCCATGGCACACAGTCAGTCATTAGGAAAAAAGTTAATCTCCTTTAGACGGTAAACAAAGACCCAAACCAGGGTCCTACTCCTCCCTGAGCTCATCCTCTAACAAGTACATCCCATTGATGCTCCATGTCTCATGGAGGCACCTTAAATCTCCCCGGTTCTCCATGTTACCACCGAGGTACCGTAAACTTCCTAGGGGGTACATCAAAGATATAAGCCTCCACCTATCCGACCACCATCCTCGAATGATCACCATCACCGCCTCAAATTTAAGTCAACTACCATCTAGGGTCCCAACTCTACTTATTTCTGTCCTTTAGGAATGTGCCACGTGTATAAAGAATAGTATGTGGGTCTCCATTCTAGTATGACCATCAATGTATGAATAGAACTCAAGGCCACAGGTAATGTACTTAACATATGTGATTTTACTCACACGCTTACCTACATTCTTATTACTCTCTAAGGACCCACAATTGATTAAAGCATATAGTGGTCGTGATAAGTCACCCCAGACGCACCACTATTTATTCTTTTGGTTTAGGCCCTTGCACTTATTACAGATTATTTTCTACCTATAGCACTAGCATACAATAAAATATTTTTTTTTCTAAAAAATTTTTGTTAGCCCACATTGCGACACCAAAACGTACTATTTCAATGAAAGTAGAATTTTGACAAATTTTAGGCCATTTCGTTAATAGATCGGGCATAATTCAAACTTTGCATATTTCCACATTGGGCAAGACAAGTCCAATTGTGTCCCTTTTGAAATCATAAATAACTTAATTTTTTTTTTATAAATTATGATTGAGTTACCAATAATAATTTTTGAAAACTATCTATGCTTTCACCTAGGAAGATGTAAATAGAATCAATTATAACATATTAAAACTAGAGCAAATTTTGAAATCTAAAATGAAATTGTAGGCTGCAAAAGTAAGAGTAATATGAACAATTAATAGAGAAAGATGAAGTGACCCAAATCTCTATTTATAGGTTTATCATGTTCAAGTTCCCTATAAGGTCTATTGGGTGGATTTTTGGTTTATGGACAAAAATCTTATAGAGTTTGGGACAAGTTTTTGAAAGCCTAAAGGGCATCAGGTTTAGGTTCAGATTTTGTACAACCCATCTTAAACCCATCCCTGTTACATTCC
This sequence comes from Combretum micranthum, assembly GCA_024138025.1. NCBI lineage: Eukaryota > Viridiplantae > Streptophyta > Magnoliopsida > Myrtales > Combretaceae > Combretum > Combretum micranthum. The sequence continues at coordinate 264,576 of JAMXBD010001475.1, read as the reverse complement.
TAATTATTGGTCCGGTGCTGGGACATTTAAAAACTTGCTTAGTGGCCCAAAACAAGAGAAGTGGACTCTATGAGATTAATCTAGGCGGGCCAATAATGAAATATTATATCTACTCTCTTTCTAAATGGATCAACAAATGAAAATATACAACGTTTACTAATGGATGCACTGTTTGGATGAACGGTTGTAAAAATCATATTGTTGCTTCCCAATGAATCATGGTCGTGACTCAAGTTCCCATCTAATTTTATGCTTCACAAGTTGTAAGTCACGGCCGTGATCTTCACCAAGGAACCTAGGTAGTACTGGCTTCGACAAAAACTTCTTTCTTCCTCAATCACGGCCGTGATTCCACTCTTCATAGGAAAATTTCGGTCCTTGCTTCAAGTCACGGCCGTGATTCACTTCAAGATGGACAATGACTTTGCTGCTACTTGAATCACGCCCGTGACTTTAGATCCTTTGGCTAAATTTCTTCTTTGATTTCTTTTAATCACTCCATTGGGCCCTAATTTGACCTGAAATGAAAATATGCACTAATTAAGTATCATTTCTAATACAAAATCTTATCATTAAACTCAGAATTGGACTTATTTGCTTATTATGAATAGATATAATCCATGCTTATCAAAATACTTATGGAGGAAGAAATTGAAAAACAGTTTGGTTATATTTGGCTGGATCAGAATAATAACAAACAAATAAATATATATACAAAGAGGAGGATGAATCTAAAAGGCTCCTGCATTAACCGAAATTTCAAATGTTTTAGTCCAGATTAGGGGTATACATAGTATTATTCGATTCGGTTTGCTTCTCAAATCGAACTGCATCATATTTTATGATTCGATTTTTCTTTTAAATTTGAACCTAACCATATGGTTTGATTTGTAATTTTTCAGATCGAAAAAAAAAGGTTCAATACGATTCGCTTTATGGTGCGAACCGTTTTTATTCATAAAATAAAAAATATATTCTACCAAAAACTTCAATTACATATTTCTTATCACTAATACAAATATAAACAACAATATTTTAAATTAGTCATTTACCAATAAACATGTAAAACTTACAGGAAGAAAGAGATTTATCATTATAAAATTATAATTGTGACTAGTCTTATTTTTTTGAATTATCTTGAACTATGATGGTATACTAGACTTTATCACAATATAAGACACAAAATTTAATTCGTTGTATGCTTTTAACTAATATATTACCAATTATATAAATCAATAAGTACTAAATAATAGAAGTAGATTAATTAGTAAGATAAAGGGAAAAAAAATATGCAGGAGTTAGAATATTATGGGCTAAAATCTAAAATCCATCTTATTTGTAGATAACATAACAATTAAAACGTATTATGACAAATCTAATTTTATTTTCGTGAATAATACATATCTAAGTTACAAATTTTAAAAATAATTATTTTTTTAATGAACCAATCAAGAATGAAAATAATATGTTTAATTTTTTTTAAATATATAAAATAGTTTTGTTCAATTCAGGACCCTAAGCCGAACTGCAAACAGTTTGCTCTTTACCGAATCAAACTATTTCAAAAAAGAACCAAAATTTTGATTTGATTCTATCCAATCCGGTTCAGTTCATGGTTCAGTTAGTTTTTTATTTTTTTCATAGCCCTAGTGCAGATGCAATTATAATGCATAATTTTATAATATTATCGGTATTTATATATATATTACTAATTAATTTATATAATATGAAACCTTTCTTCCTGGAGACAATCTAAACAAAAGAGAATGAGAATTGATGAAAAGTGCTCAGTTACATCAATAATAGGTCTGTTTGGATTGTCTGTTTTTCATCTGTATCTGTATCTTTTTTAAAATGATATGTGTAAATATATCCGATTTGCATCTAAATTTTATCTATATTTATTCTATTTGATCTTTTGATGAGAACTGTCACTTTTTTTTATCTATATCTATTTCTTGATAAATAATTTGTTGGCAAAAGTTTGAAAAAGTGTCTGTATCTGCCCGAAAAAAGCCAAAACAAACGGACCCAATATTCTCCTGCGAAATTTCACGATTTCTTTCCCCTAATGATATAGAAACATAGGTGGCCTAATGGATAGAAATAAAATTATATTTGACAATAATAATTCTATTTTGCACATATTGAATCTCACTTAGTGCAAATAGTAAACAAATCGAAAATTGATTTAAAAATATCATAAATCTAACTTTAGTCAATATTTTTCCTTAATTAAAAAGAGAGAGGAAAAAAGAAAAAAAAAATATTCAAAAAACTCTATGGTCCGATTATTAATTTTGACGGGATCGGTTCCATCTTCATCCAACGGCTCACACTAGATCTAATCACTAAAACAATTAATATTCGTTTACTCTATTTATCTTAAGAATCAGATTAATAATAGGATGATACCTATCGACAAAACTATAGAACTATTCCGTGGTTTTTCCGTCTGCTAGAAATATTGTTAGGCAAGGAACACTAGTACATATTAATTAGAAAGTGCCAGCATAATTTTGTCCTTGATATCATTCCTTTTAGGGGAGATGCAATTTTCAACATACCTCTCTTCCAAATTCATTATTGTTGTCACCGACTTGGTCTAAACAAACAAAAACACAAAAAAAAAAAAAAAAAAAAAAGGATGTTGGCAAGGGAAATGGGTTTTTAAGTGATGGCCAAGAAATCGCATCAAGTTCGACGAAGAGGAAGAAGTCATATCATCGCCACAATGCCCACCAGATACAAGAGCTTGAGACGTAAGAATATCAATTATTAACAAAATCTTTTTTTTTTTTTTTTTTTTTTTTTTTTTTTTTTTTATAAACAAAACATGTAATACAGACTTTAAGGTTACAATAATTAATCCGCAATAGCAAAACAAAAAACACCTGCATAGATTTTTTGTTTTTTTTTTTTTTGTAACGTAATTACCTCAATCTTGTATGCCTATATATATATATATATATATATATTGATAAATGAAAAACTTACTTTGCACTCGTAGGAAAATATATGTATAGGAAAAAAAAATATTTGACTAGCAAATATATGAAGGATATTCATTGATACAAAATCATGGCATAATAAAAAAAAAAATTTGAAGACATGTTTTCTTAGGAGTACGTTCAGGTTCTTGACACAGCTAATCAGGGTTTTATTTATTTATTTAATGATATTTTCAAATGTGAAGTGTGAAGTGTGAAGTGTGAAGCGTGAGTTGTCTTACTAACGATATTACCTGTATTAATTACCATATGCATTTAAATGCCATTAATTTCCTTAGAAGTATATATTTTGGAAATAACAATGGACATCAAATATAATTAATATTTTAAGTGTCACCTTTATATAATTTTTCAAAAGATCAAGCATATATTTGTATTGTTGAAACCATAGATATAGCTTATTATCAGTTGAATCACATTGATTTAATTGGATTATGTGGAACCAAGTTATGGGGAAAATAAATGGAATGAAATTTTCTTGTATTATTTCTATACTGTTATTCTCTACGACCAAACCAAACATTTCCACGTTTTTGTTTTCTAATTGTATAATTATGTGATTATGCATGTTTGTTTTTTCTTTGACATTAAGGTTTTTCAAGAATGTCCACATCCGGATGAAAAGCAGCGACGTCGATTAAGCATGGAACTAGGGCTTGAGCCAAAACAAATCAAATTCTGGTTTCAGAACAAAAGGACTCAAGCAAAGGCAGGTAGCTCCGATTTTTTAATTATACTATTGTTTGAGAAGCAATATTAAACATATACACAATTCATTTAATTGTTCAAAACTTTTATGCTTTGATATACAGAACGGAAAAAGGCATGGTTCCAAAACCAAACTAAACTGGAACTGGAATCACTGGCTCCAGGTCTTAAAAATAAGGAATTGAAATCGTCTCTCACGGTTCCAGCCGGTTCTATGGAACCACTACAAGAATTTTCAGCTTTAGCCACGTCAAATTACCGTTGCAAATTGAGTAAAAAACGTGGCAAAATCAATTTTGCAACGTTTAATAAATGTGGCTAATAAACGTAGCCCAATCTGTGTTGCCGATTGATTTGGCCACGTTTAAAAATTAAACATGGCGAAGATAATTAAGCGCCAAAATTGCATAATGAAAGGCAACATAAAAACGTGGCCATAAGTTATATGATTGGCGACTTTTGTTGTGTGGCCAATATGCAAATTTTGTTCCCGCCTTTTATAGTTGGGATTGTTATGAAATGGATTTGGTGACATAAAGTAAGAAAACGTCGCCAAGGTAATTTTCGCGCTAAATTATCTTCGCCATGTTTAATTTTTAAACGTGGCCATAAGTTATATGATAGGCGACTTTTGCTGTGTGGCCAATATGCAAAATTTGTTCCCGCGTTTTTTATTGTGGGATTGTTTTGAAATGGATTTGGTGACATTAAGTAAGAAAACGTCGCCAAGGTAATTTAACGTATAAATTGTACTCTAAAACGTGGCATTGAAACGTGGCCATATGTGACATGATAGGCCACATTTTCGTGTGGCTAATATACAAACTTTTCATGCATGGAATTGTTTGTTATGTTGATTTTGCGACGTTAAATAAGAAAACGTGGCCAATGTAATTTAGCGCAAGAATTACATTATGAAACGTGGCATTGAAACATAGGCATATGTTATACGATAAGCCATATTATTTGTGTGGCTAATATACAAATGAACATTATATATACCTAGCTCATTGCACCTGTTTAGCAAAATACATAAGTGGTGTTTAAAGACACCTTTTCCTGTAAATATACGGCGGCTCGAATTGGTTGGGGTAACCTAAGATTTATGTAGAAGCTCATTGCACCTGTGTAATGTGTATAACCCATAACCCTATTACGATAAACAAACATAAACTTTTCCAACATACATCAATCACTTTGCACACTTGTGCAAAGTGAAACCAAAATACTCATATAATAAGTTCAAACATCAAGCAAGACAAAAGATTCTTGAGAGTTAGTTTAGACATGTACAAAAACATAATCCTATTCAATTGGAGGTATATTTCAAAAAAAAGGGTTAGAAAACCCCTACCCACCTCCTCAAAACAAACCTACACATAAGTTGTTAAAAGCATCAATTCAAACATGCTAAAAGAGATGATCATATTCCATCATAGGAATTTCCAAAAAATTATTATCTATCTCAATTATCATCCTCACTTTCTCCACTTTCATCCTCACTTCCACCACTATCTTCATTATCAGATGGCCTCAGAGATCGATCCCGTCCACTTGGATTTTCTGTAAAACAAAATGTTAAGTAATAAAGCACACATAAATATACTTACTGTTGAACTATTAATGAAAGAAAGAGAGTGAGTAATGTCAAAGCTTAATGAAATAACTTACTTGAAGTACTAGGATAGCTGGAGCAAAGTTGTTGTACCAGTTCAGTAATTTTGGCTAGCTGCAAAACATACATACCAATATGCAAAGGACAATTAAACTTATATTTAGTTTTGAATAAGAACATCTATCAAATTTATCATTTAAGAACTTTACATAGATATGAAAGTTACATTCAGCTTTAAATGCAATTCATAACATTTTTTTTGTACAAATATCATGATCTAATCTTCTGAAGAAATTCTTTTGCAAGATCTTGTAAGGTATCCCAAATATTAAAAGCCAACATTTTCCCAATCCCGTAAAAGAGACTAAACAAAGTGAAATAAGGAAGATTTCTATACTTTATTCATGTAGGAAAGAGAACAAAGGTAAAACATGCTGAGAATATATGCAATGCCTCCATGATGCATCCGTTGTTTCTTAAAATTTACTAGCTCGAACAGATTGAATATCACTTAGAATTTAGATAGACATAAACCAAAGAGAACAAAACTGAGACATTTAGCATAATATCTTCCAATTGCAAATCCAATATATCTTCCAAAGTAAATACTCATTTTAGATTTTTATGAAAAACTAAAAAAGTGCAAAACGAAGCTTGTCACATGGAAAGGAAGAATGAACTTTTCAATATTGCGTGACAAAGTGAGTTTTTCTTTGCAAAAAATCTTAAATAATTGCTGTTGAAACCTTATGAAACCAATTCCTTAATGTTATTTGAATATGTTAGTGACCATATTTTCAAATCCAACAACTAGAACACATAGACACATCTTGTAAGAACATTGAGAAATTTTTTAAGCAGCTTTTACATAATTTTTTTTTCACTTAAGTGAAAACACTATTATTTCTTTTTCTACCTTACTACAAGCATGCTATCCACATACCACACTATCAACCTATAAATGATCCCATCCTTAAATTATTTATGCATTTGAAAGAGTACAACTAGATGAAGTTAAGGAACAACCAACAATTTCCAAAAACATAGCTAACCAAATCATAGTTAAAAAACAGCCAACAAGAATAATATCCTCAACAACCAGATCAATAACAACAATCAACACTCCAACCAGTTATAGCAGGTGTATATTTTATCTAATATCTAGTGAACCATCAATAACATAGAAGTGACAATAATTACCTGTTCAGATTGTTCCTCGCGTAGGGTTCTTTCCTCCTGAAGCTTTGCTTTTGTTTCTTCTAAGGCAGCTCTCAACTCTTCCATAGAAGTTCGTCGTCGTGCTGATTTCCCAATTGGTGGTGGTCCATACCCTCTTCCAGGATGATAGTCTGACCTTGAAACCGCATTCATAAACCTATCAACAACCTCCTGCGAAGTCAATGGACTATCTGAAGATTGAGATTCTTCATACATCTTCACCATGTTATCCTGAATTACAAACAATAAAGACATACATTATGTATAACACATTACTTTAAAATAAGTCTAAAATTTTACACATCCAATAAACTTACATAATCCTCTGCAGCTTGTTGAGATACCCAACCTCCTGTGCCATCAGGCCTTGGAACACTATATCGAGTTTGCTTAAAGAACTCAATGGCATTAAATGGTTGGTTATTTTGATTAATCTACACATTTAGATATGTATGGAAAATGTTAAAGCATTAATCAATAATATAAGCATAGAAAAAACATTAATAAATACCCACTTGCTCATTTCTCCTACTCTCAAATGATCTAGAGCCAGCCCTATGTAGATATTTGACATTGTTGCGTGCATTTCTCCCAATCATTGACCTTGTCTTCTATAAATGAAAAAATCAGCAAACATATGATAGTATAAACAAATTTATAAGTGCATAAATGATTTATAATTCACCTTTGCAGACGGTTCATTCGATTGTGATATTGATCGCTCTTGTTCAATCTCCCTAGTCCATCTTTCAGTAACCTTTTTCCAATCATCATCACTTGAACCTTTGGGTCTAGCAACATCACCAACCTTGTTCCACTTATTTTTAGTTTTACATCGATGGTTTCTATGGAGATTGCCCATCCATTTATCAGCAGCTCGGAACTTTTCAGGATCTTTTATGATGTCATCAATATTCAACCGATTCTACATCAAACATATCACTATAGATGAAGAGAATGTTTTTTTTTTCACATAAAAAGGATCAAATCCATCAATTAAAAAAGTAGCAACAATAGCAACAGGAATAGAATAGCTCTAGAAATTTAAGAAAACAAGTATAGAAGTCTCTTGTAGTAGCTTTTACAAAGGAACAATGTCAGAAATTAAAGAGATCAACTACTCGAATTATAACTTCAACATGTGGGAAGAAAGAAACTCACACTTCTCTCCTTAGCTTTTCCATTTCTTACCTTCCAAGGATAAGCAATACATTCTCCTAATGTGATAGTTAATTGCAACAATTTTTTTCTCCCCTAAATGTTTTGCTGGACAGTTATACATCTTGCTGGACCTTCTAAACATGAATCAAGATGGGTTATCACACTACGTGGATGGGAAACAACTAATCATACAGTAATTCCAAAGTGTGTTAGATATCAACATATCTAAGGCCATAAACTTAGCAACTTCCTCACTTTATTTGCTGAAGGAAAACAGGATAGACATGCTGAAGTAGAAGTCAAACATTCCATTTTTTACCCCTAAGGATGTAATCCAGCTTTTATTAAAAATAATTTAACCATATTAGAAAAGAGCATGTGAAAAAATTGACACAATGGATTTAAATTAGAATCTGTTTGTCACAAAGGCAAATCAGTTATGGAAAAACATTAAGAACCATAAATTCTAATACAGTATCTCAATTTATTTAATATCATGTTCTTGAAACACAATACCACCACAGATAGTGCCATATGAGAAATAATTGGATCAAAATGGGAATTAGGGAAAATCTAGAACCTTAAGATGAATGTGTGCACTTTAATTATATCATCTTAAAACATATGATGGTTGTTGTTAAGGAATACATACAAATTAAAACGAATAGTGCACACTTTGTTGCAAACAAAGAGGAATAGTATAGACTAGAGTACAAGCAGCAATTACGAGAGGTCATTAGTGATGAATCAAGTTGAGACCACACTTATTAGAGTTAAGTCATGATTTTATAATGTGCATTCAATCAACTATAAGCCCTCCTGCATTGTGTCTTGAATATTTGCTTTACTTTCATAGTGCTAATGTCCTCAATAGAGTTATCACATGCAAACTATGTTACATGCTATTTTATTGTGTCTAAATTCTAATGCTCCTAAGATCATATAGCTTTCATTTTATGGACTTGAACACTAGCAGCAAATAAATTATAAAGAGAGGAATAAGGATTTGTAATTTTTTTTTTTAGAGATCTCTATCATTTTGGGGAGAGATTAAAAAACCTACTTCAAAGTGTTATGTGGAGTGAGAATAGAGTGGCTTTTGTTGTTTTTGGAGTAAAAAAGTGGCACTAGCACTATAATTATCAATTTCCTTTATTATGGAATTGATCTTTTCAATTTATCATCTATATATTGACTGAAGCTTATTTGGCTATAAAAAAACAAAAACAGAAACCAGCTTGAATAATTTGAAACAAAACAAGAAAAAAAATTGCAAATTCACTTCAAATATACCTTTACTCTCTCCCAAGCCCGTTGTTTTTCTGCATGAGGGAATTTTCTCCAGTCATCGATACAAAGAGGAAGTAAGTCCCTACAAGCCTTCCCCATTTCAGAGGCTAACTTTGATGATTGGTCTGCTGTTAGTGGACGTCCACCAGAATAGGTAAACTCAATAACCATCTTGCCCTTTCTTCTATTGTTTTCCTTTTCAAGTGCTTTTCCTCGGTATACACTTCTCTTACGTGTTGTGAGGATCGGGCTGTCAGTTCCTACATATATATGAGACTCTCATGAAGCTAGCAGGTCATGAAACTATAACCATAGACCTAACTATTACACCTTCAAATTAACTAGAAGTTAAAACTCACATAAAAATTACCTGAGGTAGGTGAAGGATTACATGAAGGGTTTCCATTCAAGGATGCATCTACTTGGTTATTGATGACATGATTCTGTCCTTCTCCATTTCCTGTAGTACCAACCAAAAACATGTTTCACCAGAGCACTTACAACTTCACAATGACAGTTAATTTTACTAGTTTCATGCAAGGCATATAATGATAAAATTACAAAATTAAAATAGCACAATCACTTTAATTGATAAAGAATAAGCTAATGTGATAGAACAACGAAAACAGAAATATCAAAGAGTAAGCAAAGGAGAATATAAACCCACCTACTATACTAATAAATTAACCGGAAAGTAATATTTTACATTAAAGTTACCTAAGCGAGAGGGAGGACTAGATGAATGGCTGCCTTGTAAGGATGCATCTACTAGGGAGTTGTTGATGATAGGATTTTGTCCTTGTTCATTTGCTAGAAGATGAACCAGAAAAATGTGATTTCATTAGTTGCACAACAACTATATATATTTACAAAGCTTCTAAGTAAAAAAAAAAAATGATGGAAACTTAACTTGTTCGATGAGAAGGATTAGGTGAATTGTTGCCTTGCGGTGATTGTTGTTCCTCCTCCAAATTCTGAGAATCCGATTCATCATTAATTGGTAATCGGGTGTCTCGTTTAGCCCTTCCTCCCCGCCTTTGTAGACTCCTTCGTCCCCTAGCCATTATAATCCTACAATTGGATAGGACAAAGGCTCAATAAATAGATGTCAACATGCATAAATAGATTGAAATTAAGTGCATATAAATAGAAAGAATGAAAAAGATTCTACCTTTCAATCATCATGCATGGACAATAAACAAAAATATCATAGACATTATAGTTAAATTAAAAAAGGATAAAATGAATAAAAATTGGACAATCATACTATTGTCATCACTAATATCATAGTCCATGAGTGCATCATCCAACCCATCCTCTTCATCCTCATCTGTATCCTCATCTTCATTACATTCAATACTACCATCATGCTCTTCACATGGAGATGCTTCAATCATTGTTTCTACAGCCTCTCCATCAACGGTCTCACCACATACATCAGTTCTCAATGACACTTCGATATCACAATCAGCTACTGGATTATGCTCATTTCCTCTGTCCTCATTTGTTGTTAATTGTTCCTCTAAGCTCTCATCCACTAATAAAGCTTCAACATCTGTGAACAAATTTGCATCACCTACAAGTGAGTCAATGTTATAGATGTGGCGATGCTCGAATTGTTGCACCACTCGCCAATCAAGTCCAAATTTCATGTCATCTAGGTAAAATATTTGCTTAGCTTGTGATGCCAACACATATGGATCATTTTCATACCATGTACGAGTAACCTTAATAGATTTAAAGTTGTCATCCACCCGCACATTGCGATGCCTCTCATTAGTGTCCCACCACTTACATTTAAATAGGAATACTCTTTTGTTCCTAACATAGCTAAACTCATATATATCTGTTAACATCCCATAAAATTCTACTTTCTCATCTCCTTGGTCTACTTCTACCAGCACTCCACTATTTTGAGTCTTCTTCCTGCTATCAAACTCTGATGTGTGAAAGCGCACACCATTATATATCAATTTGTTGTACCTTTTGAAACATGAATCAGGTCCTATTGATAATGCATATAATGCACTAATGATCGGGTCACAACTATCATGCAATACACTCATCTGCAAAAATGTTAAACAAAATACCATGTCAATGCAAGCTAGTTAAAAACCCTTCTATTTACCAAAATAAAAAAAAATGTAATTCTATACAAAGCTCTTTCTTGTATTTACCTTATTCATAAACCATTCACCAAAGTCTTTTTTGTGATGCCCATCTATGTTATCCCCATATTGTGCACGTAAAACATCTTTATGCTCACTGTAGCACATGTTTGTCTTTACTTAGTAACTTTATATGTCATTGTACCATTAGCTTACATATTATTTTGTGTAACTTTCAACTTACTCTAGGTAAGGTTGAATCTCTTGGCAATTGTTAATAATGTACCATTTTGCAATATCAACCTCCTCGCTTGACAATACCACATATGTGGGTGGTGAAATTAAACCAACTTTATTCGTGAAGACATCCAAGCCACTATCCTCTAAGGAATCAAAATTCCTGTCTGGACGGTTAAATGTTGTCTCAATGCCTTCTAAGTGAAGTGAACACCAAGTCAAGCACTCATGAACAACATAAGCTTCTGCAATGGAGCCTTCTGGAGAAGCTCTATTTCTAACGAATTGTTTTAAGGAGCCTAAGTACCTACAAATAATGATTAATAGTACATGAGAAAAACATGGATAACAACTTAAAAAGTGGTAACTTTTGACTGTACATTATACCTTTCAATAGGATACATCCAACGATATGCAACAGGTCCAGCCATTAATGCCTCTTGAGGTAAGTGGATAGCTAGATGTACCATTACATCAAAGAATGCAGGGGGAAAGATCAACTCCAACTTGCACAAAATAGTGACAATGTCACTTTGCATCTTTCGTATATCTTCAACATTCAAAATGCGTCGACACAACCTCTCAAAAAAGTTCCCAAGCTCAGCTATGGCGAGGGTGACCTCCCTTGGCAATAAGCCACGAATGCCCACAGGTAATAGCCTCTGAAGTAAAACATGGCAATCATGACTCTTCATACCTGAAAGCTTTGAGTTTAAGTTGTCCACACACCTACCTATGTGTGACGCATAGCCATCAGGTAATCTAACATTCCTTAGGAATTGACAAAACAATCTTCTCTCACTCGTACTTAATGTATAGCTTGCACATGGCATCAAGTATTTGCCATCAGCCCGTTTTACTAAATGTAGCTCCTTTCGTATACCAAGTTCCTCTAGATCAAGTCTAGCTTTATAAGTATCTTTTGTTTTTCCCTCAGTCCTAAGCACTGTGTTAACAACATTCTCACAGATATTCTTCTCAATATGCATCACATCCAAATTATGTCTAATTATTAACTTTGACCAATATGGCAACTGGAAGAATATCGACTTTTTAGTCCAATTGAATGGACCAACATTATGGACTCTTCTAGCTTTCCTCGGATGCTTTCCCATTCCTATGTCTACTACTGATTGTAACTGGTGGAGAATATCTTCACCAGAATATAGATCAGGAGCCTCACGAGTATCATGCATTCCATCAAACTTGTAGCTACGTCTCCACCTATGATCAATTGGTAACCACATTCTATGCCCAACATACCCAATCTTGTTATTAAGCCTTATCGATGGTGTTTGATCTTCACATACAGGGCAAGCACTGTATCCCTTTGTGCTCCATCCAGACAAATTCCCATATGCTGGAAAGTCATTAATGGTCCACAATAATGCGGCATGCATCTTGAATGAAGACTTTGAGTATGCATCATAAGTCCACAACCCATTATTCCATAGATCCTTCAACTCATCAATTAAAGGTTGCATATAGATGTCGATCTCTTTCCCAGGTGCTTTAGGCCCTGGGATTAATAGTGTCATCATCATATATTCTCTCTTCATGCACATCCAAGGAGGTAAATTATATGTGAGAAGCAACACGGGCCACATGCTATATGATTGGCTCATATTACCAAAAGGATTGAATCCATCACTAGCAAGCCCTAATCTCACATTACGACAATCCTTTGCAAATTCTGGATGTTCATTATCAAACTTTACCCATGACAACCCATCTGCTGGATGACCCATAAGGTTTTCTTGTCTCTTGTGTTCTTCTTTATGCCAACGCATTTTTTGAGCATTTCTAGGATTCATGAAAAGGCGTTGTAACCTTGGTTTCACAGGAAAGTATCGCAAAACCTTATGAGGAATAGGCATTTTAGAACCAGTGGACACTTTATATCTGGATGTACCACAAGTGGGACAATGTGTAAGATTCTTGTTATCACCCCAAAATAGACAACAGTCATATTTACATGCATGAATATTATGGCAACCCATGCCCAACCCTCTCAAGTATTTGTTTGCGTAATAGTAAGACTTCGGAAGAGACTCTCCATTAGGTATAACATCACGTAAAAGTTGTAGCAACATGTCGAAAGACTTGTTGCTCCACTTATTGTATACCTTTAAGTGAAGAAGCTTCACTATAAATGAGAATTTAGAAATCTTACACCCTGGATAAAGCTCTTGGTGTGAGTCAGCTCTTAACCCATCTAAATAGTCGACTGGAATGTCGAAGCCATCATCAGGGGTTGAGCTTTCATCCTGATTGTCAACAAATGCCCCTAAGTCTTCAAGCATCTCGTGGAGCCCATCGGTATCATTACCACCTGTCCCATTGTTCTCCTCCATAATGGGTCTCATGTCACATTCTCTGTGACGAATTCGACCTCGATGTCTAGTAGGCAACTCAATAGTTGGCTCCTCACCATGATATATCCAACACTGGTAGTTTACATCTATCCCATCTACAAGCAAGTGTGCTCTAATCACATTCACTGTTTGTGAAATGTCATTTAAACATTTCCTACATGGACAACTTAAACTTGCGTGCACACCATACTTTAAGCGTAAGTATGCAACAAAAAAGTCAACACCTCTTTCGTACTCTTCACTTTCAATGTCATAATTCATCCAACTCTTGTCCATTTTTTCTGACATAATTGGAAGAAAATAAAAGTGTAAGATCCAATTGAACTAGTTAATACATCTCATATGACATAATCACAAAATTAGTAAACACATATCATATCACATCATCATATTGATCACCATTAATAGCAGCATGTTCACCACATTGGTCCTAATGTTATTTCCTCTACCCTCAATCTTAGAAAACATTTTAGGAATCTTAGTAAACATTACTTTACACTATTCAAAGTATGGAAATTTTGTAATCACATGGCAAAATATAATTTTTTTAATCCTTATGTTTATTTTTATTCTAATAATCCTTTATACGCATTGTTTAATGATATTACTTTATTGCAATATGCTTGTTATTATCAATGACACTTGAAATTTATAGTTGCATAAATGATGATATCTCTTTCTTTCCCTTTTCTTTGTAATTTAGTTAATCTTATTATATTTGTTTATAATTCATCTATCTTACATTAGCATCGCCTATAAGTTAAGCACTGATTATTTCTTCATTCAATTATCAAATTAACATCTCATACTATTATAAACATTGATTTAATGTCAAGCAACACTTCATACATTAAAATACTTGATTATGTACACCTACCCTTTCATAATCGAATTGGCATACTCATTATGGAGTCATTGTCTCAATTTTATGCCAATATTAATTCTCCCTCATGAAAATTGGTAGTAATAGGAAACGTTATTATTATTTTTTTTGCCATGATAGGAAACCTTAATTGTTAAGAAAAAACAGCCCATTTGTTTATTTTACGAAAGGCAAAAGCTTTCTTCTCATAGTACACACTTCAATGATATTGTAAGGTAAAAATATCCCATCAGCACAGACAGTTCAACGACAATGTATCGCCAGACTATATATAGTAGTGAACAAAGTTTACCTTAAGTACAACACTTAGCCAACCTTTTTCTTGTTATGGAGCATAATTATAAGAACATAAGTCACTTACTCCATTGAGAATCCATTATTCCAAACATTCTAGAAAAATGGGGAAACAGATCAGGGCACATACTACACCCCACTTTGAGGTTAAGTTTAGTATTTGTTACATACTTGATAACAAAATTCAGCACCAGAGAGTGATAACCATATAAGTGCAACAGGATTTAACCTCTTAAACCTCAGTAAAAGCATAATAGTGCTTCTTCAAGAACAGTCAAAATTTGATATAATATTCAAAAAAACATTTACTTTATGAGTCCTGAATAAATAGATTACTTACCTCATAGTAACAAATCATCCTATTCTCTTTCTAACGGTCTTTTTTATCATTTACCATATTATCTTCTTACCCTCAATTTTTATACAAAAAAGTATGGTCATAAAAAGCAATAGGACACACTGACAGCCTAATATTACAAAGACTCTGAGAATTTAATCAAGGATAAACCCATAATTTCTTCATTCTAATTAATCACTTAGACCTATCCATTATACTAGTCAATCAAAGAGGTAGAATTTCTAAATCTTTTAACGATCAAAGTTCATTAGCCAATAACACACCATTCACTTCTAAATCATGCCTGCATTAACCACATTGATCAGACATCAGATTGCTGACAAGTTAGATTATAAAAAATAAACAAATAGGACAAAGTTTGCAATAATGGAAGTGAGACTGATATTTAATATTAGCCCCTACAGATTGGTACAGAGCTATTAAGCATAATTGTTGCCAACTTGCCACTTACAAGCAACATAATTGGTAAAGGTAGAAGTAGAGAGTTATTGTAACAAGCATCAAGATAAATGCCAACTCATTGGAACACAAAGTCAGGAATACACTAAACCATTGTTTTCATTCTACAAACAAGATTATGCTACACACAAACATAGTGAATGAGTGAGACAGAACAACTCATTACCCAATAACATTGCATCATTGTTTTCATCCTAGAAAGAAGATTATGCCACAAGAGCGAGAGACAACGAGCTTACGCCACACACAAACACAGTAAAAGAGTGAGAGACAGAGAGACAACGAGTAAGAGCGAGCAACAAAGAGAAAGACTGAAACATACCAGAATAGTTACCTGACAGGGAAAGAATGTTGTGAGAACGTTATTGCTTGGAGAAGGTCATGACCATGTGTTGCATGCACGATAATGCTAGAACGGAGCGTCTTTCTTGGACAGAAGGAAACGTACAACCATTGTGTTAGTGAAAAAGCCAAAGACAAAGAGACAATAACAGAGAGAGAGAGAGAGAGAGAGATAAACGTACAAGAACAGCCAAGACAAACACGGTTGGGATTGTGAGCCTTTCGCTTGAGAGAAGGAAATGTACACAATGTGTTAGTGAAAAAGTAAAAGAAACAAACAGGGAAAAGGAGTGAGGACGAGGGAAGGAGGAAGAGAGAGAGAGAGAGAGACTGAGGTACCTGGATATTCACAAAGAAGCAATGTCCTGACCGTGAGACTTGAGAGGGTTTTGGTTTTTCTTAGTGAGAAGAAAATGAATAGTCCTTCTATTTGATGTTGATTTGATATGCTTGCAGGTGACTAAAAATTGTGGCGGGATTCAAGTATTATATTTCTTAGTTTTTTAAACAGTGAAAATAGAACGTTAAAAAAAAAAAAAGGAAGGCTAGTAAGACAATTTTATTTGATCTCTATTTTTTACAAATATGATTGACTGTTTCAAGAACACGTAGGAAATAATGATCCATTTCTAAAGTCACGACCGTACAATGCCCATTTTCTTTGCAAATTTTGCATCTTGTACGGGCGTACTAATGGGAGTGCTAAATACTGGAATCATTCTCCAAGCGTGTACGGGCGTGCAATCATAAATCTCCTTCATTTCCCTTCTTCATCACTTCATGTACGGGCGTACTAAAGGGAGTGCTAAATACTGGAATCATTCTCTAAGCGTGTACGGGCGTGCAATCATAAATCTCCTTCATTTCCCTTCTTCATCACTTCATGTACGGGCGTACTAAAGGGAGTGCTAAATACTGGAATCATTCTCCAAGCGTGTACGGGCGTGCAATCATAAATCTCCTTCATTTCCCTTCTTCATCACTTCATGTACGGGCGTACTAATGGGAGTGCTAAATACTGGAATCATTCTCCAAGCGTGTACGGGCGTGCAATCATAAATCTCATTCATTTCCCTTCTTCATCACTTCATGTACGGGCGTACTAAAGGGGAGTGCTAAATACTGGAATCATTCTCCAAACGTGTACGGGCGTGCAATCGTAAATCTCGTTCATTTCCCTTCTTCATCACTTCATGTACGGGCGTACAAGTTGAATCCCCTTCATTTTGCTTCAAAATCACTTATTGCACGGGCGTACAAGACCCGTACCAGACACTGCCATGTATTTTCCTCATTTTGATAGTTGCACGGCCGTACATCTAGACTCTTTTGTGCTCGTTGCTGCTTTGCTTGAATTTTGATTGGATTCTCCACTATTCCTTCCTTATATTACAATTGTGTTCAAAATTGACCTGAAATATATATATATATACCAATTAAGTACCTTACCCTTACTAACAATTTTTATTGGGGGCGTTGCCCCGAACCCCAAAAGCAGGGGGGCGCTGCCCCCTGCAACCCCAGCCAACTCTCCGGCGAGTTGGATCGCCGTGCTCGTGGCAAAGGTGTACAGTATTCAGGCTCCACAACCCAACAATAAATTGTGCTTATCAATTAGCCACGTCTACAAATAAATAAAAAAGTTACAAATCAATTAATAAGATCATAAAATTTAAATTTTTTTATAAACGTCACCAATTTCATATTTAAGTTAACGTTTAATAAACATGACTAAATGATAATAAAAGGGCAACGTTTGCAAAATATGCAAACGTGGCCATACATAAAAATTCTTGTAGTGAACTAGCTGTTTTGGTTTTAAAACTACCTTTTTTAAGTAAAATAAATTAATGAGTTTCATTTTTAATAAAATATATTTTAAGCTTAAAATAATTATTTATTATGTTTGAAAAGTGTTAATTTATTTAACCAAAAATTTTTAAAAAAATTTTAGAATGCAAATTTATTTATATATAAACACAATCAATATCATCAATTATAGTTAGTATATAAGATTACAAAATACCTAGAGCATGAATATAAAATTACAATACAAAAAAATAGTCTCATATTATCAAGATAATGAAATTCTCTTTTATGAGAAGTTTATATAAATTAAATTATATATAATTTTAACTTATATTTATTTATGTTGGATAATACCATATTTAATATTTGTATATAGATAATAAATTTTACTATTCATATAAAATAATATAAACATTAATAATTATATATTTAATATATATCTTTAAATTTTTCTCTAATTTTCTTTTTTTTTTTCAATAGAACTAGTTATGGAACCGTTGGTTTCCACTCAGTTTTAGGTCGTAGAATCACCTAGGAACCAAAAAACTGCCAGCTCCTTAGCCAATTGTAGAACCAACCAACCAATCCAGTTTTTGATTCTAAAACCGCTGGCGGTGGTTCCAGTCTGGTTTGAAACCGAGCTATGCTCATGTTTATGTAGAACTAACGAGTCAATAACCTGATTACTAAAATAAACAAATATATATAATAATTGATATACTAAGTATTTAAATAGCATGATAATAGTCATTATATGGATTTGAGCCCTTAAATAAGTGGTTGGGTCAGCCTCATTAAAAGATATGGTTAGATCATAGAAATTTTCTTATTCTTTAACAAATATCGAACTCCATGTACTTCTATTATAAAAAAAAAAAAAAATTACTAATACATAGAACTATTTTATTCATTTACAGGCTCAACATGAGCGAGCGGATAACAATACTCTTCGGAATGAGAATGAAAAGATACTGTGTGAGAATCTCGCAATGAGAGAGGCACTTAAGAATCGAATTTGCACAAATTGTGGAGGTGGTCGTGCCCAAGCTGAAGACGAACAGACTACAATGCACGATTTACAGTTACATAACCGCCAGTTGAGAGAAGAGGCTAGTTATCTATCACATACCCTTTGGCCACCATACAACATTAATTTTGTTTCTCAGTAGTTTGACACATGCTTTTACTATAAATGTTTTTTCATGTTGCAGTATGACAGATTATGCGTAACTCTGAAAATCAGTGGTCAACTGTAGCTCAACGTCAGATGAGGTCAATGCGAATTCAATAGCAAATGTCGATACTATTATCAGCTCAATGGGTCTGAAAATTAAGTTGGCTCTTAATTGCGGCGGTAGCAATTGAAGAGCGAGTTATGAGTTCGCTTAAACATTGGATTTTCTTGAGCATTCCAAACCTTTACTATATCTTTATATAAGACTTTATTATATTTGTGAAAAAATGTCTGCTAAGAAATTGGAATATTAATGATACCTTTAATCTAGTAACTTTTATTGGTTTCTGCAGATATTTTAAATTAATTTTATTACTATTTGTGGTGGGTGAAAATCCTTTTCGGTATATAATTAGCAAAATCATGATTTATGTATTTTTTTGTTTGAAAAGATTACGCTTATTTGTTTGTTGGTAATTGAGGGTCAAATGTAACCTTGGTTTTATGCATATTCCATTTGAGTAGTGATATCTTTAGATACTTCCTGTCCATATTGTTTAATAAACGTGTGGTCTGCCTTATTTAAAATAGGGTCCAAATTGGGCTAATTGGTTATGTTAAAATAGATTAGAGCACGTATGATGTATATGTTCTATGAGCTTATGTTATGTTGACACATTCTATATGAATAGTGTATGATTATAGTCATATACTTATATAGGTGTAGACTAGTGATTAAACAATCGATTCAATTAGAATTTGAAGCCTACTTCTATGGGTCAAGGATATGATCATAGGATATAATATCTATATATCCTATACCCATGATAAATTTTATACTTTAAACTATATATATGATACATGTACTAGATATTCTTTACCTATTCATGAAAGCTTTTAGTTAATTACATTGAATATAACAAAAATATGATACTTAACAAGTGCTCAAGGCTTAAACCTATTTGCCCATTGTACAGAAGAAAACCCCAAAAGTGTATCATATCCTTAATTCCTTTGTCCCCTCTTATTTTCCTTTCGAAATATTTTACAAAAATGCTATGGATGTTGATTGAAGGAGAATGAATGTGATTGAATTGAAATTGCTTGTCACATCCAATATTGGGACTGGAAGTAACACCCTTGAAATAATTCCAAGATCTTGCTACAGGTTTAATATCATTCTATTCAAGAGAAACCTTACATTGGAGTATTAGTTCAGCAAAAGTTAAAACTACTTATTCTCATCCCTACAGCAAATAGCTGGCCATCCCTGAAGGTTTTTGTTAAGGACGGGATAATTAATAAGCAAATAAAGACTAGATCTATCAAGGACTTATATGTAAATACTCAAAAATAACTTGTAATCAAGAAAATATAGTGATTGTAACAGAAATACAACAACTCAGCAACTATATTAACGGACTGATGCTTGTATAAAAGATACATGAAATGCAATAGAAAGGGATCACCGAATCATTTTATCCCAGATCTAGGTTGTTAGGAGTCTGGCATACTCGAAACTGCCCCATTTACATTCCTGTATAGCAACAAAACAAAAGAAATTAGTTAGAGGTCAACAAGGGAAACACAAGAGTAACAACAAGAGAAGATTAGGGTTTCTTAGCTTAGTAATTAACGTTCTGAGCAATAGGAGGAGGAAGCGGGTTGGGATTAGGGTAAAGTAGCTAGTAAACCGTGGGTTGGGCTTTATAATTGTAGTCTGAGTCTAACAAATTGGTGCTTTCGTCAAATACTCATGGCTCCTGATACCAGATCTCAGTTGTCCCTTTCTCAGGCTGTAGACATGGATTTCATCAAGACCACACTTTTGTTTTTACAAGAATCAATGGATCAGAAATTTGATTCATTAGCATCCATGGTAGAGAAGATTGAATTGAGTCAGAACTCGCAAAATCTTCCTGATCTCAGCAAAAATGTGCAAGATTCATCATCCTCACAATAGTTGGGGGCTCCGGGTGATTTGTCGAAGGGCATCAAGTTGGTATAAGCCGTAGAAAATTTCAATAAATAATTTCAAGATGAATTTCGAAAATAAACCCTAAAAATCACTCCAAATTAAAACCCAATTTCGACAAGTCCTAAATTACGAACGAATCCAGAAATTTCTTAATATTGAGAAAATGAAAATCCTTTAAAATAAAATAAGAAATCAACAGTCTTCAAATTTAAAACCACGACGTACAAAAAAATTCTATATTTAACTCCGACTCATAAAATCGGGTAATATAAAGCCCAAAAACAAATTATTAAAAAGTAAATAATGATTAACCTTCGGAAATAAAACTCAATTCAAGAATTTCGAAAACATTAAGAGATATTAAATACTTACAAAAATAAAATTTAAAATGAATTTCTCAAATTAAATATGTTGTATAAACATAAAATAACAGTTTCTAGATTGGCAAAGATCCAAACCGAAAAAATCACCGGAAACCTTAACCGGAATACAATAGCTTAAGTCCGGCAATCTAGCACCCTTTACCCTAGAGGCTGAGGTGTAGTTTAAATGTGTAAAATAGCTCGTAGTAATATAAGTTTGCTTAAGAATATCAGATTGGTAAATTTTTGATCTATTTCGAACTCGTTCGGATACAGACTTCGAAAAGCGTGTCCCAGGGCTCGAGATATCAAAAATATACCATTAGTACCGTTAGACTCGTAATTTCATAAGATTTCCGAATATGTCATTTATATAATTTTTCGGGTTATAAAAGTTACAGTTATAACATTTTTATCGTATTTTCATTACTACCGGTAATTAATTAGTCTTTTGCACTATTCACTTTTATTTCATTACACAATTTTATTATTCTTACAAAGGCTTATATTTTTAGATAAATATTTTATGTAATATAGAAAATTTTGTTTTTTTTAAATTTAGCTAGTTCGGGCTTTTACCGGATTAGATTCTGTTTAAGATCCGATACTAAAAATAAAATAAATTAATTTAATAATTGGAAAATATTTGAAAAATATTGTTATTTTCATAAAGAAATTTTTTTAGAATTTTTCGGGTTATAAAAATATCATTTATAACCCATATTCTCGTATTTGGATCATACCGGTAACATATTTGTTAAAATACTAAAATAATTCAAATAATTATTTAATTTTAATTATGAAAAACCTGCTACAAATATTTGGAATAAATTTTCTAATTTTATTTTATTTTATTTTATTAAGAAAGTACTTTTACAACTCATACTTTTAAGTACACCTTACACATATCACTTCCTTTTCACTTCAATCTTTCTACACTTTGTCCCACAATTCATGGCAGATTTTGACTCCTTTATGGCTGCCATTGTCCTTTAATTTACTCCATTTTGACTAAATTAATTATATTCCAATTCTTAAAGAAGCTACATTATACATTATTACACAATTCAATTTTAAGTTAAAAATTCAAACAAACCCTCTTTCTCCTCTCTCTCTTTCACGTGGACAGCCCTCAAAATTTTTCCTTTGTTTTATTTTTTTCTTTCTTTCATTCATTAATACACTCATTTTCTCTCTCTCCTTCATTTACTCATTTTCCTTTTTCATTCCTTATCTCTTTCTCTCTCTTTTTCCTCTCTTTTCTTCTTCATTCTTGCTCTTGTTCTTGCAAGAACCAAGCTACCCCCAGTTCTTTTTTTAGCTTCTACCCATATTTCTTGAAGACTTTTAACAAATCTTCTTCTCAAGCTTCCATAGGTGATATAGGTAAAGTGCAATGAGAGTTTCATGCATCAAATGACCTTCCATAAGCTTAAAAGCTTAGGATGACACTCCTCTTCTCCATTATTATTATCTTGTATCATTATTATTTTCTTGTTTAAAGTTGTTATATTTTGTAGATCTAACTTTTTATAGCTTTGATTTTCGTTTATGCCATAGATCTTGTTATTTAATTTGTTATTTTTGTTATTTGTTATGATTTATGCATAGATCCATCATCCATATGTCTATCTTAGTGATTCACGCATTTAAAACTAGTGTAGTAAACTAGATCTAGTGTTTTGAGTTCATAAAATACATTAGACTTTGTTTTATGTTTATGAACAACTTGTAATAGCATGATGATAGTAGGAAAGTTGTAGAAAACTCAAGATCTATTTTATTTTCAACAAAAATCATTTTTGAAAATTCGGATGAAAATGGAACCATATTTAAAAAAGTTATTTTTCAACTTCAAAATGTGTATTTTTCATTTAAAATGAAGGGCTTAGGGTATAGACAACATAAATGAGTTATTTTGATGAGTAAAGTTTAGATCTATGAGTTTATAGTTTACTACCATGCATTTCTTTTATATTCATGTTCACATTATGTGTAGATCTTAGATTTGAACTTGAACAAAAATAGTGAAATTCGTATTTTGGCAAGACCCCTATTTAAAAACCACTTTCCAAGTATCAAAATGTAATTTTTACTTAAGATAATGAAGGCTTAATATATGTATATCATCAAGACTTCTTTTTACAAGAATCAAAGGTGATTTTCAAAATAAAAATCTCATTTTCGGATTTTGGCCAAGGCATATTTTGAAAACATGTTTTTCAACTCAAAAATGAAGTTTTTATTTAAGAAATGAAAGGCTCTTAAGATATGATATGTAAGGAATGGACTTTCATAAGTTTAGATAGATTTTATCAAAAGGAATGACCAAAAATAAATTTTGTAAATTGGATCTCAACAAGACCAATTTTTAAAACCCATTTATCAACTCCAAAACTCATGTTTATGTGAAAAATGAAGGGTATAGGTAATAGGTATCATTAAGTAGTGATTTTACAAGTTGGAATGAGTTTTGATGAGATTAATGTATAAAACAAGAAATAGAATCAAGATGGGAAATTTTGAGTTAGTAGTCAATTTGTGAAATTCGTAATTTTGAATGAAGGCCATAAGAACACCTATTATCCAAGCTCAAAATGAAAGTTTTATGTAATGAATGGAGTCCTTAAGTAATAGTTACCATAAAGTCTTAAATTTTAATGCATTAAACAAGTTTTTCCCAAGGAATCATTTAAAAAGTGGATTTTCTAAAATTGATTTTTGAGTAAATCCTATTTGAAAACATATTTGCAAAGTGTAAAATGCAAATTTTTATGTAAAAATGAAGTCCTTAGTGGTTATGTATGGTTGAGCCTTAATTTCCTAATATCAAATGATTTTTACTTAAAGAATCACTCAAAAACTAATTTTTACAAAATTCGGATTTTGGAATCAACCCTACTTGAAAACATGATTACAAAGTGCAAAATGGAAATTTTTATGTAGAAATGAAGTCATAAGTAATAGATATAATGAAGACTCAATTTTAACAAAAATAATTATATTTTCTTAAGTAATAAATCCAAAACAAATGGAAATGATAAAGTTAGAAAAACTAGATTTTTCATAAGTAGTTGTTATTATGATCTTGCAAAATAAAAAGTTATAAAATTTTCTTTTAGCAAGAATCATCAAGATCATGCATATATCAAACTCATCTCATGTCATTCATGTTAGGAAATCATTCATATTGCATGTATAGCTAATCTATATAGTAGGAACATTTCAAACATTTACAAAACTATTTTTCGGAAATTGAAATTGTATTGCCCTAATCTGATCCGACTTTTCGAAGCTTCAAAGTTTTCAAAACTTAATATAATTTAGAATAGATATATCTTTCGAAGTAGATAGAAATCGATATATAATTGTGAGATTCCGAGTTAAAATGACCAAGTTATGGCCGTTTTAAGTTGGAATTCCGCTTAGGACGAGAATTACGAATTTGATAGTTGTATAAAATAGTTTGGATTAGTTGAGTTGAAATACTTATTAGTATTTCTTCCTTTTTAGGTGATCCCGAATTCAACGATTCCCTACCACCGGATTACTTTTACTAAAAGACCGGTGATCCAATGGCCGAGTGAGTTTTCTCCTTATTTTGTTACCTTGTTTGTGCTTGTAGCTAGTGCATTAGAATTATAGGAAAGATAAAAATCATATGAATGGGGATGGGATATATGATGAGACTGTGATGATGTATGCCAAAGAATACTAAAGCATATCGAAACCACGATTTGATTGGATAACTACACTGTTCATATTATTTCTATGCTATATGTATGATATTGGTTGTCACTCTAAAGAATGTATGAATATTTTGACCTAAGCAAAAATTAAATTGGTCATGCATCGCATTGGACATATTGCATTTGGTAGCATGCTACTCCTACGCAGGTCGATCGGTATGGTCCGTTGATGACTCGTTTGGATAACAAGACCGGTGCCAGAGCTCATTCATGGGAACTAAGGTGCATCAGGGATGCATTCTATGTGTGAGCCTAATCGAGTCGAGTGCTATGAGCCGAGGGCTTGGGGACTAGCAGCGGTCGTGTAGACTCCAATACCATCCCTAACCCAAGATATGGAGGGCGTAAATCTGTTCTGTGTGTGGGTTCCGGACACCCATACATAATTGTTTGCTCATGTGTTTGTTCATGCATAGCATATGGTTGATTATAACCTGTTTGTTGTGGTACGGAATTAAGGGAATTCTCACTAAGCTAGTGTAGCTTATACCCCAATAGTTGTTTAAATGAGTAGGTTATCTTAAGAATGCTAAGTGGGGATCGAGTGATTGGAGCCGAGAATGACTTTGGGATTCCGGCAAAAAATAAGAATGCTTGAAGTTATCAGCTAGGTTTTTATGTTTTGCCTTGTAATAGTTTATGTAGGGAAGTCTGTGGATGAATGTAATTGAAGTTTAATGATTTGTATTTTGAAGTATAGTGATTCGTATATGAAGCGTAGTGATTTGTATCTGAAGTATAGTAAATTGTATTTGCTTTACATTGTTACTCAAGTGTATCGATATAAAATATATCTCTCCAATGTGTCTCATTTATGTGTCAGATGCCTTGTACATAGTATGGAAGCCTTTGCGTGACTAAGGTGGTCATTCTTAGGCTTTAATATCGTGTACGAAGGACTGCCACGTTTAAGGTACCCTTCGGGGGGTGACAGTTGGAAATCCCTAAATTTTCTGGGGAGGATGTTTTGGGATGGATTTTCCAGGTATAACAATTCTTTGAGTTTCATCACATTGATGGTCCTCAAAGATTATCTATTTGCTCCTTTGCTATGACAGGTGAAGCATTACAATGGAATAAGTGGATGTTGCGTAATAAAAGACTTTCATCTTAGGAAAAGTTTGTAGAAGACTTAACTGCGCAATTTGGACCCTCTGGTTATGAAGATGTCCAAGGTATGCTTTCCAAATTAACTCAGTCATCTACTATTGCTCAGTATCAAGCAGCATTCGAGGCTTTATCTAATCGAACTCAAGGATTGACTGAGTCCTTTTTGATTAGTTGTTTTGTGTCTGGTTTAAAACCTGCATTAAGAAGAGATGTGCAAATTAGTCGCCCTAAATCCATGTTGGATGCTATTTGGCTTGCTAGAATGTGTGAGGATAAATTGAATGATAGAAACAATACTTATAAACAATTTTCTCTTCTTCGTTATCTTCTACAAATACTATTCCTTTTTCTAAACCTTACCCTTCTACCAATTTTGTTCCCAATTTTTCTACTCTCAAACCTAATTCATCTTATCCCATAAAAAAATTGACTTATGAGGAAATGCAAGTTAGGCGTGAGAAGGGATTATGCTATAATTGCAATGAAAAATATAGTAGAAATCATAAGTGCAAATCAAAGTTTCCTTTATTATTGCATGATGAGAATGATGGGATTGAAGAGGATTTTCCTCATGCCATAGGGCAGTCAGAACAAGATATGACTGATGTTTCAGATGCAATTAGTTATCATGCCCTAAATGGGAATCTAGTACCTCGTACACTTATATTTTTGGGGACTATAAGACAAATGCAATTATCAGTATTGTTAGACATTGGCAGTACTAATAATTTCATTCAGACAAGAGTTGCAAAACATTTGGGATTGATCATATCCCCAGCAGTTTCTTTTCAAGTCATGATTGGCAATGGACAGAAACTATTGTGTACAGGTTTATGCAAGGATGTTTCTATAGAAATCTAAGGGTTTTCTTTTCTTACCTCTTTCTATGTTCTACCCATTTAGGGTGCTGATGTGGTTTTGGGTGTACAGTAGCTACAGGAACTAGGGCTTATCACTATTGACTATTCAGAATTAACGATGCAGTTTTATCATATAGGACATATTGTCTATTTACATGGAGATCAATCTCCTATAAGTAGCCAAATCACACATCACCAATTAAAACGTTTCTTTGAGGTTGATGCAGTGGTTACTTGTTTTCAACTTTTGGCTCAGAAGGAAATTTCAACAAAGGATTTCACCAACAACACACCGTTTGACAGTATGTTGGGCAAATATTCTTAGATTTTCGAGCTACCCTCATCCTTGCCACCGTTTCGAGAGATTCAACATCGCATTCATCTAGGTGCCTCAGTAATTAATGTCAAACCATACCGTTATCCCCACTTTCAAAAGGCTGAGATTGAAAAACAGGTGAAGGAAATGTTGGAATAGGGATTCATCCAGCATAGTACTAGCCCATACTCATCATCAATTTTACTGGTTAAAAAGAAAGATGGCTCTTAGAGATTTTGTGTGGATTATAGAGCATTAAACCAAGCTACTATAAAGGATGAATTCCCAATTCAACCATTGATGAACTATTGGATGAATTGCATGGGGTGACTGTTTTCTCTAAATTGGACCTTCATGCTGGCTATCATCATATTAGAATGGCCAAGGAGGATGTGGAAAAGACTCCTTTTCGCACATACGAAGGCCATTATGAGTTTTTGGTTATGCCATTTGGATTGAGTAATGCACCAACAACATTTCAATATATGATGAATAGAATTTTCAAGCCTTACTTACGTAAGTTTGTCATTGTTTTTTTTTATGACATACTCATTTATAGTAAGACTTTGGACTCTCATGTTGCACACCTAGTGTAAACCCCTAAAGTTTTGAGATTAATTTAAGCTTGAAACCTAATTAGAAAGTCAACCGGAATCCTAAAGTCAACAAAACCCTAGTTTTTTGCAACCGTTCAAGTCCGGCTTTTCCATTTAAGCAACTCGAGGAAAGTTAGTAAGACTTTAGTATGTAGAATAGTTCGTAATAACCTGAGAAAGCTTAAAAATATCATATTAGTCAAATCGCGATTCGTTTTGAGCACAACCAGATACAGTTCTCGAAAAGCGTGTCATGGAGCTCGGATTAGTAAAAATATTCCGAATATACCGTTAGACTCATAAACATATATTTTCAAAAAATATCAATTCATAATTTTTCGATAGCTAAAACTATCAGATATCGCGATTATACACGTATTTTCTTACTACCGGTACTTAAATTGACATGTCTACTTTACATACACTTTTATACTATTCTACACTATTAACCTATCTCTACTTTTTTTACAACCTATTCTTAACCACCCATACCTCTACTTACATCATTTCCAATACAACTTCACACTTTCAATAACTTCATTACATTAAAAAATACAAAAAAAAAATTCACTCCCTCACACACACTCAGTTGTGCGGGCCCCCTCTCTCTTCTCTCCAATTTGTTTTATTTCATTATTTAATTAACACAATAATATCCCACATTTTCCTATAAATACCCCCTCTTCTTCCACTTCACACATTCCATACACAAAGTTACTCTCTAAAATTCTCTCCAAGAATTCTCTCCCAAAGCTCTCTCAAGTTGGTTCTCTTAGGTAAAAATTCTTCAAGTTTTCTTTATTAAAATGCTTAGTGTGTGTTTTCTAAACTCATGAAGGTTAAAGAAAGCAACAATAGGTTCATACTTTGTTTTTGTTCATGATCTAATTTCTTTTGTTGTATATATATGTTAACTAAATATATCTATGTAGCTATATATATATATATATCTTTTAGAGCATATAAACTCATTTGTTTTGCAATTTATTTACTTTCCTTGCAATTTATTTACTTTCATGTTGTTTTTAAAACTAGTCTTTCTAGTATTAGACTTGCCTTCATCAAGTCAAAACATTTTCTTTATCTTTATGGGACTAGTCTATTCTTAGTCCCGGGATACCTTAACGAAGCTAAGGTTCCAATACTTGATTTATTTCTTTACTAGCTTATTCTTTTAAGTTATTATGTTTCTTTATATTTTCATAAATTTATGATTCATATTCATGCATGAACATAATGATTCTTGTCTTAACAAAATAAATGAGGAAAGGTTTTTTTAAAATAAAGATTCTTTTCTAGAAATAAAAGTAGGAAGTAATTTTCTTAAACAAACTTTTCTAAGAAATCTAAAGGAGTTCATAAACATACATAGAAGGAACTTTTTGAGAAACAAAAGTTTTAACTAAAACTTTACTTTTCATCAAGTAACAAGAAATTCCTTTCATGAAAATAAAATAATTTTAAGAAACAAGGAAATTATTTCTATGAAGATATAATTGTTATTTTCAAGAAATATTAGGAACTAAGGAAATAAAGCATTCTTTGAAAATTTAGAGGAAAAGGAATTTACTCATAACTTGAAATATTCTCTAACAAAAAAATAAAAAGAATTTTCAAAAGTTCCACTTTTCTTTAGAAGACTTTACTTTTACAAAAATTCATGGTTTGAGACAACTTCATTAACTTCATACATGTGATATGAGTCGATAAATATATAAATATATGTATATGCATTTCAAAGGTTTTACAAGCTATTATAATATCTATCTCTTCAAAATGAACTTTTGTTAAAAGAAGGAATTCAAGTTTGTGAAAATTCGTAGTGAATCTGATCACCACTTTTTCGGAACCCAAACGAGTTAGTTTGATGAAAAAAGTTTTATAAATAGATAGATCTTTTCGAATAGGTAGAAAACGGTATATAATATGCGAAATTCCGAGTTAAAATGAGCAAGTTATGGCCATTTTAAGTTAGAATTTCCTCAAATCCGATTTTACCGCAATTTTAAGATAGAATTGGAGTTTTCAAGAATAGAAATTCTATGAAAAACTCATTGTGGGTATTTTATCTTGTTTAGGTGAAGGAGGAACCGAGATCACTTTCCCAAAAGACTACTTCGATTAAGAGCTACCGACATAGAGTGAGTAAATCCTTTACTAAGTTAACATTTCCTTGTGTGTGCTTGTAGGTAGAAGCACTAGAAGATAAGGAAAAGAAAAAATATTGTGTGATTTGAATTTATGATTGGTTGAATATAAGTAAGAATTCGAAAGAGAAATTGATAATTAAATTGTGAGATTCTTGCATTGATATGATAAATATTGATTTAATTCACCTTTAAACTAGGAATTTAACGAGGATGAAATAACCTTATATTGAAATAATTTCATGCATATCATATTTGTGAGTCACATTTGTTTCACTACTATTCTTCGTGTAGGGAAACGAGGAAGTGTAGTGGTGGCTAGCAGGAGCCGGAAAGTCTAAATGGGCTAGTAGGAGTCGGAAAGTCTACAGGACAAGCAGGAGCCAGCAAATCTGCAAGTATTGATGGTCATATGGGCCTATAAACTCCCAACCCCGACATAGAGGGTGTAAAATCCTTGCTACACATGATTTCTGGTTAATCTTATGTATTTTCTGTGTTTGGTGCATTTTTATATGATTGTTTAAAATACTTGTTTGATTTATGGATGTCTTGTAGATAAGAATTATCTCACTAAGCTAGATTTGCTTATACCCCTATAGTTTTTTGTTATGTATGTTTATCTTTGGTTGGCATCGAGGAGCCCTGTTGCCAGGTATGAGCCAAAGCCACTAGGAGTTTTTGGGAGAAGTTTATGTATTTAGTTTTGAACATAGACTTCTAAGTAAATCTCTATAGTGGCTTATGTTATAGTTATGTACTTTGTTAAACGGACCATTTTAAGACGGGGAATGCCCTAAGATGAGAGTTTGAGTGTGTTATTTAAATGAAGATTCATGTTTATTATATAAGTTCTTGCTTGCTTTTATTATCTACTTAAATGTAAAACCCTTGTGAGTCTCCTACTATATTGGAAGCACGCCTTGCATGTGATATCGAAGCTCCTGCATGACCAAGGATGTCATTCATTAGCTTTGATATTATATGCAGCGGACCGCCAAGTTTAGGGTACCCTCCGGGGCGTGATACCTAGATTTGGTATCGCAAATACTTGCTGACAATACCCTTTTTGTCAAAAAGTCTAAGTGTGCTTTTGGCCAGAATTCTATTGAGTATTTAAGCCATATCATTACTACTCAAGATGTCTAACCAGACCCTCATAAGGTGGATGTTGTTCGTAATTGGGTCATACCCACTTCGGTTAAGCAACTTCGGGCTTTTTTGGGACTTTCAGGATATTATAGATTATTCAATCTTACGCTTCTATTGCACATCCTCTTACAGAATTACTGAAGAAGGATGGTTTTCAGTGGTCAGATGCAGCAACACAAGCATTTGCTAAATTGAAGGAAGCTTTAATTTCAGCTCCTATATTAGCACTTCCAGATTTCTCTAAGAAGTTCATACTGGAGACTAATGCTTCACGGACAGGAATGGGGGCTGTGCTTTTGCAAGACAACAGACCAATTGCATTTTTTAGTAAAAAATTGCCTCATCATCTGTTAAAGGCATCAGCTTATGTGAGAGAATTACATGCATTGGCGGCTGCAGTCAGAAAATGGAGGCAGTATCTCTTGGGATCTCATTTCATTATTAAAACAGACCACCGAAGTTTGAAGGAATTATTGACCCAAGTAATACAAACTCCTGAACAACATAAGTATCTCACTAAGCTTATGAGCTTTGACTATACTATAGTCTATAAGGTAGGGGTTGAAAATGTGGTGGCAGACTCTTTATCCAGACAATTTGAGGAGATGTACCATTATCTGGTTTTCTCTACCCCATTTTAGTTTAGTGGATGAACTCAAACAGGAATATAAAAGAAATTCTCATTTTCAAACACTCATCCATAAGTTAAACCAGGGTGAATCTCTAAAATGGGACTTGAGTTGGAAGAATGATCTGTTGTATTATGACACTCGT
Organism: Combretum micranthum; assembly: GCA_024138025.1. Lineage (NCBI taxonomy): Eukaryota > Viridiplantae > Streptophyta > Magnoliopsida > Myrtales > Combretaceae > Combretum > Combretum micranthum. Next base: position 232,490 of record JAMXBD010001475.1, on the reverse strand, counting down.
TTATTTTTAGTTCCCACTTCTTCTGTGGTAACCAAATTATTGCATGAATTCCATGCCATTCCTTCGGCTGGACATTTTGGGGTCACAAAAACCTATAAACGTTTGTCTTCCCAATTTTATTGGGAAGGTATGAAGAAAGATGTGGAGCTTTTTATTAAAGGATGTCACATTTGTCAGTAGACAAAGAGTGACACTAGACATCCATCTGGGTTATTAGCCCCATTACCAGTCCCAAAACAAATTTGGGAAGATATTTCAATGGACTTCATTACATCATTGCCAAAGTCTCAGGGGTTCACTGTTATTTTCGTTGTGGTAGATCGACTTTCTAAGTATAGTCACTTTGGGGCACTTGATACCAATTATAATGCATCTAAGGTGGCTCAATTGTTCATGACAATGGTTGTCAAGTTACATGGATTCCCTAGGATGATTGTGTCAGATAGGGATAGTATATTCCTCAGCAAGTTTTGGTAAGAGTTATTTCAATTAAGTGGGACAAGATTGTGTATGAGCTCTGCTTATCACCTTCAGAGCGATGGCCAAACTGAGGTGATTAATTGAGTTTTACAACAGTACCTCAAATGTTTTTGTATGGACAAACCCCATGATTGGTGTAGGTTTCTAGCCTGGGCTGAGTGTTCATATAATTGCTCATTTCATGAAGGCATACAAACTATACCCTTTCAGGCAGTTTATGGTCGGCCCCCTCCTACTATACCTATGTACATTAGGGGTCAATCCAAATTGGATGCTGTGGACACAGATTTAGCTACTCGAGATGAGTTATTAGCTTCTTTGAAAGCTAATTTGGTAAGGGCATAATAGAGAATGAAGGTGCAAGCTGATAAACATAGATTGGATTTACAGTTTCAAGTAGGAGACTTTGTTTATATTAAGCTTCAGCCTTATAGATAAAGTTCTGTTTCTGGTGGCTTTCATAAGTTGTCCAAACGATTTTATGGACCTTACAAGGTCCTCAAGAGAATCAGGTCCTGTGCTTATGCGATTGAACTACCTAACAACTCTAAAATCCATAATGTTTTTCATGTTTTGGCTCTAAAACCAGCTCATGGCTCAGTTTTTCCATCTCTGGCTTTACCACCTAATTCATATCACAACAATCCTCTATTGGAACCCTTAGCAGTTTTGGATTCTAGGGTTATCATGTGGAATGACAGAGAAGTGCCATAGATTTTGGTTCAATGGGCAGGAGTACATCCTGAGGACTCCACTTGGAAAGATGTTGTTCATTTTCAAACAATTTATCCTACTTACAACCTTGAGGACAAGGTCGTTTCTCAAGAATAGGAGAAAGTTGTTATGGATGGGATACTTAATAAGCAAATAAGACTAGCTCTATCAAGGACTTATATGTAAATACTCAAAAATAGCTTGTAATCAAGAAAATATAAGGATTGTAACAGAAATACAACAGCTCAGCAACTGTATCAATGGAATGATGCTTGTATAAAAGATACATGAAATGCAATAGAAAGGGATCACCGAATCATTTTATCCCAGATCTGGGTTGTTAGGAGTCTGGCATACTCAAAACGGCCCATTTGCATTCTTGTATAGCAACAAAACAAAAGAAATTAGTTAAAGGTCAGCAAGGGAAACATGAGAGTAATAACAAGAGAGGATTAGGGTTTCTTGGCTTAGGAATTCTGAGCAACAGGAGGAGGAAGCGGGTTGGGATTGGTAAAGTAGCTAGTAAACCATGGGCTGGGCTTTGTAATTGTAGTCCGAGCCTAACAATTTTCTAGAGCTAGTAATTGCCTGAACAAACTTCATATTCACAAAAGATAACACATGTATTCCCTCCGTTTACTGTGAGCTAGTTGGATTAAACACACGTTTATAATAATTACTTATAGCCTATAGGTAATTCAAAATACAAACATAAAAAAATTTACAACAAATTTAATAATTATGTAAGATATGCATGCAATATTAAAGCACTTGACATGCACTAGTAGTAATATCCCAACACAACCTAACCTTCATCCGGTTAATTGACTTTTCCATATATTTGGATATATGAAAAAAAAAAAATCTACAAGGAGCAGCTAGGGAGTAACACCCCTATAAAACTAGCCATTCAAGAATAATTACAACTCAAGACTAATCTTTCATTCTAGCATCAAATTAATTTTTCATATCAATATATGATTGTAATTAATTTTTGAGACTAATAAATCATCCAATAATATTGTATTAATTGCTAGAAAGCGAAACTAGTGAAGGAAAAACTCCAATTTAAATAACGAGTCGTCTAGAAATGTATAATACAAATGACTGACTTGATGCTGCATCGAAGGATAATTTTTCAAGATAACTGTATTTTTGAAGGGGGCATTAAGATAGTATTATACAAATTTAGAATGCTACCATAATTGTAATAGTTAAAACTTTGGTTTCAGTCTTCATAGTCATGGCAAAAGAGGTATGAAGTACCATGAGATTAGGTAGAAACGTGAAAAAGTCCATATCCTTGAGATTAATTAACAATCATGATATTAGCCAGGCATAGTTGATAAAGGCATCACTATCTAAGGTCAACGATTAGGACATAGATTGACGAAGGAATTCAATAACATATTAAATAACTATATCAAGTAGTCACCTCTTTAATGCTTAGTGGCAATGAGATTGTTACCTGAAAATAATCATTATCTAAAAAATGCAGGAGATTAGGAATTACTAGATGTAAATTCAAATGTTCCAATAGATCACACATATAATAAATAACACTGAAGTTTTTAAAAACCTTTATAAATTTTGATTCAAATGTTAAGTTAAAAATATTTGAATGTATTATGCACATTTTAATAAACATGATTAAATATCGCTAAGATAAACCAACGAAGTAAGTTTATCACGTATCTATTGTACGTTGCATGCATGCATGGACAGATCTAGACAGGGTTGATTTGCTTGCAACTTATCTAATATCGTAGCAATAAAGGAAAGGTGTGTAGTGCCTATCGAAGTTTTTCTCTGTATTAAGACATCTTATGGCTAAAGCCTTAAATATACTTTTTTCCTAACCCCAAACTCAAGATTTTCCCCTTTAAACATAAGAGTTCAGTTCAAATTAGATGGTCAAATGCAATGATGAGATCAATTTTTTTACTATTAAGTAGTTTACTCCACTTAAATTAAACAACAACATATACTAATCAGGCTATAACAATTCCTTTTTTGCATGTACAAGTTATTTAATGATTATCTTTCATATGTATGTTTATGATAGGGATATTTTTGCAATAAAAGTTGTTTTTGATAAGGAATAGCAATTCTTTTAGTAAAAGAAATGAATAGAGATTACTAATCCATTCTATATTATATAGAATAAATATTCTTTATCTAATTTTTTTGTAAACTAAATAAGAAAATAACTATTCTGTAGTAATAAAACTACAATACAAATTCCATTACTGTGAATCAAACACAACAAAAAAAAAAAAAATTATCTTCTAGTGTGTCATTTTCATCCTTAATTTCTACTACATTAACAACATTTATCCTCTATTTAAAATGATGAAGAGCTTCACTATTTATTTGGACATGATTCCAAATGTTAATTCCTTATTTTTAATCTATCCTTTTTTTAATATTACTTATTTTCTTTGCATGTCGTAGCCTTTTATAATCCAATGAATAAAATATCTTATATATATATATATATATATCATGAAAATATCTTACAATTATAATTATGATCTTTATACACCATATATGTCACATATCTCTATGGTCATTATGAAGTAGTTATTTTTTTATACTATATTGCCTCATAGTAGATTGTTATAATTTCTTGATAATTTTTCTTGTGGAATATTAATATAATACCAACCTTAATGGAATATTCCAAGCATATATATCAAGGTTGAGTAAAATTTAGATGGCATAAATGCCACATAAGGAAGTATCATACTAGCATTCACCTAGTTATTGATGGAGAGGGAATATATGGAATGTTAGCATAATCAAGTTGGAATCTGAGTGTTTTAACAACTTGTTAAAAATTTTTCAAATAAATTCATACTTTTAAATGTTAATTATTATATGCTTTATGGGAAAAAAAATAAAATATACCAAAAAATATTTTATTTTTCAACAATTATCTATAAAATATCCATTACCATTTTTAAAGAATTACTAGAAATGGCCAGCCCCTATAATGCATTTTCATCCATATTCCTTGAAACTTAATGCCTTCATAGAAATAGAGTGGTAATTTTCTTTTTTATAAATACCAGTAGAGTTGTTAGAGAGTAATTACACCAACATAATACCCACAGAATACATTGTCTTGTCTTAACTGTTGTCACTATGATGAGTTTAATTCATATCAAATAGTAAACTCTCATGCCTCACATATGAAATGCAACTACTTCCCCACATTTCGTACCTCATAGTATAACTAGTGAAACAATCTCTAATGAATATAGAAAAGCCTAGTAAATCTGTTATGATGTGATTACCTAGTTAATATTCTTAAACACTCAAATATTGACAACTTTAATTCAAAATTCAACTAAAGCATATCCTTTAACCACTCACATCAACTAAAATGAAATCCTCTCATCATGGAAACAAAGCTAAGTATAAATGAAACTACTACTAATTCAATTCTCATATCACACTAGCATGGCTAGTGTGACAATCTGTCTAATACTCATCGTTTCCATCCTCATCTCAAGTGTAATAATTTGCATCAAAATCTTGAGTATCATCAACTATTGAATTTTGAAGTTTCCAATGGAGAAAGTTGTAAATCTCAAGATATAACTACCAAGCAGACATATACATACACAACACTATCATATAGGCCTATATATTACTAAATACAACAAAAAAGATAATCTAGTAAATATATCATTAAAGTTAGATTTTCATTTCAGAAAAATAAGCTTAATTCACTCAGTACCTTCATAAGTCAACGATAACTTAGCATGAATACCAAAGAAACACAAATCTCAATATCACAAAACAATAAAACATGACTAACTCGTAAATGATAATCAGGAAGCAAGTTCAATTTTGCTATGTGCCAAAACCACTGATTGTCTCCTATAAAGCTCATCATCCATTATCCATCCATAACAATTAGGTCCATTATAATGGTTTAACAAACATCCCTATCCATATCTCGCTTTCTGTTGCAACTTTTCTCCCTTTCATAGATAGCATTGAATATGACTTGCTCATGTTGACAACCTCATATGCAACGTAATATCTTATAGCCTAAACAAATAACTTCATCTAAATTGTATGGTGTCATGCCTCTAGAAAGGGGTCTAGTAGGATTAATCTAAAGTTATCATATCACATATGCATCCGTAATATGAGAACTGTCTTATAAGTCAGAGATTGTAATGTTCTATCTATTTATTTGCTTTATAAGTTTTAATTAGATAGTTATATTTTGATAAGAGGAATCTGATTTCCCACATATCATCGAAATCGCAGAAAATCAGTATCCCTCACGAAATATTAAAATATGATAGATAACCTACATAATACAAAACTTCTAATAATTACACAACTAATCTAATTCTAAGTTTGTCTTGTACATTTCAACATCTCAACTTATACACTATTCATATGATATACATTCTAAGATTATCTTCCTCTCTTTAAGGAATTCACTAAAGAAGATCTCTCTTCACACATTCTTAACCCATTTCCAACTTGAGTTATTCCTACACAAGAACTATAGGGGTGTGATCTAAACCACAGTTCAGTGAATAACAAAGCTAGACCACATATCAAATAAATGCCAAGCAAGTGTTATTAACAAGATATGCAATGTGGCACTCAACCATATGACATGCACAGTTTGGATGATTAGAATAAAAACTAATGGAGATTTATGCCCTCTCTTGGATATTGAAGGATCAACTTAAGTAATTCACGCCAAGAAGAGACAAAGAACTAAGGAAGGAGAAATTCTTTTCAAACTCATTTATTATTTATATATACATACAAGAAACATAATCTCAACTTCACCTTAGAACTCAGAACTCCACTAAGTATTAGCCATCTCTTGTCAACTCTCATTTGGCACAATCCTTCGATGCTTATGTCATGACTCCAAATGGGGCCTAGTAGGATTTATCTAAAGCTATTATATCACGTGTGCACCCGTAATACGAGAGCCATCTTGTAAGTTAGAGTGTAAAAGACTTTATTTATTTATAAAAGTTTATCATACAAATGATATAATATATTACAGGATTTCAACTATGGAATCCGATTTCCAATTTCTACCAAGATCACAGAGAATCGGTATTTCCTATCAAATAGTGAAAATGGGTTTCAAACTACAACTTACAAATTTCAACATTATAAAATTTATCTAGTTTGCATTCTAAGTTTACCATATCCTATATTTCTATCTTCAGTAGAGTTCGTTGGAGAAGCTCTCTTCACACATTCCTAGCCCAATCCCAGCTAGTATTAATCCTACACAAAAACTGTTGGGGGTGAGCAAACCACAGGCTCAGTGAGATAACCTGACCAGACCACACATCAAACAATAGCAACCAAGTATAATTATCAATCACATGTAATACAACAATCAATCATATGCACATTACAAACTTGGATGATCTAGAATCCAAAGTAGGATGGAGACTTACACCCTCTCATCGGGGTTGAAGAAACTCGATACTATGACCCACTACCCCAAGAGAAACTAAGTGTCACGCCCAAAGGGTATCCTAAACGCGACAGTCCACCACACTCGATATTTAAACTTAAGTATGACATCTTTAGTCATCCCATAAGTTTACATATCGGGTGTAAGGTGTACTTACACAACTTTAGGATCACACTTTGAATCGAGTAGTCTTAAGAAAGCATACATAGCATTAAGAATAGAAATCACAACAGATAAATAGTTAATTTACAAAAACCAAGGGGCATACCCTGCCAAATAATGGGAGTCTACATCGTTTAGCTCCATATTACAAATATCCGAGTCTACATTAAAGAGATTTTCCTAGAAGTCCGCGCCTATACTAGGTCCTGACTTCTTCAAAAGCTCCTTAATCCAAAGATACACCAGCACAAGTGTCCTCTCGAAACAACCCAAAAATAGGGACACTGCAACAAAACTATTGGGGTATAAGCTAATTGCTTAGTGAGATTCATTTTCCAAATAACATACTCGATCAAGCTAAAAATATCTATACAAGCAAGTTATAATTAAGCAACCATATGAATGCACAAGCAAATGAGCAAGTAAGCATATAACTTTCCGGTAGTCATATGTGAATGGATTTACGCCCTCCATTCGGGTTTGGGGTAGTTCATAAGTCATGCAACTACAGTTCCAATGTTGGTCCATAAGACATGCAACCATAGTCCCAATCTTAAGTGGGGTGGTCCATAAGACATGCAACCACAATTTTAATGTTGGTCCATAAGTCATGCAACCATAGTTTTCATTATTTGAATGGGGTGGTCCATAAGTCATGCAACCCTAGTCCCCTTCATTAAAGACCCGCTGCCTCCCGATCATACTTTTGTTCCCACCAAAAGCATTCTCGTAATGCAATGTGACTCACTATGTGATATGCATGTACAATTTATTCATACAATCATGGCATATTAATTAGATAACTTTAAAAGTGATCATACAGATTTCAGACACTCCAAATCTATACTAGCTCATACAAGTTATTGCAACAAAGTTTGCCTCGATATACTTATCGTTCATTCATACAAGTTTAGATCACCATTCAATCACAATTTTATCTTTTCCTAAGTCTAATGCCACTACTGCTACAAGCACACCCAAGAGCATAATTAATTGAGAAATGAACTCACTTGTCCATGTAGTGAAATCCACTAGTCGTAATAGTCCTCGGGGAGTGGTAACCCTTCCTCCAAGTCACCTAAGTATAAAGAATACCCTCAATGAGTATTTCTCATAAGGTTCTAATAACTTAACTATTCTAACTACTAAGTTCGTCAATTTCCGCATAAGATAAAGTCCTAACTTTAAATACCATATCTAACTCATTTTGACTCGGAATTGAGCATATAATATATCGATTTCTATCTACTTCGAAAGATCTATATATCCTAATATTATTTTTCAAGTTTCGAAAATTTAAGTCACCAACAGAGGAAACAGTTCTGGTCGTCCGAAGACTCCAATTCCGAAAAATACTTTTTGTGGATGTTTGGGATGTTTTCTAGCATATAGTTCAACTACTCATGCAATATATGATTTCCTATCATGAATGATATGATATGAACTTGATGCATGCATGCTTTTGAAATTATTTACTAAAAGGAAAAATTAGAAACTTCTTACTTGTGTAACTCCAATGATTATACACTTTCAAGAAAAACTAGTTTACTAACTTTGATATCTCATTTGTTTTGAGGTTATTTCTTTAAGAAAAATCAATTTATCTTTATCTAAATTAAGTCTTTATTAAACCTATTACCCAAGCCTTCATTTCTACATAAAAACTTGCATTCTACACTTTGTAAATAGGTTTTCAAATAGGATTTGTCCAAAAATCCGAATTTAGAAAAATTCATTTCAAGTTGATTCTCTTGAGGAAAAAGCATTTTATACTTAGAACTTTGTATATTTATTTTACCTATACCCTAAGGACTCTATTTATTTAAGAAAATACCATATTTGAAGTTGGAAACTAGTGTTTTCTAACCATCTATCCATTATTACGAATTTGGCCTACAAGATTTTCAACTCAAATTTCTATTGGACTTCAACTCTTGTTTTAAACATTTCCTTTGGTAGAAACCCATTTAAACTTATGGAAAATATCATCAAACACCATCTATCACCTAAAGGCTTCTTTTCTTGTAAATACATGTTTTGAAGTTGATAAAGGGTTTTCAAAATAGGCCTTTAAAACCATACGAATTTGTTTTGAGTATATTCAAAAAAAAACTTTTCCTTTTTGGTTTCATTAACTCATCTACCTATAGATCTACATATAGTAGTTATTTTACTCAAGACAAAAGCATTTATGACCATAAATGCACAATAACTCAACATAAAGATGAGATCTAGTATGTCTACATGAATGTGAGTGGTAAAATGATAGATCTACTACTTATGATGCATGATATGAAGTTTAAAGCATTGACATGAAATATCTTCAACAAAAACTTGATCAAACACAAGATCTACTCTTGTGATGGCTTGATATTCATGTAGTAGCATTTTCTTTGTCCCTAGCAAGAGCTCATGGGGACTTTGAGTGAAAATACTCATGAATAATCTTGCCATTACAAGATTAAGTAGTGTAAAGGCTTAGGAATCATCACCTAAGGCTTGAAATAGATGAGGAATGGAGAAGAAAATTGAAGCTTGTGTGTGTGTGTGTGGTGTAAGGGAGGTCACGGCATTGAGAGAAAAGAAGAGAGGGTTTGAGAGCTTTTTGGACAATTGAACAAATGAAATGAAAAGTGAAGAGAGAGAAAAGTAAAGGGTTATTTATATTAGAGGAATTAGGGTTTGTGAGTGTTAAAAAAAATATAAAACAATGCATTTTGGAGCCAAAATGGGAGGGTTTCACGCCTTCCAATGTAAGGAGTGAGAGAGGGATATATTTGATTTCATTTGAAATTTGAATTTATGTAATAAATTGTATTAATTGTAATAATTTGTTAAGAGACAAAATTTCTTGGAAAAGAAATGAATTGAGTGATTGAAAGGTTGTAAGAATAGGGTATGGGTATGTGTGTAGTAGGTTGTACTTGTGAATAGTAAAAATAGTAGATAAGACATCTACTTTATCGGTAGTAACGAAAATACGGGAAAAAGGCTATAACTGTAATTTTTATAGCCCGAAAAATTATAAAATATATATTTTTGAAATCCTTATAAAATTCCGGTTCTAACGAGTATTCCGGAATATTTTTCTGAGTTTCTAGTTCCGGGCTCGCTTTTCCGTAATGAAGCTCGGGAAAGCTCGGAATAGAAAATTTTTCGAAATCAAAATTTTGTATGGTTCGAAATATACTATAAAACAATAATCCGCATTAATTTATCTTATAGAGGTTCTTTTATATAGAAATCTAAGAAAAGCCGGAATTAGGGTTTCTAGGTTACTTGTACTAATCCTATTTAGGGTTTTGATTTCCGATTTACGGAGCTTACTCAGTTACTATGAAAACCGGGGTTTACAACCTACCCACCTTAAACAAAGTTTTGTCCTCAAAACTTGAACGGCTTACCTGATTCTTTAAACAGGTTTGGATACTTCTGCCGCATCTCATTTTCCGCTTCCCAAGTTGCTTCCTCGTGTGTATGATTCCTCCAAAGGACCTTTACATACTTAATTTCCTTACTCCTTAATTTTTGTACCTTTGTATCCAAGATCTGCACCGGGTGCTCCTCATACGTGAGGTTTTCCTTTAGTAACACTGGTTCCAATTCTATGATCTGATCCGGGTCGGAGACATGCTTGCGAAGAACAGAGACATGAAAAACATTATGCACTCCCGAAAGATTTGGTGGCAAGGCAAGGCGATATGCTAACTCTCCCACCCGTTCCAACACTTCAAAGGGACCAATATATCGAGGGCTCAACTTTCCTTGTGAGCGGACTCGGTGAATACTCTTTATAGGATTTACCTTTAAATACACATGATCCCCCACTTGAAACTCAAGAATCCTTCTTTTTAAATCTGCCCAACTCTTCTGTCTATCTTGGGCTTCCTTCATCCGTTGTTGGATTATCCGAACCTTGTCGGCAGCATCTTGTACAAGATCAGGTCCAAGAACTATCTTCTCAACATCATCCCAAAACAACGGGGATCTACACTTACGTCCATATAAGGCCTCATAAGGCGGCATCTTGATAGTCGAGTGATAGCTATTGTTGTAGGCGAACTCAACCAAAGGTAAGTGCGCTTCCCAACTTCCCTTGAACTCCATCACACATGCCCGAAGCATATCTTCCAAAGTTTGAATTGTTCTTTCGGATTGCCCATCAGTCTGTGGATGATAAGCTGTGCTAAAATGCAACCTTGTCCCCAAACACTTCTGCAAGCTTATCCAGAACTTAGACACAAATCTTGGGTCTCGATCCGAAACAATCCCGGCCGGTACTCCATGTAGGCGAACGATTTCCTTCATATAAAGTCTCGCCAATTTATCCATAGAGAAAGTCATACTTATTGGCAAGAAGTGAGCAGACTTAGTTAACCGGTCAACCACAACCCATATAGCATCATGACCTGACGGTGTCCTTGGTAAACCACAAACGAAGTCCATAGAAATCTGGTCCCACTTCCATTCCGGTATAGGCAAAGGTTTTAACAATCCACCCGGCCTTTGATGTTCCACCTTCACTTGTTGGCATGTTGGGCACTTAATCACAAAATCTGCCACATCCCGTTTCATTCCGTTCCACCAATAATGTCCCTTAAGGTCTTGGTACATCTTGGTTCCTCCCGGGTGTACCGTGTACCCAGAATTGTGTGCTTCGCTCATAATTTCTTTCCTCATTTCTTCATCATCGGGCACACACAACCGTCCTTTCATCCTTATCACGTCGTCTTCATTTATGGTAAAATCAGTATATCTCCCCTCCTGAACTTCCTTCTTAATCCTTTGAAGCACTTCATCATAACGTTGAGCCTCTTTAATTCTTTCCACTAAAGTTGGTTCCAACACCAAATTTGCTATTTCCATCTCCAAGTCTTGCCCAACAAATTCAATGCTTAGCCTCTCAAATTCTTTAATCAATTCTTTCTGGTCCGTCAAAAGAGTTGCGACCTCCCCGTGGTTCTTGCGACTCAAGGCATCGGCAACTGCATTCACCCTTCCCGGGCAATAATTTATCCCCAAATCGTAATCTTTAATTAACTCTAGCCATCTTCGCTGCCTCATGTTCAACTCCTTTTGGGTGAACAAATACTTAAGACTTTGTGGTCGGTGTAGATCTCACACCGTTGTCCATATAGGTAATGTCTCCATATCTTCAAGGCAAAGACAACAGCGGCTAGTTCCAAGTCATGCGTGGGGTAATTCTGCTCATGTGGCCTTAACTGCCTTGATGCATATGCAATCACCTTCCCTTCTTGCATGAGAACGCATCCGAGACCATTTCTCGAAGCATCACTGTGTACCGTGTAGGGTTTCTCGGGGTTTGGCAAAACCAAAATCGGGGCAGAGACAAGCCTTTGCTTCAATTCTTGAAAACTTTGGTCCCTCTTTTCTGTCCAAACAAACTTTTCATTCTTTTGCGTTAACTGAGTTAATGGCTTGGCTATCTTGGAAAAGTCTTGGACAAACTTCCTGTAATATCCAGCTAAACCCAAAAAGCTTCTTACTTCAGTCACGGTCTTAGGTGGCTTCCATTCCACCACAGACTTAATCTTCTCGGGGTCTACAGATATGCCCTCACCTGACACAACATGTCCCAAAAATGAAATCCTATCTAGCCAAAAGTCACACTTAGAAAATTTGGCGTATAGCTTATGTTCCCTTAGGATTTGTAAGGCCATGCGAAGGTGCTCTTCATGTTGCTCTCTTGTCTTCGAGTATATCAGAATATCATCTATAAACACAATCACACATTTGTCCAACAAGGATTTATATACCCGATTCATCAAGTCCATAAAAGCAGCAGGAGCATTCGTTAATCCAAAAGACATCACTAAGAACTCATAATGTCCATAACGAGTCCGAAAAGCAGTTTTCGGTACATCTTCAGGTTTAACCCTTAACTGATGATACCCCGATCGTAGATCAATCCGTGAGAATACACTTGCTCCTTGCAGTTGATCGAAAAGGTCATCAATCCTTGGGAGTGGATACTTATTCTTAATTGTAACCTTGTTCAACTCCCGATAATCAACACATAGTCTCATTGAACCATCCTTCTTCTTAACAAATAATACAGGTGCACCCCATGGTGACACACTTGGTCTTATGAATCCATGGTCCAAGAGTTCTTGCAATTGCCTTTGTAATTCCTTTAACTCAACAGGGGCCATACGATATGGTGCTTTAGATATCGGCTCAGTATTTGGCACCAAATCAATCTCGAAGTCAATTTCCCTCTTAGGTGGCAAACCTGGTAGCTCATCCGGAAAGACATCGAGAAATTCCTTGACAACTGTTATATCCTCAATCTTAGGTAATCTTTCTTTTTCTGTTGCATTAAGACAACCTTCACTTTCCATCTCATCCTCTCCATCCATAAGCAACTCAAACGAGCATAGATCTGCTCCTCTTGAAACTACAGTCTCACCTATGAACTCAACATCCATTCCATCAACATCCTTGAAATTACTTCTTCCTTCGACAATCCACAACGGCTTTAGCAATGGCTACCAACTCATACCCAAAATCACTTCATATTTACTCATCTCCAATACTATCAAATCACACTTCGTACCATGCCCATGAATCTCCATTGGACAATCCTTTAGCATCTCATTTGTCGTCACCACACTCCCAGTCGGAGTTCTAACACGAAAGCTAGAGGCAACAGTGGCTATTGGTAAACCAACTTGTCTAGCCAATCTGGTGGTGATGAACGAATGTGTGGCTCCCGTGTCAAAAAGAGCATAGGCAGTCATCTTAGCTATCCATATGTGTCCTGCGTCCAACACTTACTAATCACTACCTTCACACTATCCTAACTTATCTTCCTAACTTCTTTAACTTAACCAAACTTGTTTTTCTTTTCTTATACTTGAATTTAACAAATCAAAGCAGCAGAAAAACAAAGACAAGAGTTAGGAAACCTACCTGTCACAAGACCAAAATCCGGGCCGTTATCCTCCTCGAGAGCAGCCAATCCGCAGTCTTCATTTCCCATCTCTTCGCATACCCATTGCCCTTCGAGGTTGTAGATCCTCATCCCGTGCATTGCTGACCCAGCACGGCTGTTATTGTTGTTCCCACCATTCCCGTTCCCGGGTCTTGCTGCCGCTGATCCCCCAAAAGGTCGAGCTGGAGCATTCTTCCTTTGAGGGCACTCATTGGCAAAGTGACCAAATTGCTTGCAGACAAAACACATGGTGGTAGTCTTCCTTGGGCAGTTAGCAATCTTGTGGGATGAGTCGCCACAAAAATAACACTTATCCGCTAACTGTGGGCATTTCTTGGGGTAGTGATCCCCCTGACATTTCCAGCAACTAACACTCTTAGGGGTAACCTGTCCCCACTAGTGTTACCCTTATAGCCATAAGACGGCTTGAACTTCCTGTGGGAGAATCCAGATCCTGATCCCCCATAAAACTTCTTTCCAAAAACCGAGGGTGGCTTCTCAGCAGTCTTGCCCTTCCTTTTCTTAGCCCCTTCCACTATCCGGGCCCTTTCTACTAGCTCAATAAAGTTCTTAATATTAAACTCCTCTAGTCTCACCCTCAACTCCTCATCTAATCCATTTAAGAAAACTTGTATTTTTAGCTCCTCACTGTGCTTGTAAGAATCCGGAGCATATTGCAATAATCGACTAAACTCAGTCTCATATTGCTCCACGGTCCTCCCCTTCTGAGAAATATTCAGGAATTCTGAGCTGAACTGCACCCGGAGACTTCCGGGGAAGTAATTCTCCAAAAACTCATGGCGGAACCTTTCCCAAGTAACTGGTGGCATGAGCTCTCTTTCTTTCGATTCCCACCAAACCCGTGCATTTAGCCGAAGCAGGTAAGTGCCATAGTCAACTCTCAGGTGGTGTGGCACCTCAAAAGCCCTGAAGGATCGCTCTATCTGAGCTAACCAATCCTCAGCCTCGTCCGGTCTCCCAAAAGTCCCTTCAAAATATCTGTTACTCTTAATGAACTCGGGTAGGGAGCTTTTGTATGGCCTCATAGGTGGTGGAGGAGGCAAAGGCGCAGTGTGAGAGTGCGCGCTTCCTGTGTCGGCATCCCCACAGAAGCTTGGGGTACAGGTGGTGGTGGAGTTGGAGCTGGAGCTTGTGCTTGTGCCGCTGCCGGCAAGCTTTGTCGAAGTGCTTCGAGCACTTGAGTCATTTGTGCCATTTGTCCAAGCATGGCTTGCAAAGCTACCTGTGTAGCATCTGCAGGAGGATTTGGAGGAGGGGCGGCTTGTTGCCCTTCTTCCATATTGGGTTGATTGGAGGCGCTTTCCTCCTGACGTCTCCTTCTCCTACCTCGGCTGTTGCAAATTTTATTTTTGTCTAGATAAGTAATCTTCTCAATGTATTTTATTAATGTTTTCAAACGAGGTGACGGAAATAAAAGAAGTAGTAATGCGAGCGGAAAAATAAAAGTTTGAAAAGGTAAATCAGGGAATTTAAGTAATAAAATTCTGAAATCATAAAACATAAATATAGCTTTATTGAAATTTAAACCACACGTGCCAAAAATCCTCATAATCAAAAATCAAGTAAAATTTTATACTAGAAGCAACAACGAAAAAAAATCAACATGTAATAATAACAACACAATACCAAAAGCAACTAAAGTAACTAAGCGGCATTCTATGAGAGTCTCATTAGATCACCTATGAAGGTTTTGCGATACTAAGTCGATTGTTTCCTAGTGGTTACTATCCACAAGGGTTAGATTGATAGGATTTTAGGGCCTATACTATGGTCGTCTTCCCATCTAAGTCTTCCTTAGTAATTCTATTCTATCCTTCCTTTTTTATCCTTTCTTAAGGCTATTTATTTGTAGTTATGATTGTAAACTCTTAACCATGCTCTGATACCAACTTAAACTGTCACGCCCCAAAGGGTACCCTAAACGCGACAGTCCACCACACTCGATATTTAAACTTAAGTATGACATCCTTAGTCATCCCATAAGTTTACATATCGGGTGTAAGGTGTACTTACACAACTTTTAGGATCACACTTTGAATCGAGTAGTCTTAAGAAAGCATACATAGCATTAAGAATAGAAATCACAACAGATAAATAGTTAAATTTTACAAAAACCAAGGGGGCGTACCCCTGCCAAAATAATGGGAGTCTACATCGTTTAGCTCCATGTTACAAATATCTGAGTCTACATTAAAGAGATTTTCCTAGAAGTCCACGCCTATACTAGGTCCCGACTTCTTCAAAAGCTCCTTAATCCAATGATATACCTGCACAAGTGTCCTTTCGAAACAACCCAAAAATAGGGACACTGCAACAAAACTATTGGGGTATAAGCTAATTGCTTAGTGAGATTCATTTTCCAAATAACATACTCGATCAAGCTAAAAATATCTATACAAGCAAGTTATAATTAAGCAACCATATGAATGCACAAGCAAATGAGCAAGCAAGCATATGACTTTCCGGTAATCATATGTGAATGGATTTACGCCCTCCATTCGGGGTTTGGGGTAGTTCATAAGTCATGCAACTACAGTTCCAATGTTGGTCCATAAGACATGCAACCATAGTCCCAATCTTAAGTGGGGTGGTCCATAAGACATGCAACCACAATTTTAATGTTGGTCCATAAGTCATGCAACCATAGTTTTCATTATTTGAATGGGGTGGTCCATAAGTCATGCAACCCTAGTCCCCTTCATTAAAGACCCGCTGCCTCCCGATCATACTTTTGTTCCCACCAAAAGCATTCTCGTAATGCAATGTGACTCACTACGTGATATGCATGTACAATTTATTCATATAATCATGGCATATTAATTAGATAATTTTAGAAGTGATCATACAGATTTCAGACACTCCAAATCTATACTAGCTCATACAAGTTATTGCAACAAAGCTTGCCTCGATATACTTATCGTTCATTCATACAAGTTTAGATCATCATTCAATCACAATTTTATCTTTTCCTAAGTCTAATGCCACTACTACTACAAGCACATCCAAGAGCATAATTAATTGAGAAATGAACTCACTTGTCCATGTAGTGAAATCCACTAGTCGTAATAGTCCTCGGGGAGTGGTAACCCTTCCTCCAATTCACCTAAGTACAAAGAATACCCTCAATGAGTATTTCTCATAAGGTTCTAATAACTTAACTATTCTAACTACTAAGTTCGTCAATTTCCGCATAAGATAAAGTCCTAACTTTAAATGACCATATCTAACTCATTTTGACTCGGAATTGAGCATATAATATATCGATTTCTATCTACTTCGAAAGATCTATCTATTCCTAATATTATTTTCAAGTTTCGAAAATATTTAAGTCACCAAACAGAGGAAACAGTTCTGGTCGTCCGAAGACTCCAATTCCGAAAAATACTTTTTGTGGATGTTTGTGATGTTTCTAGCATATAGTTCAACTACTCATGCAATATAGATGATTTCCTATCATGAATGATATGATATGAACTTGATGCATGCATGCTTTTGAAATTATTTACTAAAAGGAAAAATTAGAAACTTCTTACTTGTGTAACTCCATGATTATACACTTTCAAGAAAAACTAGTTTACTAACTTTGACTATCTCATTTGTTTTGAGGTTATTTCTTTAAGAAAAATCAATTTATCTTTATCTAAATTAAGTCTTTATTAAACCTATTACCCAAGCCTTCATTTCTACATAAAAACTTGCATTCTACACTTTGTAAATAGGTTTTCAAATAGGATTTGTCCAAAAATCCGAATTTAGAAAAATTCATTTTCAAGTTGATTCTCTTGAGGAAAAAGCATTTTATACTTAGAACTTTGTGTATTTATTTTACCTATACCCTAAGGACTCTATTTATTTAAGAAAATACCATATTTGAAGTTGGAAAACTAGTGTTTTCTAACCATCTATCCATTATTACGAATTTGGCCTACAAGATTTTCAACTCAAAATTTCTATTGGACTTCACCTCTTGTTTTAAACATTTCCTTTGGTAGAAACCCATTTAAACTTATGGAAAATATCATCAAACACCATCTATCACCTAAAGGCTTCATTTTTCTTGTAAAATACATGTTTTGAAGTTGATAAAAGGGTTTTCAAAATAGGCCTTTAAAACCATACGAATTTGACTTTGAGTATTTCAAACAAAAACTTTTCCTTTTTGGTTTCATTAACTCATCTACCTATAGATCTACATACTAGTAAGTTATTTACTCAAGACAAAAGCATTTATGACCATAAATGCACATAAACTCAACATAAAGATGAGATCTAGTATGTCTACATGAATGTGAGTGGTAAAAATGATAGATCTACTACTTATGATGCATGATATGAAGTTTAAAAGCATTGACATGAAATATCTTCAACAAAAACTTGATCAAACACAAGATCTACTCTTGTGATGGCTTGATATTCATGTAGTAGCATTTTCTTTGTCCCTAGCAAGAGCTCATGGGGACTTTGAGTGAAAATACTCATGAATAATCTTACCATTACAAGATTAAGTAGTGTAAAGGCTTAGGAATCATCACCTAAGGCTTGAAATAGATGAGGAATGGATAAGAAAATTGAAGCTTGTGTGTGTGTGTGTGGTGTAAGGGAGGTCACGGCATTGAGAGAAAAGAAGAGAGGGTTTGAGAGCTTTTTAGAACAATGGAACAAATGAAATGAAAAGTGAAGAGAGAGAAAAGTAAAGGGTTATTTATATTAGAGGAATTAGGGTTTGTGAGTGGTTAAAAAAAAATATAAAACAATGCATTTTGGAGCCAAAATGGGAGGGTTTCACGCCTTCCAATGTAAGGAGTGAGAGAGGGATATATTTGATTTCATTTGAAATTTGAATTTGTGTAATAAATTGTATTGATTGTAATAATTTGTTAAGAGACAAAATTTCTTGGAAAAGGAAATGAATTGAGTGATTGAAAGGTTGTAAGAATAGGGTATGGGTATGTGTGTAGTAGGTTGTACTTGTGAATAGTAAGGAATAGTAGATAAGACATCTACTTTATCGGTAGTAACGAAAATACGGGAAAAAGGCTGTAACTGTAATTTTTATAGCCCGAAAAATTATAAAATATATATTTTTGAAATCCTTATAAAATTTCGGTTCTAACGAGTATTCCGGAATATTTTTCTGAGTTTCTAGTTCCGGGGCTCGCTTTTCCGTAATGAAGCTCGGGAAAGCTCGGAATACAAAATTTTTCGAAATCAAAATTTTGTATGGTTCGAAATATACTATAAAATAATAATCCGCATTAATTTATCTTATAGAGGTTCTTTTATATAGAAATCTAAGAAAAGCCGGAATTAGGGTTTCTAGGTTACTTGTACTAATCCTATTTAGGGTTTTGATTTCTGATTTACGCAGCTTACTCAGTTACTATGAAAATCGGGGTTTACACTAAGTATACAGGAAATAAAGCCACGATCCTTATTGTAGTTATCTCTTATACTTTAGGCAATCAATTCCTGTTTTAAGCCTTAGAAACTCCACTGAGTGTTAGTCATTTCACAGTGATACTAGGGGCGATGTCCTTCATTACCAGTTAGTTCCCATGGAATTGATGGAACAAAGGTAATCTTGCGTAGAACTAATAGCCTCTTGCCTAGAAAAACCAAGCATTAGTAGAGAATCGAAACACTAACAGGTAGTAGGCTGCCACATCTCCAAATGCAATTTATGCAAATCATGCAAGGCATGTCCATTTCATTTATAGTACCGGTAGTTGTTAATCCAGTTTAAGGCGATCATACAATTTACAGACAATCATCAACATGTTTCATACAACATTTATCATACAATAGTATTATCACTTATATTATGGTACTTTGTCATTCAATCATACACCACTCATCATACATTATTCCCAATCCCACATGCATATCAATTGAATATATATATTATTCCAATGCAACTATACAACAAGCACAAACAATGTGATAAAGTCAAGTAACTCACCTGTAGTCCTTGCAAAATTATTGTATAAGCTATCGAAAGTTCGGGAATTGATCTATTTTCCTATGAAAGGAAATAACAGAGATTCATTATTGGACTATTTCTGTAAGAGAAGTCTTCCTACAATTAAAGGCATTGATCTCTATCATCAGATATTAGACTAAGTCCGTTATATTAATTATTCTGTCGTTCAATACTTTAAATGAATTCCAATAGGTGCTTAACTATTCTGTATCGGTATTTGATACAGCTTTTATTAAAGTTTTAATCCCTATAGTAGAGAATATTTATTTGTTTTCATTTTGTTTTTCTTGATCTTAATTGCTACCTATATTTGTATTTAAGGGATTTGTCTTTTTTTAAGTTCTACTGCTTTTAGTAGAAAATTTTTATTTATTAATTCTTTGCCTGTCAACCTTATCTGTCTCTCAAATTGGTATTTTTATTTAATTAGGGATATATTCTAGTATCTATACCTTTCAAAAATTATTCTAATAAAATTTTATGTATATGGAGTTTAGATATATCAAATTTTTATTATATTTTGGTTTTATTTTTATTGCAAAACAAACTAAGTTTAATAATATCATATTATCAGTAATATTAGTTTGAAATGTTAATATCAATATTAGTGATAATTACAAGTATAAGAACAATAACAATTTTCATACTATTAGTAAATAATAATATTAGTGACAAAAATAATAATAGTATTGATGATAATATAGATATAGTGGCGTTAACGTGAAAATAACAGTATTAATAATCATTGATGACTCATGATGAAAATATCAACAATACTGAATACTATACTCAGTAGTAATAATAATAGCAATAATCATAATCATACTTATAGGAATAACAATAACATTGATGTTGGTTTATTAAGAGTGAAAACTGAATGAATTTCTATTTGTGATTTCTTATTCGTTTTAAATCCGATTTCATTGTATAAATAGTCGATTTAGTAGTACTCGAAGAGTACTTTCTAGTAGTGGAATTATTTTCAAGAAAAGAGACTTGTACAGTTTTTAAATTTATGAAACACATGCATAGGTTTCAAGTGAATCTAATAACTGTAGTCAAACTTGTTTTGATGATATCTAACTCATTTCTAGTCCGTTTTTAACGAATAAATAGTCGTTTTCATAGTATTTTCCGAGTGCAATCCATTGATAAGGTTTTTTTCATTAATCAAGATCATTAAGGGGGCAAAAAATACAAGAACACTCTGCTCTGTTCGTGCAAAGCTGGCAACTTGATCCCGTTTTTGTTTTTGTAATATCTAATTCGTTTATTATCCATTTTTAACAAATAAATAGTCGATTTCATAGGATATTTTGTGTTTTTCCGTTGGTGGGGTCATTTTTAGCTTATAATAAACACATCAATACAGTTTATTCAATCTTCCTAGGGATATACATGAGTAATCTAAAGTTTAACTTAGTTTGTTGTAATTTAAGTATGGTTTTGGTTTTTTCTTTCTAAGACCTGAATTTCTATACTTAAAAATCTTCAAGTTGATGTATTTATATACTAAATAGTCTAAATAACATAAATATACTATTAGACTAATCTTGATAAATTTATAAGATAAATTCCTATAAATTGACGTAATGAATATTTGAACTTAATGTAATTCTTACCTTGATTGGATGCTAGGATGAATTTAGCTCCTCATTCTTGATGAAAATCATGATCTAAGGAGGAGGTTAAGAAGATGAGTAACTAAGGAAAATTAATCTAGCTAACTAGCATATATATTTGTTCTATTTTCTTACCTTGTTGCACTTAGGTTCCAATTTGAATCTATGGTAAGCCAAGACTATCTAGCTTGGTCTTTGATGTTGTTTGGGTTAGTTAAAGTGGGTTTTGATTGTGGTTGATGAGTATTGAAGCTTAGATAATGCTACAGGATATGAACAAGGGATACACTTTATTTTTTGAGTGTTTAAACAAGGTTGATCTAGTGACCATGGAAGTGGAGTGTAGTAAATTCGTAGTGGCTGTTTTGAGAGAATTTTCGGATTGTGTTTGGGGAGATTTTGAGTTGGTTTTATAGCCAACTTAAGCCTATATATGTATACAAATGTTAGGCTAGATTTAGGTACATGGGAGGGTGTTTTGGACTTGTAAACTTTACAACTTTAGCTGGAAAATTTGGGTTGAAATGGGGCTGTTTTGGTGATGATTTTTGACTTTATTTTGACAAATTTGTGGTTGATTTTTTAGGGGCATTAATTGTATTTTTTTGGTAGTTAATTAAGGTCATTTAAGAGTGTAATTTGGAGGCTCAAATTGCAAGAAAATCGGATCAAAATCAGGCTAAAATTCGTATGAAACAGAGGCCAATTTTCCAATTTTTCTGTTGCAGTTTTTTTTTTTGTTGATGTTTTCCATTTGGTTTGTGTAGTTTTATGATCAGATTTCCCTTGTTGTTTTCTTGCGAATGGTTGGTGTTTGAAGTGTACATTTAGAGGCTTATGATTGGTGCTCATTTAGTCAAAAATTTCAACTCAACTAAGCCTTTGAATTTTCTAAAACAGAGCTGCAAGCGGTGGGTGGTTGCTGCTGTTTCACAGTGGTTGAAAGCAAATCTACAGCTGTTTTACAACTTGTATTGGACTGAAATTTGGTTGTAGTTAATAAGGATTAATTGTGGAGTTTTTGTATTAGTTTGCATGTCATTTTCAAATGGATTTTAGTGTTCAAATTGGCTCAAGTGGTGGATGAGAACTTCCTTGCTGCAACCGTGATTTCCATGCAGTGTGAATTCAAATGTTGCAGCCGACTTCAACAACATCACATGAACAGAAGACTATAAAAATATACCCACAGATTTGCACTTGACTTCAGCGGGAAGACTCCTCTATTTCAGAGAGTAATTGTTGTTTGGTTGGACGTGAACTGCAGCTCTAAATCCTCTATTGTAAGTGATCCTTGTTCACATGAAGAAGACTCATCTGTTTCCAGCTTGAACGTGCAGATGCGTGGAAATTCTACAACAGCCGAGGTCTTCAATTTTGTACCGTGTTTCTTTAGTCCAACGTAAAATTCTACAGCCAAGATTTTCATTTACTACCGTCCCTTATTTCCAACATGCATGAAGACTGTGCATAGATAAAAAAAATTGGCCGACTCCTCCTCTGTTTCAGTTGAAGACAATTTTCTCTTGTTTGCAATTTGCTTCCAACGGCTCTGTTCACATGAAATTCTGCAGCCAACTTCTCTTGATTTGCAATTCTAGCATTTTCTTGCATTTTTCTTCTTCTTCTTCTTCTTCTTCTTCTTATTATTATTATCTAATTCATAGTTAACTACAATAATTTAACCAATATTAATTTATAAACATATATTTATATCCGTTACGTATAAGTTTTATCTAGATGAAATTATCTAAGTTACTACAAACACTATAGATTACTTATATATTCAAGTTTTTAGTTTAAAGTTTACACAATTAATTATTTTTAGTATTTTAACTTGCGTGATTAAAATTTTCAAGTTCAATAAATTGGATTTGGAACCGAGTCTTAATGAATTCAGAATTTCCTAAGAAGTGTAACAGTGGGTTTGAAATTTTTTTTTTAATCTAGATTAATAATTATTGTTCGGTATTAGTATCTATTATATATTTATAATCCTAGTAATTCATCTTTGAATTATTGTTTTATACCAATAAGCTCTATTAATAAACTGTATCTTATCGATTTTGAAATTTAGAGATACTTCTAATTATATCTTGAATCATCAGTTCAAGATACGAAATCTCGTTTTTGATATCTATTAAGATCAAAGAAATTTTTATTCGGGTTTTTCAAGCTACGAATGAGTTTATTATATCTCACAGGTCTATTTTAAGATTTTGTTGAATCATATATTTGGTATTAGTTTCACATTTGCTAATTTTTTTATTTTCTAGTTATGAAAATTATTGAAGGTTACATTGGCAATTTAGGATTTTAATTTCTAAATTCTCTAAATCCTTTAATTAGAATATTAGTGTAAGTTAAATATTTATTTAAGATCTAAATTCTTAGATATTGATCTATTTTACCAAATATTATGTTTTACTAAATAGGAGTTATTTATACTAAGTTGTTAGTAACAACATATTTTTGTCTAGTGCTACTTAATATTAATAGATTAATAATAGCTTGAATACTATTATTTCATTATTTAACAATTATAGTATTTATTTCCTGAGTATTGAACTTAAGGAAAAATGATTCAAGAATTTATATTAACAATTAGTTTATCGTTATTTTATAAATTATTTGAGATCATAGAAGTTATAGTTTGTATTTCGAAAAATTTTTATTAGTAACGATTGTAATCTTTCTAATTATAATCAATTTCGTTCATACTTTAACATTTTCAAATCGAAAAAAATTTGGAGTGATTTTTACTACTTGTTCCAAATATTCTATATAATTATATATTACATTTTTAGTATTTGTTGAAATCAAGTTATGTAAAATTAAGGGGTTTACAGCCTACTTAGTTCTTGTAAGGCTAAGAATGAGGGGTAATCGTGCTAGATTCATTGGACAATCCAAAGCATTACCTAAGGGCCGAGATGCTAATACGTGATGTAAATACCATGCTAATGCAAGTTATACCATCATGCAATGCGTGATTGTTTAATTAACTAACTAGATAGTAATAAATCCATTTATTAAGGTGACTATTTAATTAACAAGCACTTATTAGCAACAACAACTCAATTATTACAAGTAATGTGTGATCTCTTTTATTTTAATGAGTTCTTAACCAAAGCAATCACCAAACAACAAACGAATACCCAATCCCTACACATAACTAGTTATTTTTATATTAACATATATGCAACTACATTACAAACATAACCAAGGTGATAAAATCAAAGTAACCTGCCTGTCAACTTGGCTAATTCATAATAATCTTCTGGAATATCTTTTGATTGATCTAGTTCTCTTAAGATCAAAGCTACCTTTCTTAATATATACTTTACTAAATTTTAGTATTCAACTCATTTTTAGTTCATTATCTTTTCTTGGTTGAAACATAATTTATATTAAAAGCCTATTTAATCAGATACTAAGTGGGAACCCTGCCATGATGGCAGAAATCGCCTCACCAAGATACGAATAATTCTCCATTATCTATCAAATCATATCTTTTCTTTTGTTTATAAATCATTCATTTTAAAAATATTATCGTTTTGTTATTCACTTTCAAGTTTTTTTTTTTCTGGATAATTTATTAACTTATAAGAAGATACTCATTTTCCTTAATAAACATACGTTTGAACCAACATACTTCTCTTATTATTCATGATTTTGTGTAGTATATTAATCTAAGATAATTACAAGCTATTATGCCTAAATTAACTTAATTTAACTTAGTTGAATAGACTTAATCAATCTAATTCAGTTTAGCCCATTAAAGTTCATTAAACCAAGTCTAACTTGAGTTTATTAACTAAGTTCATTTTATACTTAACATTCATATTAAATCTAAGTAGGTGTTAAGTCTAATATATGTCAAGTTATATTTAATATAAATATAATTTGACTTAGTCAAGTTGTGTACAATTAATCATTTAATCTAGTTACTGAGTCATATTCACTTGTTTACTAGAATATTGTTATATCCTATAAGAGTTAAATTAGTCTAATTTATTATAGTTCACTAAGTCTATTAAGTCAAGTTGGACTTACATTTATTAACTAAGTAATATTTATTTCTAGAAGTTTATTGCGTGACTAATCATCTAATTAATGTCAAATATAGCAATTAAGTCTATTTTATTAATTTATTTATTTTAATGTTAAATTTTTTTAACTACTAAGCCTATTAATTTGTTCTATAGCTTCAATTACATTATAAATCAACTTAACTTTAACTTAGCTTAACTTAATTTAACTTAATCCATTCCTAATTATACAAATACTACAATATCATATCTATTATTCATTATTCATCTATTTCATATATATATATATATATATAATATAAAAACAGAGCAGGGGACAAATCATGGCCTTAATTGGGACCATGATTCCAATTACGCCAGTGATCAAGAAAGAGAAAGTGACCAAAGGCAATCACGAGTTAAATCATGCCCGTGATTGCCGAAAAATCTTCAACTAAGATTACTAAGGGCCGTATCACACAAGTAGTTTTTTCAAATTTGTCAAACCTGAACTTGCCAATGACATAATCATGCCTGTGATGGTTCAAATTTTTCTTTCAGTGGCTATTATGGGTTAAATCACACCTGTGATTTTCTAAAATTTTCAAAACAAAGATAATCAAGGGTTAAATCACGCTTGTGATCAATTTTAAATTTTAAACCTGAAGGTACCACAAGTAGGATCACACTAGTGATTGACAGGTTAACATTTATTTCGACTTCCCTTGTTTATTTTGCTTCACTTTAGCTATTTATTTCCATCATACTTCAATTAAAACACACTAAAAGCAGCATACATACTTATATCCACAGTTTATAACACTTATGTATAAATTATTACATCATATTACATCAAACCATATCATAAATCATCCAGCCTATTCATGAACAAACATATACCTTAGTTTTGTTATACAAACTTATATATCACATTACAAGTTTTATCTTAAACCCTACTTATTTGCACTAACTCATTATTTACATGCATCTACAACAATACAAAAGAAGGAAATAACTAACTTGTTTTAGAAAAACTCAAACATCCCAAACTTCACTACTACTACTCATTAGTTGTTATAGCTCTTTCATGCATGTTTTTCATCTCCAATCTTGATTTTATTTTCCATTTCTCCTTATGATCTTCTTGAATTCGAGATTGTGATTTGATTTCAAAGGGAGAAAGAAAGAAACGTAAAAGAAGAAGAAAAGAGAAGAGGAAAAATAAGAAGGAAATAGCATGTGGAGGAAAAATGAAAAGTAAAGGAGAAGGGATAAGGATTATAAAGGTATTTAAAGGATATCTACGGATAAGGGATTTGGCTTAAACTTTTCAGATGATTATATTAAGTTCTGCAAACAATTAAAAAGAAATTTGAGAGTCTATATAATATAAATTAATAACTTGAATTACGAATCTAGTTTAGGAATTCAACTTATAAGGAATTGATATTTAGTTTGGATTTAGACATAAGATCTGATTTTTTAAACAAGTAGATAGATTCCAAAACTTATGGGGGTTTAGAAAATAGATATTAAACGAAAGTTCAAGGGTTTAGAAATTTACAAAACACTTAACTTACATGTTTGAAGGATTAGAGAATTAAAATAGAAGAAAATAAGTTAAAATGAATTATTGGGAATAATTTAATACCTTGGCTCATTTGGTAATTGAAATAAAAGGAGCTCTATTAAAAATTGGTTGAGATGATGGTGAAATTTGATCTCTTTTAGAAAAGATAATTACAATAAATAGACAAATTGAAAAGAATAGAATTCAAATTTGATAGTTAAAGAATTAAGGAATTTTATTCATGAAATAGATAATTGAAACAAGTAGATAAAAGGAAGAGAATATTTAAAATTTCAATTTCAATTATATCTATTTATTAGTGTGATCATGTTAATCAATCTGATTATATCCTATAGTTTAATTGAATTAATTTAATTAATTATATAACTTCAAATTCTACACTAAATTCAAATTATCTACTTATTGTGTTAATCGGTTAAACCATTTCTAATGTTATCTTTTATCTCATAATATTGATATTAAGATATTGATTTTATTCATATTCTTAATTATTGACATACACAATATTACAATAGTTCATTTTGTTACTAGAGACTTTATTTTTATGATATTATTTATTACCTATTGAGTTTTATAATTACTTACAAATACTACATTGATATATTACTATTTTTAATTATGATTTCTAATTACCAAAATTTTATGGGGTTTTACAATTTACTAGTCATGGTATTGTTCTTTTAAATTTACTAAAGCTCTAATATTTACCTTGTTAGTTTATTGAGTTATTATCAAACATTAATTGTAAAAATTTACGAGAAATTATATTTTGAAATTTATTGATAATAGTTCTAACTCTTTAACAATAATCAAATTGTCTATATTCTAATATTCTTAAGTTGCGAAAAATCGAAAGTGATCTTTGCAACTTTTCTTAAAGCTTTTTACAAAGATTTTGCAATTTTTATTTTGATGATTTTTAATTTCATATTGTATAAATCTCGGTTTTTACATATGGTGCCCCTATAAGTGTTATCCCTAGCCACCATATGTGGGTCCACATGGTTATCATGTAAAATTCAACTGCTCTAGTACTTACCTCTAACAAATAGCAGCAATTGCAAACCAGTTATCTAGCTAAGATGTTGATTAAGGGTCTATTTGATTATCGAATTTTTCTCTGTATCGTATCCCTATCTGATCAACATTCATTTTTTATATGTATCATATTTATTTGATTAGTTTATGAGAAAAACTATTAATTTTTATCGGTATCTATTTCTTAACAAACATCTTTTTAAAAGTGATAAAATTATGATACCAAAATGACCAGAATATGATAAAATAAACAGATCCATAGGGATGTTGTCAAGTCTAAACATAATTACTTACTCACTTTGATTATTTTCCCATCAAGCCAAATTTCACTATTTTATCAACTAATTTTAATTTGAATATCCATTTCTTTTAATCTACAAATGATATAAGATTTTCTTGAGCTCGATATTTAGATTTCTGAAATACTCAAATGTAGTTTCTATAATCTAAATTTTATACTTTCAATTTTCATGAATTTTGAGATTACCTACTTATTTAAAAATATCAGTTTCTAAGTCCAAACTCAACTAAATATCAAGTTTTACAAAACTAAATTTCTAAACTTGGATTGTTGGTTAAGTTATTGATTTTACTTATTTATATTCTAAAATCTTCTTCTAATTGTTTTTAATGATCAAGATACTGATCTAACAAGTTTAAATCAAGGTCTTTAATCCTAAAATATCTATAATTAACTTTTAGCCTTATCATGTTTAATCCCTCTCTCTCCCTTTTTTGCTGCCATTATCTTCCTTTCTTTCTTTCTCTCCTTCATTACGTTTCTTTTTCTTTCTTTTCTTCTTCTCTCCTTCTCTCTCAATTCCATCACCAAATCACAATTTTAAGAATACAATAAGAGAGATTAAAGTTAGGAAGAAAGTTAGGAAGTGAGGAATATGCTAGAGGAAGCTTCATCAACCATGTAACAGTAGTAGTCATGAAGGAAAGATAGTTGAGATTCCTTAAACATGTAAGTATGATGTTGTTTCTTTGTTATAATTGTTGTGATTGCTTATATATAATGATTTAATGCTAGTTATAGGTAAAGATTAAGATGAAACCTGTAAACAAATGGTGTATGAAGTTGAACATTAAAGATCTATGTATATATGTGTGTTTATGGATAGATTAGATGATTGATGAAATGAATTGAGAAAATAAGATGTAATGATGGATATAGAAGTGTTATAAGTTATTGAGTTGATATGGTATTGTGGATGGTGTTTGATGGATAAAACATGTAGAAAAGTAGCTTGAAGAAGTGAAAGAAAAACAGAGGACATGTTATGCGCTAATATGCCCTTCCCTATAGGCCATGGTAGGGGGCGTAGCAGCCACTGTGTCTACTGCTAGGACATCATGGGGGTGTGCCAAGGGACGTGGTGGCTGTCACGCCCTGAAGGATACCCTAAACGTAGCAGTCCGCTGTACACAATATTAAAGCCTAAGAATAACCACCTCAGTCACGTGAAGGCTTTCATACTATGTACAAGGCGTCTAACACATAAAGGAGACATATCGGAATGATACATTTTATATTGATAAAATTGAGTAATAATGTAAAGGAAATAAAATCCAC
The DNA here is from genome assembly GCA_024138025.1 of Combretum micranthum. Classification (NCBI taxonomy): domain Eukaryota; kingdom Viridiplantae; phylum Streptophyta; class Magnoliopsida; order Myrtales; family Combretaceae; genus Combretum; species Combretum micranthum. Next base: position 202,838 of record JAMXBD010001475.1, on the reverse strand, counting down.
TATACTTTCGATACAAACCACTATACTTCAAAATACAAATCATTCAACTTCAATTACATTCATCCACAGACTTCCTTACATAAACTATTACAAGACAAATCATAAAACTAGCTGATAACTTCAACATTCTCATTTCTTGCTGGAATCCCGAAGCCATTTCGGCTTCAACCATCTCGATCCACTTTGCATTCTTGAGATAACCTGTTCATTTAAACAACTATTGGGGTATAAGCTACACTAGCTTAGTGAGAATTCCCTTAATTGTACCATAACAACAAGTTATAATCAATCATATGCTATGCATGAAAAACACGTGAGCAAGCAATTATGCATGGGTATCCGGAACCCACACACAGAACGGATTTACCCTCCGTATCTTGGGTTAGGAATGGTATTGAGTCTACACGACCGCATCTAGTCCCCAAGCCCTCGGCTCTTAGCACTCGACTCGGCTAGGCTCATCCAAGAATGCATCCACATGCGCCTTAGTACCCCTGAATGAGCTCTGGCACCGGGCTCGTTATCAAAACGCATCACGGACCATACCGATCGACCTGCGTAGGAGTAGCATGCTACCAAATGCAATATGTCCGATGCGATGCATGACCAATTTAATTTTTGCTTAGGTCAAAATATTTATACATTCTTTAGAGTGACCAACCAATATCACACACATATAAGAAATAATATGAACGGTGCAGTTATCAATCAAATCGTGGTTTCGATATGCTTTAGTATTCTTTGGCATACATTCATCACAGTCTCATCATATCTCCCATCCCCATTCATATCGATTTTTATCTTGTTCCTATAATTCTAATGCAACTAACTACAAGCACAATCAAGGTAACAAAACAAGGAGAAAACTCACTCGGCCATTGGATCCCGGTCTTCTAGTAATAATTCGGTGGTAGGGAATCGTCGATCTCGGGATCTCCTAAAAAGGAAGAAATACTCTAATAAGTATTTCAACTCAAACTAATCTAAACGATCTTATACGAACTATCAAATTCGTAATTCTCGTCCTAAGCGGGAATTCCAACTTAAAACGGCCATAACTTGGTCATTTTAACTCGGAATCTCGCAAATTATATATCGATTTCTATCTACTTCGAAAGATCTATCTATTCTAATATTATTTTCAAGTTTTGAAAACTTTGAAGCTTCGAAAAGTTCGGATCAGATTAGGGCAGCAACAATTTCAACTTCCGAAAAATAGTTTTGTAAATGTTTGTAATTTCCTACTATATAAATTAGCTATACATGCAATATGAATGATTTCCTAACATGAATGACATGAGATGAGCTTAATGTATGCATGGATTGATGATTTTTGGTAAAAGAAAATTTTGGAACTCTTTATTTTGCAAGACTTCAACTATAACTACTTTTGAAAAATCTAGTTTTCTAACTTTGATCATTTCCATTTGTTTTGGATTTATTACTTAAGAAAATATAATTATTTTTGTTAAAATTGAGTCTTCATTATATTATTACTTATGACCTTCATTTCTACATAAAAATTTCCATTTTACACTTTGTAAACATGTTTTCAATGGGGTTGATTCCAAAATCCGAATTTGGTAAAAATTGGTTTTTGAGTGATTCTTTGGGAAAAACTTGTTTAAAGCATTAAAATTTAAGGCTTTACTATATCAATTACCTAAGGACTTCATTTAACACATAAAACTTGCAATTTGAGCTCAAATACTAAGTGATTACATATGCATCATCTCAAATTACGAATTTGACAATTTGATCACTAACTCAAATTTTTCCATTTTAATTCCATTACTTTTTACACATTACTCATGCCTAAACTCATTTTAACTTGTAAAAATCATTGCTTAAGATACCTATTACCTATACTTCATTTTTCACATAAAACATGAGTTTTGGAGTTGATAAATGGGTTTTAAAAATTGGTCTTGGTTGGGATCCGAATTTAAAATTTATTTTTGGTATATCTTTTGATAAAATCTATCTAAGCTATGAAAATCCATTCCTTACATATCTATCTTAGAGCCTTTCATTTCTTAAATAAAAACTTCATTTTTGAGTTGGAAAACATGTTTTTAAAATAGGCCTTGGCCAAAATCCGAAAATAAATTTTTTTATTTTGAAAATCACTTTTGATTCTTGTAAAAAGAAGTCTTGATGATATACATATATTAAGCCTTCATTTTCTTAAGTAAAAATTATATTTTGACACTTGGAAAGTGGTTTTTAAATATGAGTCTTGCCAAAATACGAATTTCACTACTTTTGTTCAAGTTCAAACTAAGATCTACACATAATATGAACATAGATCTAAACTTTACTTATCAAAATCATTCATTTATGTTGTCTATACCCTAAGCCCTTCATTTTAAATGAAAAATACACATTTTGGGTTGAAAAACAACTTTTCTAAATATGGTTCCATTTTCATCCGAATTTTCAAAATTGATTTTTGTTGAAAATAAAATAGATCTTGAGTTTCCTACAATTTTCCTACCATCATCATGCTACCACAAGTTGCTTATGAACATAAAACAAAGATCTAATATATTTATGAACCAAAACACTAGATCTAGTCTTTTAAACTAGTTTTAATGCATGAATCACTAAGATGAACATGTGGATGATAGATCTATGCATAAATCATAAGAAATAACAAAATAACAACTTAAATAACAAGATCTATGGCATAAACAAAAATCAAAGCTACAAAAATTTAGATCTACAATATATATCAACTTTAAACAAGAAAATAATTGAAATACAAGATAATAAAAGTAGAGAAAAGGAGTGTTTCATTTTTGGCATCATCATCCTAAGCTTTTAAGCTTATGGAAGGTCATTTGATGCATGAAACCTTCATTACACTTTACCTATATCACCTATGGAGCTTTGGAAGAAGATTTGCTTAGAAATCTTTAGAATGAAGCATGGAAGCCATGGAAGAGAAGGGGGCAGCTTGTTTTTCATTGAGGAACAAGAGGAAATGAAGAAGAAAAGAGAAAAATGAGAGAGAAAAGTTAAAGAATGAAAGAGGGAAAGTGAGTAAATGAAGGAGTGAGAGAAAATGAGTGTTTTAATTGAATAAAAGAGAGAAAATAAATAAAACAAGGGCAGCAATAGGGAGGAGCTGCACGTGAATATGAGGAGAGAGGAGAGGGAAATTGTTGAAATTTGACTTGAATTTGAATTGTGTAATTAATGCGTAATGTAACTTTTTGAAGAAGGATTGAAATATAATTAATTTTAGTCAAAATAGGAGTAAATTAAAGGACAATGGCAGCCATGAATGAGTCAAAAATCTGCCATGAATTTGTGGGATAATGTGTAGAAAGATTGAAGTGAAAAGGAAGTGATATGTTAAGGTGTACTTGAAGGTATGGGTTGTAAATGTACTTTTTTAATAAAATAAAATTAAAAAATTTATTCCAAATATTTGTAGCAGATTTTTCATAATTAAATTTAAATAATTATTTGAATTATTTTAGTATTTTAACAAATATGTTATCGGTATGATCAAAATACGCGAATATGGGCTATAAATAATATTTTTATAACCCGAAAAATTCTAAAAAAATATTTTATGAGAATAAAAATATTCTTAAAATATTTTTCAATTATTAAATTAATTTATTTTATTTTTAGTATCGGGTCTTAAACAGAATCTGATCCCGTAAAGACCCGAAACGAATTAAATTTTAGAAAAACAAAATTTTCTATAACATATAAAATATTTATCTAAAAATATAAGGCTTTATAAAATAATAAAATTTTTAATGAAATAAAAATGAATAGTGCAAAGACTAATCAATTATCGGTAATAATGGAAATACGATAAAAGGTTATAACTGTAACTTTTATAACCCGAAAAATTTATAACTAATATATTTAGAAATATTATGAAATTACGAGTCTAACGGTACTATTGGTATTTTTTATATCTCGAGCCCTGGGACACGCTTTTCGAAGTCTGTATCCGAACGGGTTCGAAATAGGTAAAAATTTACCAATCTGATATTTTTAAACAAACTTATATTACTATGAGCTATTCTATATTTAAACTACATCTTGGCCTCTAGGGTTAGGGGCACTAGATTGCCGGACTTACACTATTGTATTCCGGTTAGGGTTTCCGGGTGATTTTCCGATTTAAATCCTTGCCAATTTGGAAACTGGTATTTTATTATACAACATATTTGATTTGAGAGATTTATTTTACATTTCATTTTTGTAAGTATTTAATATCTTTTAATGTTTTCGGAATTCTTGAATTGAGTTTATTTTCGAAAGTCAATCGTTATTTGCTTTTAATAATTCGTTTTTGGGCTTTATATTACCCGTTTTTATAAGTCGGAGTTAAATATGGAATTTTTCGTCCGTAGTGGTTTTGAATTTGAAGACCACTAAGTTCTTATTTTATTTTTAAGGATTTTCATTTTCTCATGATTAAGAAATTTTTTGATTCATTTATGATTTAGGACTTGTCGAAATTCAGTTTTAATTTGGAGTGATTTTTAGGGTTTATTTTCGAAGTTCATTTTGAAATTATTTACTGAAATTTTCCGGGCCTTACAGTGGCATCTTCCCTCTTGCTAATTGTACACGCTCCTTGATATGGGGCGTGGCAATCACCACCACCCTTGGCACAACACATATGGACCTAGATCCTCTTTGTTCTTCTTTTCCTTGTCAAGTTAACTTGATTTTATCATAATTTCATTGTCCAAACTCGAATTAAAGTGATTTCAAATGCTATGAAAAGCCTAGAAAGAATCTTAAGATTGTTATGTTTTAAGTTTTAGGAAATTCTAGAAATAACAAAGATTAAGATAAATTTGTTTCATTAGTTAACAAACTTGAGTTGACATGATTCTTAGAAATGAAATGAAATAGTAATATAACTAAAGTTAGTTAATCTAATGAACTTCACTAAGATAAAATGAGTTAAATAATTAAGTTATGTCAATACGAATCCTTTGAGTAAATGATTTATATGTGGTTATAATATACTAGACCTTAAGTGACACGAAGGATGTGTTGTTTCAAGTATAAGATTGTTATAAAATTAGTGTTTTATATATGAATGTTTTGATGATGTTTTTGTAACAAAAGACTATAAACAAAGAGAAAAGAAATACTTTGAAAGACAATGGAGAACAGTCCATATCTTGGCGGGGTGAACTTCTTAGCCATTGTGGGGTTCATACTTAGTGTCTGATCAAATAAGATCTTAAAATGAATCCAAGTTCTTGAATAAATGTTTGCTTTTGTATTATATTCTCTTCAATAGCCTTTAACCAACTTTCTTTTGCTGTTTAGATTTCATATGAAGGATGATGACGACTTGGTGCTGATGATTGGATAATTGATGGAGATGGTGTTTGATCTTCCTAAAGAATAATTAAGACCTAGCTTGGATGCTAGGTGGGTAACAACAATCTCTTCACCTTGCTTTTACTTGTAATCTAGTTGCATTGGAAATAATATAAATCTAATTAATTATGCATGGGGTTTGGGAATCTATTTGCTACTTGATTATTGCATTTGATTGATAACTCACTAAACCATAAGTGAAAATAATTGTGTGGTGTTAATTGTGGTTTATATAATGTTAATTGTTTGAAAATGATATAGACATTAACTGCCACGCCTCGAAAGGTACCCTAAACGTGACAGTCCGCCACATATAATATCAAGACTTAAGAATAACTACCTTAGTTATGCGAAAGTCTCGGTATTATATGTAAGGCATCTAACACAGTAATAGTAGACGCTTTTAGGAAGTGTGGTCTAAGCAAGTAATAATGAACATACAAGAATCTAGAAATAAAATAGATCATAATAATAATAATTAAAGGACTATTACTTGATTCTTAGGGCATACCACTGCTAAACTCTAAGGATCAAAATAACTAATAGTTTTTACAATAATTTAAATACTACATCAAAAGATTTTAAAGAAATTCTAATCTAACCCTTGAAGTAGATTTCCTTCAAAAGCTCATAAAAGAAAACTTACGCAGATAAGAGGCGACATCGGGTACAAAAACAGGTGTTCTTGTGAATACAAATAACTATAGGGGCGTAAGCTTACGGGCTTAGTGAGTATAATGCCAATAATCATACTTGAAACAAAATAACAACCAAGTTTATTAGACAAACAAATATAATGCAACAAGCACATGGGCATACAAGATATATGATTTTCCGAGAATCATATGTTGAATGAATTATGCCCTTCATTCGGGGTTAAGTATTTCGGCCCATCACGGCCATTACTTCTTTTAAAAACCACCTTTATAAATCTTATCAGCTCTTATTTGCCATAAAAAATATGTAGTTATTACTGACTCCTACTAGCCATCAATTTATGTAATTTTTACCAGCTCCTACTCGCCGCATACATAATACACTGGTTATGCCTACCACCACTATCATACAATTGTCCCACAATTGTATAATAGCAAATGCAATGTGACTCAACACACGAAATGCATGTATCAACTTTTATTTAGTGTCTAGCCATTATATTTCAATTTCTTGTAAGTGATCAACCAATTTTAGACACTTCAACGTGCTAATAAACATATAATTTATTACAAGCATTTCATACATCGATATACTTAATGTTCTTTCAACATGTTATCAATAAATACACCTTCAATTTTATCTTTCCTTAAGTCTAGTGTAACTAAATTTACAAGCACAAACATAAGCATAAAAAATAAGACAAGTAGACTCACTCAGCCATGACGATACTTCCTCGGTCGAAGTAGTCCTCGGGTTAGTATATGTCCTCTTCCTTGGTTCCTAAACAAAGAAAATACTCAAAATGAGTATTCCTTGAAATTTCTAGTTAAAACTTCTAACTTTATTTTCTAGTTGCGGTAAAATTTGTCTAGGTAGAAATTCCAGATTAAAATGGATATAACTTGCTTATTTTAACTTGGAATTTCACATATAATATACCATTTTCTACCTATTTGAAAAGATCTATCCATTTCTAAGGTTATTCTTATCATAAAAATCCATTTGGATGCTGAAACCATAGGGTATAGATTCACCATGAAAATTCTAGTTTTCAAAAATTAATTTTACAAACTTTTCCTTATCTAAAAATATTTGTACCAAAATATAGATATTATTATGGTTGGAAAACGTTTAAAATGTATATATATATATATATACTGATTCATATCATATGCATGAATTTAATGAAGTTGTCTCAATCATGATTTTTGTAAAAGCAATGTTTTCTAGAAATTTGGAAAGCAAAATTTTGCAAATCTCTATTTAGCTTGTTGGAAAAATTTCTTAGATTATTTTAAGTGAGTATTTTCCCCTTTTTAATTCTATTTCCTTAGTGTTTCAAATTTCAAAAGAATGATTTTTATCTTTCTAAGTTTCTTATAATTTAATTTCTAGAGATTGAGAGGGTAGTTTCTAAATACTATTTGAGAGTAGTTAAAATTTATTAAACTTTACATTTTCTTAACCTTTCCTAAAGTTTATCTCATTTACTTAAAATGATTTCCTAAGTTGTTTACTAATTTTATTCCTTAAGATCCTTTTATCCTTATAAAAGAAACTTTTTGTTTAGTAAAATTTTTGTTAAACAAAGAATTTGAAATTTTTAAAGGAAACTTTTCCATTTTATGGTTTTGTAAAGTGTATTATAATATATCTACTTTATATATTATCTAAAATCCCTATGTTCTTAAAACTCACGATGAACTCCTCTAAATTTTTGGAAATGATTTGTTAAGATAAATTCCTAAGTCTTTATGGGAAAAATCATTTCCTATATGACAAAATTTATTTTGGAAAAAGAACTTTTATTTTTTTAAAAAAAAAACCTTTCCTTCTTTATCTTGTTGAGACAAAAATCAATATGTTCATGCATGATCATGAATTATCAAATCATGAAAATATGAAACATAAGAAAGACATAATAATTATTATAATGAGCAAGTTAATAGAAATATCAAGTATTGAGAACATCAACTTCATCCAGGTATCCTGAGACTAAAAATAGACTAGTGCCAAAAAGAATAAATGAAAGAAAGAAAAGGTTGTTTTGACTTAATAAGGACAAGTCTAAGATTAGAAAGACTAGTCTTAAAATAACATGAAATAAATAAATTGCAAAGCATAAAATTAAATAAATAAAAAGTGAGCTTATATGCTCTAAAGATTATATATGATTACGTAAATAAATTTAGTTAAATATATATATTATATATGAAGTTAACATAATATCAACAATAATATGTGTAAAACATACTAACAACATAAAAATTAGAGAAATGGATTTTCATAAATAAGAACAATACATAAACACAGTGTAGCTTCCATAACAACAAGTTTAGGAAACTCACACCATGGTAAAGTAAAGTTACATGACATGGTAGAAAGAAACATGGAAAAAAGATTTTACCTAAAGAGGATTTTGGAGTAATATGTGTGAATGGGTTTTATGTATGTAGAAAGGGGTTTGAGAGTATTTTGGAAGAGTATTTGGAGATGAAAATTTTGGAGAGTTTTGGTATTAAATTTATGGGTAGTAAATGTGTGAATGAAGTGAAAGAAGAGGAGGTATTTATAGGAAAATGAGGAGTAAATTTTGAGTGATTTAAATAAAAAAATTGAAAATGTAAACCCCGATTTTTCAAGTAGCCAAGATAACCCTAGAACCGGAAACCAAAACCCTAAACCGGAATAGGTTAAGACTGGAGTGAGAACTAGGAACCCTAATTCCGGCTTTTCCTCGGTTTCTAATTAAGAAACTTTTATAAGAAAATTTAATTTTGAATATAGTTCTTGATTATATTTCAAAACAAGAAAAGATCAGATTTTGAGAAAATTTCAATTCCGGGTCATCCCGAGACCCATTATAGAAAAGCGTGCCCCGGAACTAGAATTTCAAAAATTTACTTGTAAATACTCATTTGAATCGAAATAAAATAAGGATTTCAAAAATATAAATTTCATAATTTTCCGGCTTACGAAAAATACAGTTATAACCTTCTTATTCGTATTTTCTTACTACTGGTAATTAAATTGTCTTGACTACTATTCATTACTATTCACAAGTACAACCTATTACTACCTATTTGTACACCCTATATTTGCAACACTTACCATCAATAAATCAATCCCTTTTCTAAAGACTTTTTGTCTCTTAAAAATCAATACAATTTATGACAAATTGTACACAACTCAAATCAAGACAAATCAATCAAAAGAAAATCAAATCTTCTCCTCCTCCTCATTCATGTGGCCGGTGTGAATGGCCCCCCCAACAAGCTCCTTGTGCAATTTTTTTTAACTTCTTTTTGTCACATTTAACCTAATTCCACTTAATATATAAGCCACACTTTCTTTCTCTCACTTCATTCTACACATTTCAAAGTTTTCAAAAGGTAAAAATGCTCTCTTTTCTCTTCCTCTCTACCCCATGCCGTGAGCCTCCATGCTCATACACACACACACAACTTTCTTTTATCCTTCATTCATCTCCTATTTTACCTTAAGTAAATGAGCTTTACTCCTTCTACTCATAGATCTTTGTAATAGCTAGGTTATTCTTGGATATTTCCAACCAAAGAACCCCATGAGCTCTTGCTAGGGACAAGGAAATGTCAAAACAAGAATACCAAACCATCACAAAATAGATCTAACATTTAAAGGAGATTTCATGCCATAAGCTTTATGATTTTTCATCAAAAAGTGTTTTGAACAAGAGATCTTTTATAAAAATATAGTTTTTATGTTTTCAAAACCTATTTAAGCATTTGATATAGTAGATCTACCATTTTACTACTCATATTCATGTAGGCATTTAGGATCTCATCATTATTTTGGGTTTATGTGCATTAATGGTCTTTAATGCTTTTGTCCTTAGTAAATAACCTTCCTAGTATATAGATCTATATGTGGATGGGTAAATAAAGTCAAAAACGAAAACACTTTTCAAGAAATGAACTTGTGTAAATTCGGATGACTTGAGAAACATAGGTTAAAAACCCTTCTATCAACTTTTAAACATGTGTTTTACAAGAAAAATGAAGCCTATAGGTGATAGATAATGTTTGGTGATATTTTTCATGAGTTTAAATGAGTTTTTACTAAAGAAAATATTTGAAACAAGAGATGAAGTCCAATAGAAGTTTTGAGTTAAAAGTCTTGAAAACCAAATTCGTAATAATGGATAGATGGTTAGAAAACACTAGTTTTCCAACTTCAAAAATGGTATTTTCTTAAATAAATGAAGTCCTTATGGTATAGGTAAAATAAATACTTAAATTTCTAAGTATAAAATGTATTTTTCTTAAAAGAATCAACTTGAAAAGAAGTTTTCTAAATTCGGATTTTTGGAACCACCCTAGTATAAGGCCCACTTAAAAAGTTACAAATGAAGATTTTATTAAGGAAATAAAGGCCTTAGGATATAGTTAATATAAGAGTCGAAATTTCTTTAAAATAAATAGGATTTTCCTAAGAAAAATCCTTAGAAATAGTAGGTGTGGCCAAATGTAGCAAAGTTGATTTTTAGACAATAGCAAAACATAGTGTCTTAAGACAAAGTTTATTTAAAATTCTTTAAGTCTAGAAATTTATAAGACCTTAGACACTTAAGAGTTCATATCATGACATTCATGATAGGAAAAATCATTTTCATGGCATTTAGTTTCATTTTGTACTTAGGAACCTCAAGTGCATTCATGAAAACCGCATTTTCGGAATCAACATAACCGCTGTACAGATCTGATCCCTCATTTCCGAGCCTTAGATATTTTTCAAAACTTGATTTAAAATTCATATTTAGAAAGCTCCTCCGAATTAGATAGAAATCGATATAAAATTTGCGAAATTCCAACTTAAAACGATCAAGTTATGACCATTTTAAATCGGGACTTCGAAAATGACGCGAATTTCGATTTCACTAAGTTTCTTAGAGTTTTAGTATCCTAAGATGGTAGAATACTTATTAGGGTATTTCTTATATGAATAGGTGAACCCGTGGACGTTGACTCTTTGCCTCCGGATTATTATTACTAGAAGAAAAAGCGAACCTATGGCGGAGTGAGTTTTTCTTCCCGATTCATTTATTGTATGTGCTTGTAAAGTAGTGCAATAGAATATAGGCCAAATGAATGAAATATGAAGGATGGGGAATAATGGGAAATTATATGTTAATGATGATGTGAGAACTCAAATTAAGAATATCAAAACCGGATGATAAATTTTGGTTGTGTAGTTAGCTATGATGGATTGCTTGAGAAATTGTTTGATCGCCTAAGTAAAAGGGTTTAATCAACTACTCAGACTAATGCGAAAATTGACATGTGCATATCATAAGGGGAAGTAGCATTAGCATTTGTAGGTTAATCGTGATCCATAAACGATATCGAATAATCGTAGGTTAACCGTGAACCATAAACGGCATAATGTTAGTACCGCAGTATTCGTTAATCTACTAACCCGGGATGGAGGGCGTAAGTCCATCCACATATGATTTTCGGCTGGTCATATGTTTGTTGAAGTCATGTGTTTGGTGCATTCACTTGCTTGCTTAATCACTTGGTTGAATTGTTGTGACATGAATGTTATTGTGGAAGATTACACTCACTAAGCTAGTTAGCTTACGTCCCTATAGTCCCTTCCATTTGCAGCTACCCCATTTGTGGCTTAGGCGGCGTGACCCGGCTATACAGGTACAGAAGCTAGGAGTTTCCCCTAGAAGTTGGAATTGTTTGTTTAGACTTCCATAGGAAACTTTTAAGACTTTGGATGACTGTATAAGGCCATTAATTATACTTTTGCGGGGGAATACCCCTTAGATGATGTAATATTTATTTATGTCTCATGAGTTATATCCTACTGCTAATGTATGCCAAGTTAAGCTTTTATCTCCATTTAGACTCATACTCTATTGTGGTAAAGGTACGCCTTACATCTATATGAGGCTCTCGAAGGACTAAGGCTGTAATTCGGGAATGTTATATGGTATGTGGCGGACTGTTACGTTTAGGGTACCCTATGGGGCGTGACAGAAAAATATAAGATAGAGGGTGATAAGATCATATTTTATACAACTTGTTGATGTTCAAAAGAGCTAGAATGGATATTTGTTTTGATTAAAATTCATGTAACAGGTCTAATTTGGACAAAGAAATCAAAACAAGAAACTTTGAAGTGAAAATTAGAAAAATTGAAGGAACGTCGACATTTCAACCTTCAAAGCCGCCAGCATTCAGACGGCTTACATGATGCACTTGCCAAAGGCTATTGCTTACACTACCAGCTTTGCCAGCCTTTGACTCAACCAACTATACGCCGCCTCAAAGCTGCCGGCGTAGAAGTTGAAGAGGCCAACGTACATTGAAGGCCGGCAGCTCAGACTTGAAAAGTTACCAGCACAAAAGGAGTTACAACATACGTCGGCTACTAAGCTGCCGGCGTTGAGGTAGTGTAGGCCATACATCTGAAGTGACATGAAGACAACACATGCTTGGAGGAAATTGAAGAGACCAAATATGCTGGAGTGTCTAAGCCGGTATCAAAGCCACCGGCTTTGAGACAGCTTTCGTTATAAATTAGCCCAACCTTTCATTTCTCATCACATATGCCGGCTAGATCTACATCTAAGCCGTCAGCATAGAAGCGGCCTACACCTGCAACTGAAATTGAAAGCTGCCTATGCACTGCCTGCGTAAGGAAGAAAATGGATTTACGCCATCAGTAAGCCCCGGCGTACGATCCATAACTGCTGGCGTACGTTGTGAAACTGCAATTTTCATATTTAATGCTTTGCACGAAATTTTTCCTATAAATAGGGGTTCTCCCCTCCAACATTCATCAACAAGCAGAAGCAAAGTAGAATACTTCAATATACAAAATAGTCTTAGCATATCATAGAGATTTGTGAGAGAATTTGAGCTTTCAAGAATTGTAATTGAAGATTTGTAATACTTGAATTGGTGATATCTATTCTCTTTCTTATGCAATTCATTTATCTGAGATTTTTGTTCATAATGTTATCAATTACATATTCTTATTTGATTGTTGAATCATCATTCATGAGTAGCTAAATTTTTCTTTGTGGGAAGTGATGAAATCCTAATTTTGCTAAAACGATTATTGAGTTTATATTATAGGATTGTTAGAATTATGGAATATTTGTATTAAATCCTAATTATCTATTTTATTTCTGATTGAAATAAAATTGATAAGAATTCTGATGATTTGGAAAAAGAATTAGGATTCATAGGAATTCATGAATTGAAATTAAACAACAATTGTGGAAACATTTAAGTTTAATATTAATTTAGAAATTGTTCCATGTACTTCATGCAATATTTTATTTTAATTTCTCACTAAGGAATTAGGAGAAGTTAATTTAGTATATTAGATAATCATAGAATTGGAAGATTTATGATTATAAATTAGATTCCATTGATAATTTATATAGCAGAAGCTAATAGATTATTTTATGGTTAACTTTGTTTTAGGTCTTTACAATTTCTTACAAATATCCATAATCCTAATTATTCATATAATATAAATTCAGCATGATTAGTAAAAATTAGGATGGATTCTGTTCCTTCCCACATTCATCTTATATCCTCCTCACAATCTCATTGCATTCATATCTCATTACATTTAGTTAGTTAATTGATACACTTTGATTGCCTAAATATTAGTATAAACTAATATCAATCTAGTAGTTAATTTAGTCTCTGTGGGAACGATACTCTACTCATTCTATATTACTTAATCAAAACCCAGTACACTTGTTGGTAGTATATGAAATTATATATATATGCATCCCATTTAGATCAAAGGGAGTAAAGGGGGCGTCGACCATTGAAGAAGAGAGAGGGGAGATTTATTTTTTTGTAATTTTGTGTATTAAAAGAAATTATATGTAAGGTAGATGTGATATAAAATTATGAAAAAGATAAAAAGTAAAGATAATAGGTGTATAGAGTGTAAGAGTAAGTGTTAGAAAAAGTATAGTTAAATGAATAGTATAGGATAGTAATGAATAGTGCAATGTAAAGTAGATGTGATTAGTAAAATACCGGTTGTAAGAAAATACGTGTATAATTGCGTTATCTTTTATTTTTAGTTACTGAAAAATTACAAAACTGATATTTTTAAATCATTGTATTATTTCGTTCCTAACGGTGTTATCGAAATATTTTTACTATTCCAAGTCCCAAGACACACTTTTCGAGAACTGATCCGGTTTAAGTCTGAAGGACACTTAAAATTCGCAAATATGATATTTTTATATTTCCTTATATTATTACGAACTATTATCACTAATTATTTCCACTTCGTTTTTTGGGGCTAAAGAATATGAGAATGCCGGATCTAAATTCTAGGGTTTATACTAGTCTTTATTGACCTTTAGGTTTCCGGTTGACTTTTAATTCGATGATTAAGCTTAAAAAATTAATCGAAATTTCAAGGGTTTACAACCTATCCCTCTTAAAGAAAGTTTTTTCCTCAAAACTTGAAATTCATACTTGATTCTTAGAAAAGATCCGGATATTTCTTTTGAATCTCCTCTTCGGCTTCCCAAGTTGCCTCTTCACGTGAATGATTCCTCCATAATACTTTGATGTATTGGATCTCCTTGTTTCTCAGCTTTTGAACCTTTCGATCTAGAATTTGAACTGAGTGTTCTTCGTAGGTCAAGTTCTCCTTTAATCTTATCGGTTCGAGTTCTATAATCCGATCGGGGTCGAGTACATGCTTTCTTAACACCGAAACATGGAAGATATTATGTACCCCCGACAGATTTGGAGGTAGCGCCAAGCGATAAGCTAGACCTCCCACTTGTTCGAGAATCTCAAACAGTCCAATATATCTTGGGCTTAACTTTCCTTGAGCTCGTACACGATGAATACTCTTTATCGGATTTACCTTAGGTACACATGATCATCGACATCAAATTCATGAATTCGGCGCTTTTGATCTACCCAACTTTTTGCCTATCCTAGGCCTCTTTTATTCTTTGTTGAATGACTCTAACTTTATTTGCGGCTTCTTGGATAAGATCTGGTCCAATAGTTAACTTCTCTACGTCATCCCAAAATAGAGGTGATCTGCACCTTCTTCCATATAAAGCTTCATATGGTGGCATTTTAATCATCAAATGGTAGCTGTTGTTGTAAGCGAATTCTACCAAAGGTAAATGTGCTTCCCAACTTCTTTTGAATTCCATGACATAGGCTTGCAACATATCTTCCAAGGTTTGAATAGTTCTCTCTGACTCTCCATCAGTTTGTGGATGATAAGCTGTACGGAAATGTAATTTAGTTCCTATATACCTCTGAAGACTTGTCCAGAATATTAACACGAATCAAGGGTCTCGATCTGATACAATACCCACTAGAACTCTATGTAGTCTTACAATTTCTTTCACATACAACCATGGTAACTTCTCCATCGAGTAGGTCATGTTGATAGGAATAAAGTGTGCCAACTTAGTAAGTCGATCCACTATGACCCATATGGCATCACATCCAGCTGATGTTCAGGGTAAACCACACACAAAGTCCATCGTAATTTGATCCCATTTCCATTCTGGTATGGCCAATGGTTTCAAAAGTCCTCCTAGTCTCTGGTGTTCAATCTTTACTTATTGGCACGTTGGACACTTCATTATAAATTCAAATACATCTATTTTCATGCCATTCTACCAAAAGTGACTTTTAAGATCTTGGTACATCTTGGTACCACTAGGTGCATTGTATATCCCGAGTTATGTGCGTCACTCATAATCTCCTTTTTCATTTTCTCGTCATCTGGCACACATAATCTTCCCTACATTCTCACTACATCCTCTTCATCTATTTCAAAATCAACATATTTTCCACCTTGTGCTTCATGTCTCACCTTTTGTATTGCTTCATCATATCGCTAAGATTCCTTAATTCTATCTATCAGAATCGGATCCATCACCAAATGGGAAATTTCCACTTCTATATGTTGTCCCACAAATTCCATGCTCAATCTCTCGAATTCCTTTATAAGCTCCTTTAGGTTTGTGAGTATGGCTGCAACTTCTCCATGGTTTTTCCGACTTAAGGCATCTGCTACAACGTTCACTCTTCTAGGGCAATAGTTTATCCCGAGATCATAGTCATTGATCAACTCTAACCATCTTCTTTGCCTCATATTCAATTCCTTTTGTGTAAATAAATACTTGAGGCTCTTATGGTCCGTGTATATCTCACATCTCTATCCATACAGGTAATGCCTCTAAAGCTTGAGGGCAAAGACAACAGCAGCTAACTCAAGATCATGCGTTGGGTAATTCTGTTCGTGCGGCCTTAACTGTTGCGAAGTGTATGCAACTACCTTCCCTTCTTGCATAACTACGCATCCTCAACCATTCCTTGATGCATCACTATGAACTGTATATGGCTACTCCGGATCTGGTAAGGTTAGAATTGGGGCGGATACTAACCGTCGCTTCAACTCCTGAAAACTTTGTTCTCACTTCTCATTCCAAAGAAACTTCTCATTCTTCTGGGTTAACTGAGTTAGCGACTTGGCTATTTTCAAGAAATCTTGCACAAACTTCCTATAATAGCCAGTTAATCCAAGGAAACTTCTAATCTCAATTATTGTCTTTAGTTGTTTCCATTCTATTATTGCCTTAATCTTTTCGGGGTCTATTGATATTCCGCTTCTCGAGACAACGTGTCTTAGAAAGGATATCTGGTCTAACCAAAAGTCACACTTGGATAGTTTAACATATAACTTGTGCTCCCTTAATGACTACAATGCCATCCTCAAATGTTCTTTATGTTGCTCCCGTATCTTGGAATAGAGCAAAATATTATCGATGAAGACAATTACGCACTTATCCAAGAGGGGGTTATAAACTCGATTCATTAAGTCCATGAAAGCAGCTGGTGCGTTAGTCAATCCAAATGGTATAACCATGAACTCATAGTGTCCATCCCGAGTTCTAAAAGCGGTTTTTGACACATCATCAGGTTTATCCTTAGCTGGTGGTATCCCGATCGCAAGTCAATGCATGAGAACACACTTGCTCCTTGCAATTGGTCAAAGAGGTCATCAATCCTTGGCAATGGATACTTATTCTTTATGATGACCTTATTGAGTTCCCGGTAATCAATACATAGCCTCATCGATCCATCCTTTTTCTTTAAAAAATAACACCGAGGTTCCCCAAGGCGAGACACTTGGTGTAATGAATCCTTGATCAAGCAACTCTTGTAATTGCTTTTTAAGTTCCTTGAGCTCAACGGGTGCCATTCGGTATAGTGCCTTGGATATGGGTTCCGTTTTAAGGATCAGATCAATCTCAAAATTAATCTCTCGTTTTGAAGGTAATCTAGGCAGTTCTTCTAGAAAAACATTGGAGAACTCATTAACGATGGAGATGTTGTCAATGTTAGGCCTTTCTCTCTCCTCTTCTGTACTTCCTACATAGCCTTCAACTCCTTCCTCAACTTCTTCAATTAATTCAAACAACCTTAACTCCAATCTTTTAGAAGCCGCAGATTCTCCTAAAAATGTAGCTTTCTCCCCATCTGGTCCTACAAATTCCACTTTCTTGCTTCTACAATCTACCTTAGCTTTTACCATGGACAACCAACTCATTCCGAGAATTACTTCGTACTTGCTGATTTCTACTACTATATGGCCAGTGGTTGCTTCATGGCCTTATATTTTCATTGGGCAATTCCTTATTGCTTCCTTGGTGGTCACCACACTACCTGTGGGGGGTTTTTATGCGAAAACTGGTTGTTGTTGTGGTGATAGGTAAACCGGTCTTCAAGGCTATACTAGCGGCGACAAATGAATGTGTTGCACCGATGTCAAAAAGGGTATAAGCGGTCTGGTCCCTATTTGTATGGTTCCTATGCTTAAGACGCGTGCATTACTAATCTTATTGTCTTTATTGGGTTTTTTAGATATCTATCATTTTCAAATACATATCATATCTTAACACTTTATGCTCAACAGATACCAAAATAAGTAGATATTTATGGATCAAGGCTAACCTATAACCAGGCCACAATCGTACTCCTCTTCATTGTCTAGGGTAGCCAATTCCACTCCTTCCCCCTTAGCATCTTCACAAAAGCCATTGCCTTTTAAGGTTGTAGATTCTCAGCCCATGCATGGATGATGCCAGGCAATTTCCACTTCCATTCGCACTCCTTGTCGGAGCAAGTCCTCCAGAACATCCAACAGGTCTAACCGTTGTAGATTTCCTTTGAGGACACTCATTGGCAAAATGTACAGTTTGCTTGCATACAAAACAAGTAGTAGAAGCCTTCTTTGGGCAATCTGAAATCTTATGGCTCAGGTCGCCATAGAAATAACATTTGTTATGGAGGAGGGGGCCTCTCTTCGGGTAGTGTGCTTCTTTGCACTTCCAACAAGTCACTGTTGCCTTAGAAACATCTTTTCGTCCACTGAAATTTCCCTTAAAGTAGCTAAAAGGCTTAAACCTCTTAGAAGGGAAATGGGAGCTTGTCCCCGGTTGAAATTTCTTCCCGAACACATGTACTTTTCTCTTAGAAGTCTCAGCTTCCGTTTTCTTGGCCCCTTCAACAATTCTTGCTCTTTCAACTAATTCCCTAAAGGTACGGATGTCAAATTCTTCTAACCACATCCTCAAATCTTCATCTAGCCCATTTAGGAACACTTGACATTTCAACTCTTCACTATGCTTATAGGAATCAGGAGCATATTGTAGAAGTCGGCTAAACTCCGTCTCATAATGTTCTATGGATCTTCCCTTTTGAGACATGTGCAAGAAATCTGCACTATACCTCACTCTTAAACTTCCCGAGAAATAGTTTTCCAAAAACTCATTTCGAAACATATCTCAGGTAATGGGTAATGGCAACTCTCTACTCTTTGATTCCCACCAGATTTCAGCATTAAACCTCAACATGTAGGTACCATAGCTTAGTCGAAGATTATAGCGAACTTCAAAGGCGACAAAAGATTGCTCTATCTATGTGAGCCAATCCTCAGCTTCATCTAGTTTTCCAAAGGCTCCATTAAAGTAACGGTTACTTTTGATGAAATCTAGGAGTGAAGTACTGTATGGTCGGGGTGGTGGTGGAGGTGGCAAAGGTGCAGTATGTGATTGAGCATCAGGGGGTGTCGGTCCATGTACGGATGCTTAAGGTGCTTGTTGGGATGGTATTTAAGCTGGTACCGGTGGTGGCATATTCATTTGTTGTCGCTGAACTAACACATTTAGAAGTTGTGTTAATTGCCCAAACGCGGCTTATAGATCACCTTGCAGGTTCCGAAGCAGAGCCATAGGGGGCACTTTTAGTTGGCTTACTTCCTCAGGCGGATTATTCGATGCACTCCTTTCTCTTCGTCTTCCTCTTCTTGGTCGGCTGTTTTAAAATTTTGTTGCGTAAATTTCATATCATTAAGTCTTTTACATGCTAAGTTACGGAAATTGTGGAAATTTTGATAATTCAATCATATAAAGAAATACATCATATAGAAGAGATTTAAGCAATTAAGTCAAGAACTAAAATTTGTTCAAACCAAAATACTTCATTAAATCAAAAGCATTCAAGGGCATGAAACCCCGTACATAGAAGAAATCAAAGCTTGCAAAAGAAATTCAAAACATAACATTAAACACCTTTCCGAAAACATAAATCAAACTTCTAATTGATCCTATATCCTAGGTTAATTTGGTTACAAAATTTTAGTTGGACACATGGGATTTGCTCGGGTGGATCCTTCCTCCTTCCTTTCTTCAGTCATCCATCATTGTGAGGGGGTCATGTCACAATGATTGGGGCTAGGAGTAATCCTTGGCCTTTTTGCTACGAATTGCCTTAGGTAGCTTCGAACTATCATCCTTTTTCCTCTATGGGAAGGTCGATTCCTAGACGTGCTAGGCTCTTCTTGATCATAAACCATTTGCGAAGCATGATCTCCATCGGATACTTCCATCATTACATTCTTGGTTTGATCTCTTATTAGGCGAGTGTGAGATCGGCTTCTATTCGGAATATTCTCATCCAAGGTTGGTTCAGCAGGCATCCAGAATCATGATTGACTTCCTAATGGTTGAAAACATAATCAGCCCATCCATGATTTGCTTGTGGCACTACGAGTTTCGTTCCTTGATTCACTTCTTCTCCTTCCATATCTTCTTCCCATTCGACTTGTTTACGTCTTCCTTCTTTTGATGATAGTGGTGGAGGCGGTTCATCGAGGTGCGGCCACAAATTCCGATAAACTCCGTACTAAAAGAAGTAAGACTCTTCATCTACTCGTCCCCAATCAGTGTGATCAACTAGGTTCTCATGGGCATAGATATATACCAGGCCTGTAAGCCCCAAAAAATTTCAGTAAATAATTCCAAAATAAACATCGAAAATAAACTCTAAAAATGACTCCAAATTAAAACCGAAGACTAGTCCTAAATCACGAACGAATCTAGAAATTTCTTAATCATGAGAAAATGAGAATCCTTAAAAATAAAATAAGAACTCAATAGTCTATAAATCCAAAACCACTACGTATGACAAATTCTATACTTAACTCTGACTTGTAAAATCAGGTAATACAGAACCCAAAAACAAATTATTAAAAAGTAAATAACGATAAACCTTCGGAAATAAAACCCAATTCAAGAATCCCGAAAATGTTAAGAGATATTAAATACCTACAAAAATAAAATTCAAAATAAATTTCTCAAATTAAATATGTTATATAAACATAAAACATCAGTTTCCAAATTAGCAAAGATCTAAACCAAAAAATCACCCGGGAACCCTAAGTGGAATATAGTAGTTTAAGTCCGGCAATCTCGCACTCTTAGCCCTAGAGGTCGAGGTATGCTTTAAGTGTGTAGAGTAACCCGTAGTAATATAAGGTCGCTTAAGAATATCAAATTAGTAAATTTTTGACCTATTTCGAACTCGTTCGGATACAGACTTTGAAAATCAGTCACGGGGCTCGAGATATCAAAAATATACCATTAATACCTTTTGACTTGTATTTTATAAGGATTTCAAAAATATCAGTTTTATAATTTTTCGATAACTAGAAATATCTGATTTTATGATTATATTCGTATTTCTTTACTACAGGAAATTAACTAGTCTTTTGCACTATTCACTACTATTTCATTACACAATTTTACTATTTTTGTAAACCCTTATATTTTTAGATAAATATTTTATACATCATAGAAAATTCCATTTTTCCATCATTTCGGGTTTTTACGGGATCAGTTTCTGTTTAAAACCCGATACTAAAAATAAAATAAATTATTTTAATAATTAAAAAATAATCAAAAAATATTTTTATTTTCATAAAATAACTTTTTAGAATTTTTTGGGTTATAAAAATATCAATTATAGCTCATATTCGCGTATTTTAATCATACCGGTAACTTATTTGATAATTTGCTAAAATAAATTAATTATTTATCTTATTTTAATTATGAACAATCTGCTACAAGAATTTGGAATGCATTTTCTTTTTTATTTTTTATTTTATTTATAAAGAAAGTACTCTTACAAACCCATACCTATAGTACACCTTTCACACATCACTTCTTTTTCACTTCAATCTTTCTACACTTCATGTATCACTTCATGGCAGATTTTTAGCTCTTTTTTCTGCCATCTTTTTCCTTTGAAACACTCCTAATTTGATTAAAATAAATCTATTCCAATCCTTCTTTAATAGATAACACATACATTTGGTTACACATTATAATTTCAAGTCAAAAACCAACTAAACCTCTCTCTCTCTCTCTTTTCTAAAAATCACACCAGCTATGGGTTGTATTGGCTGCCCATTTCTTTTTTTTTTTTTTTACTTCATTTAAGAGTCTTTAACTCCTCCTATCTTTCTATAAATACCCTCTCTCATTCACACATTTTAACCTTTATCATTCTTTCCAATTTTCCTATCTATTTTCCTCTCTCTCTCTCTCTTCATTTGTTCTTGTTCTTGCAAGAAACACTTACTGCCCTATACCATATTGAGCTCCCACATCTATGTCTTCAAGATTCTTTGGTAAAACTCTTATTCCAAGCTTCCATAGTTGATGTAGGTGAAGTATAGTGAGAGTTTCATACATAAAATGACTTTTTATAAGCTTAAAAGCTAAGGATGATGATGCCAAAATGAAACACTCATCCTACTCATGATTATTTTCTTGTGATATTATTATTTTCTTGCTAGCAATGATTATATTTTGTAGATCTAATTTTTATGTTACGTTGATTATGTTTATGTTTAGATCTATGAGTTTATAGCTTACTACCATGGATTTCTTTTATATTTATATTCATAGTAAGTGCAGATCTTGGTTTTGAACTCAAACGAAAATGGTGAAATTCATATCTAGGCAAGACCTATATTTAAAAACCACTTTCCAAGCATCAAAATGGAAGTTTTACTTGAGATAATGAAGGCTTAATGGGTATATATCATCAAGACTTCATTTTATATGATTCAAAGGTGATTTTCAAAGATTATTTTTTCAAAACAAAATTCTATTTTCGGATCTAGACAAAAGCATAACTTAAAAACATGTTTTCCAACTCAAAAATGAAGTTTTTATTGAAGATATGGAAGGCTCTTAAGATAGGATATGTAAGGGATGAATTTTCATAAGTTTAGATAGACTTTATCAAAAGATATGTCCAAAAACAAATTTTGTAAATTCGGATGGTTTCAAGACCATGCCTTAAAAACCCTTTTATCAACTCCAAAACTTATGTTTTATATGAAAAATGAAGAATATCGGTCATAGATATCATCAAGTAATAATTTTTATAAGTTGAGATGGGATTTGCTAAGAAAAATATATAGAACAAGGAGTAGAAATAAAGTAGGAAAATTTGAGTTGCTTGTCATTTTAAGAAATTCGTAATAATAGAGTAATAGCATAAAAACACTTACTTTCCGAACTCAAAATAGAAGTTTTATTAAAGAAATGAAGTCCTTAGTAGCTAGGTATGGTTAAGCCTCAAGTTTCTGAGTATCAAATGAGTTTACTTAAAGGAATCACCACAAGAATAATTTGTACAAGTTCGGATTTTGGGATGAACCATATTTTAAAACATGTTTACAAAGTGTAAAATGAGAATTTTTATTGAAAAACAAAGGCCCTAAGGAATATACATAGTGAGGACTTAATTTTAACAAGACTAAATATATTTTATCAAGGAATTTTTCTAAAAAACAAGTGGGAATTGTCAGGAATACAAGACTAGCCTTTCTAAGATGATTTTTCATAAAGTCTTACAAAGAAAAAGTTTTCTAAAAATTTATTTTATTCAATATTATCAAGAACAAGTACGTGTATATCTCATGACATATCATTTATGATAGTAACTTGTTCATATTGCATGAATGCTTGCTTTGGATAGTAAAAACTTCATGAACTTTCACAAAATCAATTTTTCCAATTTGGTTTTCACTAATGATCTGACCTGATTAGATCTTTTCGAAGCTTAAAAGTTTTCAAAACTTAGAATTAGATAGATCTTTCGAAGTAGATAGAAATCAGTATATAATTTGCTAAATTCCGAGTTAAAATGATAAAGTTATGGCCGTTTTAATTTGGAATTCCCGCGTAGGACAAGAATTACAGATTTGATAGTTTGTATGAGATAGAGTGGATTAGTTTTGAGTTGAAATACTCATTTGGGTATTTCTTTCCTTAGGTGATTTTGCTTTCGAGGATTCGTTGCCACTCAACTATTACGATTAAAAGGCCAGAGTCCAATAGACATGTGAGTTTTCCTCTTATTTTGTTACCTTGTATGTACTTGTAATCATAGTGGCATTAGAATTAAGACAATAAAATTATGATGAGTTGTGATCTAATCTTGGTTGAATGAATGATAAGTATATCGAGACAAGACTTGTTGTAAAAATATTGTATGAGCTAGTATAGACTTTAATTGTCTGAAATTCTCTATGATCGCTCTTAACCTACATAATTAACATGCCATGATTATATAAATAAATTGTACATGCATATCACGTAGTGAGTGACATTGCATTAGTAAGTATACCTTTGGTGGGACAAAGGTATATTAGCGGAGGCATAGAGACCCGTGTTAACATTAAGGATACAAAATAGCTTAAGTTAATGGAAGTGGGGTAGGCACTTGAAACTACCACATAAAACAACAGATGTTGTATAACTAAGAGAAAGAGATCAGGATTATGGTTGCATGACTTATGGACCACCCCACTCAAGATTGGAACTATGGTTGCATGACTTATGAACCACCCCAACCATGAATGGAGGGCGTAAATCCATTCACATATGGCTACCAGAAAGTCATATGATTGTATGTTCAATTGCTTATGTATAGCATATAGATGATTTATAACTTGCTTGTTATGCTACGAAATTAAGGGAACTTTCACTAAGCTAGTGTAGCTTATACCCAATAGATGTTTGAATAAACAGGTTGACGGAGAATGCTCCCTAAGGTCATTGATTCTCTTTTTAGAAAATTATAAGCTTATCCAACTTATTTTAGGTCTAGGCCTTTGTCTACTTAATTTCAACTTATCTACCCTTTCCTTTTCTAGATTCATTCATATTACCTTTATTCCTTTAAACTTGTTGCGCTAATACCAACTTAAACTGTCATGCCCCGAACGGTACCCTAAACGTGGCAGTCTGCTACATATAATATCAAGACTTAAGAATAACCACCTTAGTCATGCGAAAGTCTCGGTATTATATGTAAGGCGTCTAACATGGTAATAGGAGACTTTTTTGGGAAGTGTGGTCTAAGCAAGTAATAATGAACATATAAGAATCTAGAAATAAAATAGATCATAATAATAACAATTAAAGGTCTATTACATGATTTTTAGGGGTATACCCCCGCTAAACTCCAAGGATTGAAATAACTAATAGTCTTTACAATGATTTAAATACTACATCAAAAGATTTTAAAAGAATTATAATCTAACCCTTCAAGTAGATTTCCTTCAAAAGCTCCCAAAAGAAAACATACGCGGATAAGAGGAGACCTTGGGTACAAAACAGGTGTTCCTGTGAATACAAATATCTATAGGGGTGTAAGCTTACGGACTTAGTGAGTATAATCCTAGTAATCATACTTGAAACAAAATAACAACCAAGCTTATTAGACAAACAAATGTAATACAACAAGCACGTATGCATAAAAGACAAGATTTTTCGGGAATCGTATGTTGAATGAATTACTCCCTTCATTCGAGGTTAAGTATTTCAGCCCATCATGGTCATTACTTCTTTTAAAAACCACTTTTATAGATCTTACCGGCTCCTATTCGCAATAAAAAAACATGTAGCTATTACCAGCTCCTACTAGCCATCAATTTATATAGTTTTTACCAGCTCCTACTCGTCGCATACATAATACACCGGTTCTTATAAGCCCTGGAAAATTTCAGTAAATAATTCTAAAGATGAACTTTGGAAATAAAACCCTGAAAGTCACTCCGAATTAAAACCGAACTTCGACAAGTCCCAAATTCCGAACGAATCTGGAAATTTCTGAATCGTGAGAAAAATAAGGAACCTCAGAAACAAAATAGCAACCCAATATACTTCCATTCTAAGACCTCTACGTACGACAAATTTTATATTTATCTCCAACTTATAAATTCGGATATAATAGAGCCCTAAAACAAATTGTTAAGAAGTGAATAGTGATTAACCTTCGGGAATACAACTCAATCCAAAAGAATTCTGAGAACGTTGTGAGATATTAAATACTTATGAAAATCGACCTTAAATTAAATCTCACCAATCAGACAAGTCATATAAGTACAAAATATCAGTTTTTATATTGGCAATGGTGTAAACCGGAAGGTCAACGGGAACCTGAGTCCCCAAAACTCCCAAGAAACTCCGTAACCTAGATCGGCAATCTCGTATTCCTAAACCAAGGAGTTGGAATAAGAGGAAAAGGTAATCGGTTCGTATTAAGTCTAGGATACTTTGGAAAGATGAGATCAACGAATTTCCGACTATTCCAATCCGATCAAGTGCCGGTTTCGAAAAGAGCGCCCTGGGATTCGAAATGTTAAAAATATGTTATTAATGCCGTTAGACTCATGTTTTATAGGATCTCTAAGTTATTAGTTTTACAAATTTTCAAATAGCT
The DNA here is from genome assembly GCA_024138025.1 of Combretum micranthum. Classification (NCBI taxonomy): domain Eukaryota; kingdom Viridiplantae; phylum Streptophyta; class Magnoliopsida; order Myrtales; family Combretaceae; genus Combretum; species Combretum micranthum. Next base: position 176,652 of record JAMXBD010001475.1, on the reverse strand, counting down.
AGAATTATCTGATTTTGCAAATCTATTTGTATTTCGTTACTACCGGTAATTAGTGAGTCTTCCAGTACGATTTAATATATTAGTTACCTAAATTGTTATTATTATTATTTATTTATTATTATTATAATGTATACCCTAGTTCTCCTAGTGACCGATAGTGACCGGACAAAGTTTGGAAACCGGAAGACGAAACCCTATATCGGTCTGGTTCAAGCTTAGTGAGAGGAGCTTAGAAACCCTAGATCCGGCTTTCCTTCGATTTCATAACAAAAGAAGTTTTATAAAGAAAATGAATATGCATTATCATTCTAAAGTATATTTTAGACCTTTGAAAGTTTCAAATTCGGGAATTTTTCAATTCCGGGCCTTCCCAAGCTCAATTATGGAAAAGCGTGCCCCGGGACCACAAACTCAGAAAAATGTTTTGGAATATTCATTAGAACCGTAATTTTATAAGGATTTCAAAAATATCAATTTCATAATTTTCCGAGCTATAAAAATTACAGTTTAGCCTTTTCCCGTGTTTTCGTTACAACCGGTAAAGTAGATGTCTTGTACTATTCACAAGTACAACCTACACTACACACTACCCATACCCTATTCTTACATCCTTACAACTACTCAATTATATTTTCTTTTCCAAGAAAATTTTGTCTCCTATTAAATTATCACTTTTATTACATTTTATTACAATTTCAAATTTATCAAATTTCAACACACACAACACACAACCCCACATGGCCGGCGCCATCCCCCTCCCTATATGCCCCAATTTGATTTATTTTTACTCTTTTATTACTTCATACAAACCCTAAATTCACTAATATAAATAATCCTTAACTTCTCTCTCCTTCATTTCATTCTTCATTTCCAAAAATCACAAAACACTCTCTCCTCCCTCCCTCCTATTGCCGTGACCACCTCTCCCTCCCACACTCACACACACAACTCATTTTCTTCTTTTCTACTCCAAATCTCCATTGGTATGATGATTTCAAGCTTTGTTATTACTAAATCTTGTAATGGCAAGACTTTTCTTGTGTGTTTTCCACTTTAAATCCCAATGAGCATATGCTAGGGACAAGAAAACACTAATACAAGAATATCAAGCCATCACAAGAAGTAGATCTTGTTTAAAGGAGTTTTGTTGAAATAATATTATGTCTATGCATGTAAAGTAGAGATCTTGCATGAAAAGTTTATGTTCATGTCATTTAACTCATGTTCATGCACTATAAGTGGTAGATCTAGTGTTTAAACACTCATGCTTTCATTGACATTTAAGTTCATGTGGTTGTTTTGAGCTTACATGCATTTATGACCATAAAAGTTTAGTCTTGCATATATATAAATGTGTTGGATGGTAGATCTTCATGTATAGGGAGTAAGAAACTTGAAAAAGGAAAGATTTTTACTAGGAATGTTTTATGGAAATTCGGATGATTTTGAAACCCATTTTAAAAACCCTTGATATCACTTTAAAACTCATATTTTGCACAAGAAATGGAAGGTACATGTAATAGATACCCTTAAGGAATGATTTTCATAAGTTTAAATGAGCTTGGGCATGGGTAAAATGTAAAACAAGTAGTGGAGTTAGAATGAAAAATCTTGAGATAGTGATTAGTATGTTAAATTCGTATTTTGAAATAATGCCTACATAAACACCTAGTGTCCAAGCTTAAATTGCATGTCTTATGAGTCAAATGGAGTCCTTAGACAATAGATATAATAAAGCTTCAAATTTTGGTTCATTAAACAAATTTCTCACAAAGAAATGCTAGAAAAGGAAATTTACAAAATTCGGATTTTTGTGAGTAGCTTGTTTGAAAACATATTTACCCAATGAAAAATGTGGATTTTTATGCATAAATGAAGGTCATGATTAGTATGGATATTGAGAACTCATTTTTATCTAGATGGTAAGTAAATTCCAAGAATAAAATCATAAAAACCATAAGAAATGTAAAGTTGGAAAGAATGGCTTTTTTATAAGTGACAATTATGGAGTCTCCTAAGAATAAAGAGTTCATAAGAGTTCGTCATCAAAAAACATCAAAACCATGCATATATTGAGCTCATTACATGACATTCATGCTAGGATTTCATTCATATACCATCTATGTATGAATCATCAATTAGGAATATTTTTATTAAATGCAAAATAATTTTTCGGAATCGGAAAAGTTACAGAACAGATCTGATCCCACTGTTCTGTGACCTTAATGTTTTCAAAACTTGAAAATAATACTGGAAATAGATAGATCTTTCGAAGTAGATAGAGATCGATATAAAATTTGCGAAATTCCGAGTTAAAATGACCAAGTTATGGCCATTTTAAGTTGGAACCTCTGCAAATAGCGAGGATTCCGATTTTGTGTAGTTTAGATACATAGTTTGAATTAGTTTAGTGATGAGATTCTTATTAGGCTATTCTTATTTGGTAGGTGATCCCGAGCACGAAGATACCCTATCACCTGACTACCGTTATTAAGAGACCGGCGTACCATGGCCGAGTGAGTTTCTCTTTCGATTTCAATTATTGCTTGTGATTGTAATGATAGCCGCACTAGTTGCTAGGTAAAGATAAAAAGAATGATTATGTATGATGGGGTTAGTTGGGAATTATGATTGTCTGTTGTTGATATGCGAAATTGAACTTAAGGAATATTGGAACCGGGTGATAAGTTATTGGTTGTATATAGATGAGTAGAATTGATTGTCTGCGGGCATTGCTTGGCCACTTAAAAGAATTGGATTAATTTATTATTGGACCTCAATTATAATTGAACTCATTCATATCACGATGGGGATGGAGCATTAGCATTTGTTGGTTTTTCGTGATCCATAAAACGAATATATGTTGGTTAATCGTGATCCATAAAACGAATATATGTTGGTTAATCGTGACCCATAAAACGAAATGTTGTTCAGTTGACCGTGAGCTTAAACGGCATCGTACTGCAGGATTCGTAAATCTGCTAACCCGGGATGGAGGGCGCAAGTCCATCCACATATGATTTCCGGCTGGTCATATGTTTGTTGAACTCACTCGTTTGATGCATTTCACTTGGTTGATTAATTACTTGCTTGAGTGTTTGTATTAATTGTGATTCGGAAGTTTTCACTCACTAAGCTAGTGTAGCTTATACCCCAATAGTTTCCTGTTGCAGTATGAATACCTTTGGCTATCTCCGAGGACCCGGGGACATCAAGTACAGCTTTTAGAGGTTGAGGAGCTTTCGTTAAGGCAGGGACCTAAAAGTAGAAATGGATTCCTAATCCGGTTTCCAGGAACCAGTGTCCGAAGGATAATACAAGGAACTTTGTGAACTTGAAAATTCTTAGTATTGTATCGGGGGTATGCCCCCTAGTTCATGTAATAGAATAATTCTTTGTAAGACGATCATGATTTACGTTCTTGCTGCTATGTATGTCTCCTTAAGCTACTACGAAGCAAAGCATGGTCTATAAATGTTGAGAGCGAGCCTTACACCTGATGTTCAAACTCATGGGAAGACTAAGGTTGTCTTACTTGAGTCTAAATGTTGAGTGTGGCGGACTGTCACGTGTAGGGCACACTTTGGGGCGTGACAGTTATGCCTACCACTACTATCATATAATTGTCTCACCAATTATATAATAGCGAATGCAATGTGACTCAACACATGAAGTGCATGTATCAACTTTTATTTAGTGCCTAGCCATTATATTTCAATTTCTTGCAAATGATCAACCAATTTCAGACACTTTAACGTGCTAATAAACATACAATTTATTACAAGCATTTCGTGCCTCGATATACTTAATGTTCTTTCAACATCTTATCAATACATACATCTTCAATTTTATCTTTCCTTATGCCTATTGCAACTAAATTTACAAGCACAAACATAAGCATGAAAAATAAGAGAAGTAGACTCACTTGGCCATGACGATACTCCCTCAGTGGAAGTAATCCTCAAGGTAGTAAATGTCCTCTTTCTCAGTTCTTAAACAAAGGAAATACCTAAAATGAGTAGTCCATGGAATTTCTAGTTAGAACTTCTAACTCTATTTTCTAGTTACGGTAAAATTCGTATAGGTGGAAATTTAAACTTAAAATGGCCATAACTTGCTTATTTTAACTCGGAATTTTGCATATAATATACTGTTTTCTACCTATTCGAAAAGATCTATCATTTCTAAGGTTGTTTTTATCATAAAAAGCTGTTTGGGTCCCCAAACTGTAGGGTACAAATTCACCATGAAAATTCTAGTTTTCAAAACTTAATTTTACAAACTTTTCTTTATCTAAAAATACTTATACCAATATATAAATATTATTGTGGTTGGAAAACCTTTAAAATGTATATATATTGACTCATATCATATGCATGAATTTAATGAAGTTATCTCAATCATGATTTTTGTAAAAGCAATGTTTTCTAGACATTTAGAAAGTAAAATTTTGCAAATCTCCACTTAGCTTGTTGGAAAAATTTCTTAAATTATTTTAAGTGAGTATTTTCCCCTTTTTTAATTCTATTTCCTTAGTCTTTCAAATTTCAAAAGACTGATTTTTGTCTTTCTAAGTTTCTTATAATTTATTTTCTAGAGATTGAGAGGGTAGTTTCTAAATACTATTTGAGAGTAGTTGAAATTTATCAAACTTTCATTTTCTTAACCTTCCGTAAAGTTTATCTCATTTACTTAAAATGATTTCCTAAGTTGTTTACTAATTTTATTCCTTAAGATCCTTTTATCCTTATAAAAGAAACTTTTTGTTTAGTAAAACTTTTGTTAAACAAGAATTTGAAATTTTTAAAGGAAACTTTTCTATTTTATGGTTTTGTAAATTGTATGTATGATATATCTACTTTATGTATTATCTAAAATCCCTATGTTCTTAAAACTCATGATGAACTCCTCTAAATTTTTGGAAATGATTTGTTAAGATAAATTCTTAAGTCTTTATGGGAAAAATCATTTCCTATATGACAAAATTTATTTTGGAAAAGAACTTCTATCTTTTTATTTAAGAAAACCTTTCCTCCTTTATCCTGTTGAGACAAAAATCAATATGTGCATGCATGATCATGAATTATGAAATCATGAAAATATGAAACATAAGAAAGACATACTAGGTAATATAATGAGCGATTTAATAGAAATATCAAGTATTGGGAACCTTAGCTTCATCAAGGTATCCTGGGACTAAGAATAGACTAGTCCCAAAAAGAATAAATAAAAGAAGGAAAATGTTATTTTGACTTGATAATGACAAGTCTAAAACTAGAAAGACTAGTCTTAAAATAGCATGAAATAAATAAATTGCAAAGCATGAAATTAAATAAATAACAAGTGAGCTTATATGCTCTAAAGATTATATATGATTACATAAATATATTTAGTTAAATATATATATAAGAAGTTAACATAATATCAACAATAATATGTGCAAAATATAATAACAACATAAAAATTAGAGAAATAGATTTTCATGAATAAGAATAATACGTAAACATAGTGTAGCTTTCATAACAAGTTTAGGAAACTCACACCATGGTCATGTAAAGTTACATGACATGATAGAAAGAAATATGGAAATAAGATTTCCTAAAGAGGATTTTGGAGTAATATATGTGAATGGGTTTTATGTATGTAGAAAGGGGTTTGAGAGTATTTTGGGAGAGTTTTGGGAGAGAGTTTTGAGATAATAATTTTGGGGAGTTTTGGTAGTGAATTTGTGGATAGTAAATGCGTGAATGAAGTAAAGAGGAGGGGGGGTATTTATAAGAAAACGAGGAGTAAATTTTGTGTGATTTAAATAAAAAAATTGAAAAAAAAAAGAAAGAGGAAGTTGGGTGGGGGCCTTAAAGAGGAGAGAGGGGAGATTTATTTTTTTAAAATTTTGTGTATTAAAAGAAATTATATGTAAGGTACATGTGATATAAAGTTATGAGAAATATAAAAAGTAAAGATAGTAGGTATATAGAGTGTAAGAGTAGGTGTTAGAAAAAGTAGAGTTAAATGAATAGTATGTAAAGTAGATGTGACTAGTAAAATACCGGTAGTAAGAAAATACACGTATAATTGCAATATCTGTTATTTTTAGTTATCGAAAAATTACGAAACTAATATTTTTGAAATCATTGTATTATTTCGATCCTAATGGTGTTATCGGAATATTTTTACTATTCCAAGCTTCAGGATACGCTTTTCGAGAACTAATCCCGTTTGGGTCCGATGAACACTCGAAATTTACGAATATAATATTTTTGCGTTTCCTTATATTATTACGAACTATTATCCTCTATGAGTTCGACAAGATCATCCTTAGAGCCAATATGATGTAATTGAATATCAACTTCTAGAATCTAGAGAAAGGGAATCTCATGTTGAACCCAAAACACGTTGTGTATATGTCGAAGCTCTTAGCATTAAGGAAAGATACTTGGTCTTTGTCCTCTACGAACATATCTTCTAACATATTACCTTGACCCCTATGAGGAGATCATGCTCATAAATCTATTCGGTATAACTTCCCTTCCTCGTTAGCAACCTTAAATAGCTTCTTAACAAGGTACCTATCTTCGAAGCCCTTAGGGTAAATCACATATATATTATATATGTAGTGATGTTGACCCGTGAAGAGCTACTCCTAGAAAACTCCTTAGAACTTCTCACTTCTTTAGCTCCTGTGCATCTTCCAATTCTATCTTTTTACAAGCATCAAGGTTAGCCTCCTTAATCCCTTAAGATGCCTTTTTCTTTAGCCTCCTTCCCATCGTACCACTAGCCATAAAAATATAAACTTTAGCTTTAGGATTCAGGGAGGAAACAAAGCCACCTTCACTCTCCATATTGCTAGAAACTACCCTAAAAGAATCTCCAATCCTACTTTTTGCTCTTCCCAAACCACCACACATCCCACCCCCACCCAACCTACCCTCCCTCCCTCCCCCTCCACCTTACCCCCCAACACCAAACTCAAGCTCTGAAGAAGATATGACTTCAGACTTACCAGTGTTTTCTTTCCTCCAACCATCATGTAGAAGTGAAACGAAAAGTTTTTTAATATTTTCAAACTGCGAAAAAGCTTAAGTCTTTAAAAGAAGTTTAAATCTGAAGGAAGTTTTGACAAAAAAAGTTTGGATCTTGAAAAAAAAAATTGGACATTAGGATGAAGGGAAACCAAAAGCGTATAAAAGTGATTAAGGAAGTTTGAGAAATCTAAGAAAGTTTATAAGAGAGTGTTGATGCTTGATGAAGTTTGCAAAAGTAATAAAAGGCTATGTGATAGGAGTATTTATAGAGGAGAAGAAGTGAATGAACCTTAGGAAACAAAGCAGTGACAGCTGCAATGCATATGCATATTCGATTATGTATGATCCTAAGATGTTAGTAGTCTCATTAGCTCTATACACATGATGCATGCTCTTACCAGAATTGTGAATTTAAATTCACTCAATAAGCTAACAACTACACAAAAAATTCAAAACTAGTTTAGGTGCTTGCCCAAGAAGCTACCTAACTAGTTGCCTACTCAGGGAAATAACATACCCTCAACTTGCTTGCCTTTCACCAATATCAGTACATGGCTTCAGAGCACCATTTCAAAAGGCTTATCCCCTCAAAGAAATGCAATTCCCTCCACTCGGTCACCTCTTATAGGGTTAGGACTAGTTTGAGAACTTTCAAGCCAAACAATAGATGAAAAGGGGATGCAACTCAAATAATAGAAGAAGGGGATGAAGTTCAGATAAAATAATTCATCACCTCTCTGGTAGCACAATATTGACCTCTTGGGCCATTGTTCGAGTTCTTACTCTCCTTATTGGTTCACAATGAGAGTGGGATGGGGGTAAGTGTTGATAGGTTTTATTTTATCATGGCCCAATATGCTTAACACTACATAATAGACCAGCAACAATATCGTTGAAGCCTATGAAGCATCCTAGACCATCTCAGCCCATGAGCCTCAAGTCATTCACTAGGACAAAAGTCAATCTCCTCCCGACGATATACAAAAGGACCCAAATCAAGGTTTTAACAAGTACATCTCATTGATGCTCCATGTCTCCATGGAGGTACCCTAAACCTCCTTGGCTCTCCATGTTACCACCAAGGTACCATAGACCTCCTTAAGCATACTCAAAAGATATAACCACTCCACCTGTCCAACCACCATCCCCAAATGATCTCCATCAAGGGTCTCAACTCTCCTTATTTGCCTCTTTTGGGGATGTGCCATGTGGATAGAGAATATTATGTGGGTCTCCATTTAGTATGACCATCGCCTATAAATAGAACTTAAGGCTACAAGGTAATGATATTTAGCATATGTGATTTTACTCACATGCTTACATACACACTTGCTTACTCTCTCAACACCCACAACTGATTTAAGCATTATAATGGTCATACTAAACCATCCCCAAATGCACCACTAACCACTTCTTTTGATTATAGGCCCTTGGATTTATTACCGGTGATTTTCCACCTGCAACACTAGCAATAAAATATAAATAAATTTTTTCCTAAAAAAATTTGTTAAGCCCACATTGCAACACTAAAAGTACTATATTCAATGAAAGTAGATTTTTGACAAATTTTAGGCCATTTCATTTTTAGGTTGGGTACAATTCAAACTTTGCATATTTCTACATTAAGCAAGACAAGTCCAATTGTGTCCCTTTTGAAAACATAATTAAATTAAATTTTCTATTTTTTATAAATAATGATTGAGTTACCAATTAAATTTTTGAAAACTGTCTATGCTTTCACCTATGAAGATGTAAATAAAATCAACTATGGTATATTAAAACTAGAGCAAATTTTGAAATCTAAAATGAATTTTGAGGCTACAAAAGTAAGAGTAATATGTACAATTAATAGAGAAAGAAATAAAAAATTATTCCATGCAAGTGTAATGGCAAGAAGGGTGAAATCTAGAATTGCAAGGTTCTTGGAAAACCAAGGAAATTGGATTATAAAAATGAGAAAAAACCACTTTTAGTACTTGAACTTTAACAAAGTAGACAATTAGATATCTGAGTTTTTAAAAAGTCCAATTTTATACCTAATTAAATTTTCCGTGCCCCTTTTAGGTACCTAACTTTTAAAAAGTTCAATTTCATACCTAATTAAAATTTTTGTGCTCCTTTTCACTACCCTCACTCGTTTTATTATTTCTTAAATTAGTTGACATGTATCAAGCAACAATTGAGTGGGTAGTGTTTAGGGGCATGAAAAGTTCAATGAGTTATGAAATTAAACTTTTAAAAGTTCAGATACCAAAAGAATCATTTTCCCTTATAAAGAATAATGAAGTTACACATGGGTGCATCACAATTCTTATTGACTTATTTAGAATAGTGATTAGGAATTAAGAAAGAAAATGAAGGTCTAGACGTTAAGGATGTAAACATTACAAGTATGAGTAATAACCCTTAAGTAAAACCTTAGAGAGAGAGAGAGAGAGAGATGCAAATGCTTACAAGGACTAATAACCTAAAGAACTTTCATCCAATTAGTCTATAGAAAATTGATAGTTACAAAATTCATAGTGCATAAAATTAGAACGAATCAAGAGAAAATTATAAAACTATGTATGAATAAGAATGCATAGCTGATAATTTCATTTTTATGAGAGAGATTGTGCACTCCCGAAATTTGAAAATAGATAAAAATGGATGAAAAATGAATGTGGACCTATCTAAAGCATATGATATGGTAGAATAGGATTGTATTGCAAAGCAAACAAGATCCTAAATTTCTCAAACTAGTGGATGGAGCTCACTAGTTTACTATCCCTACCTTAATGCAATTCTAATAAACAAAAGCCCAACCAACTTCTTTTAGATAAGAAAATGTATTAGTAAGGGAGACCCTTTATTATCTTAATTGTTTACCTTTGCTATCAAGATATTGAGTAGATTGATTGAGGGCAACATACAATTGGCATGGGAAACTAGGGTGGATGTGGATCAAAATGGTTCAGTTTTTGCTTAAAACCAAGCCAAAAGGAATTTATAATTCCTTTTTTCTTTCTTAGCATTTCAAACCAACCCAAACCATACAATTTGGATCAGGAAAACAGTTGGATAACAATTTAATTCATTATAAATTATGGATTTGAATCATATTTTATAATCTGAGAGTAGTATTTTTCGAACATATAATCTAACGTGGAAAAGCACAAAATTCATTTGATAATAATAGGTATGAATCAATATTAATGCAACTAAAAAATTTCAAACATTCATTAACAACAATTTTTATCCGGAAAATTGACAAGTCACATATACTTTGAGTCCTTTATATAAGATTACGGATAAAAAAAAAGGTTTATTAGTTATACAATTTTATAAATGTAAACAATAAAATCACTTAAGTACTATGTTATAACGTAAGAAATTCTTTACTTACAAGCAAATTATTATTATATTTTTCTAAAATAGTTTGATTCAATATTACAAATTGATTAACTTTATTTGGAAAGTCTTTTAAACCAAATTGTCAAAACAAAACAAAAAAGCTATATTTTTAGTTTGGCATGATTTATTTATGAATTGGTTTGATTTGGTCAATTTATTTACTTACCTTTATAGGAAATCGATAAAAATAAAGGGATTTAATATAAATGATTCACATTCATTTATTTTATTTTATTTCCTTTTATAGATAATCTTATGCTAATGAGGGGAAGAAATTTCAAAGAATGTTAGAAATATAATGGGTCTAATGGAATTTTGGTTATCTATTTGGACAAAAAATTACAAGTGAAATTCGAGAATTTGTTAAAAAAAATTAAAAGGAAAAAATTCTCAACACTTCAAATGTAAAGAAAAGCAAGAACTTAGGGAAATACCTAGGCTTTGAAATCACAAATAGTAAGAGCTGATGGTTGGTTTGTGGGTTGCGGATTCTTTCTCTTTGGATTTATTAGGGTCTGTTTGGATTGTCTGTTTTTCATCTATATCTGTATCTTTTTTAAAATGACATGTGCAAATATATCCGATTTGCATCTAAATTTTATCTATATTTGTTCTATTTAATCTTTTGATGAGAACTATCAACTTTTTTTTATCTATATCTATTTCTTGATAAATAATTTGTTAGCAAAAAGTTTGAAAAAATGTCTGTATCTGTTGAAAACAAGCCAAAACAAACAGACCCTATATAAAACACACTTTCAAAATCACAACTCGAAGCTGAAGTTTTCAAAATTCACAAAAATAATTGGCTCTTCTCAACTTCGGTTTAGCAACTTCCAACATCCATGGCAAGCGTACCTATCGAAGTAATATAAAAAGAATTAGGTCGGATCCCAAGGGAATAGTGGCAACTATTATATTCACATTCCATTTATTATCTAGCCAGGGTAAGAAGCTCAGCAAAACATAATAAAAGAAAAGAAGTTATGCTAGGTTAGATATATTCACATACGCTTTTAGGGTAAAAATTAAAGATGGGTTTGTAAAAATGCAAGACAATAGCCCAGGGTTTGCTTTACCAATTCCTTATCATGTGATTTCAAATATAAACTCTGAGAGAGTTGTTGCTAATGTATTTTTACTGTCAGATACACTGAGTTAAATTAAAGCTTCTCTTGAAATTGGTAGTTCTAGATCTAGAACAAAGACCATACCACCGAAACCTCTTATCAAGCTATCAATGGTCTAGACCCGTATAAAGTTTAAGAATCATTTGTTTGAAAAATCAACCTAATGCATTTCAAAAACAAGAGGCAGAAAGCCTCAAAACACCTCTCTTAAGGCAATTATGCGTAACTCCACTAGCAATCAAAGACCTATTCAAAAGAACAACCTCTCAGCCTATTGAATTGAAATTAAACATGGATCTAACAGGTGCACCACACAATCATACTCACACAAACAGATTTAAGCTACTAGTCACAAATACTCAGTTAATTGATTTGAAAGCACATTTGATTCCACATGAATCAAGATTTAGATTTGCAAACCCTAAGCTATAAGAGATTATTTCTCCATGAATTTAAAAATTAAGAACATGATCTAAAGAAATAAAATGAGATTAATTGAAGGATATTACAATTTGGAATAGAGTCTTGCAGAAATTACATACAATGGGTTAAAATGATTTTTACCCAGAAAACTACAAGATCTCCAAAGTAAGAAGAAATAAAATGCTTTTGCTCCAGAAATTCTCTCTCTACACTATGTTAGTATTATTCTATTGTATGTACACTATAGACCATCCCCAACCCCCCCCCTTTCACATGCCTTTGCACGTTTATTTATAGGCCTAATGCATGGAAAGCATGAAATTTTATTACTAAAATGCAGATTATGTATAACGGAAAGTAAATTCTTTATTCACATGTGCATCTAAATGTGCATAAACAATCACTCGTCGAGGGTAAGTCGTGTGCTAAATCAAGGATAAGGCTTGACTTGAGCAGATAAAATGCAATGTTTCTATCCATTCTTCCATCAAGGGCCAATATTGAGGCTATCGATAACTTGATTCTCTGATGGTTTGAAGCGCGATATTGAGGCAAATGTTTGTATTTTACTTTTAGCAACTATCGCGGGTTAAGTTTAACGCGCGATAAACATGATCTTTCTTCAAGTTTAGGCTTGATCTCCTTAGAATAAGTGTCGAGGGTTATGTGGAGGGTTAAATTTGAGGTGCAATAAACCGATTTTTGCTTGTTTTGCCTTGCATTTTAGTCTCGATTGATGTTTTAAGGCACGACAGATTTTTTTCCTTACTTTTACTGCTGATTTTTCTCCAAATTTAGTTAAAAAAACTCTAATTCTTCTTCTTTTGATCCAAGGAGCCAAAACCAACAGTTTAACATTAGAATCACTAAATTAATAGGAATTTAACTAAAAAATGATCAAAATAGGCTCGAATTCCTATAAAAATAATAGAATAAAATTAACTTATCAAATCTCCCCACACTTAAGCCTTTGCTTGCATCTCAATCAAGTAAGGCTTTTTTTTTTTAATTAAGAAGATAAATCATTAATGGAAAATTTGACCAGATAGTGAGGTCAAAATCACCTTAGCTTAATCATGACACTAACTGCACTAAATTTACTTTTGCTAAAATCACAGAGTTTATCTAAGTAGATTAGCTATTACCCTTATTATTTAATAAAGAATCTTAAAGAAAAAATTATTCGAATGATCAATCAAGGTAAGAAGGGAACTCAATCAACTTTTCCCTACACAAATAAATATGTAGTTCCTTAATCACTTCTCCAAGAAGAAGAATCAGAGATAAAGGCATATTTATCATATCATACCCTAATCTTTTTTTTATGTGTGCTTTTATTTCATTTTTACTTCGAAGCTTTAGAGGAGAAGGTTTTTGCCTTCTTCTTTTCATTTCCTTTGGACGGATTTTTTCCCACTTCTTTTCTCTTTTTTGTGGCTTAATTTAAAATTGAAAGAGTAGATAAGAATGCTCTTTTGAGTGACCAACTCATGCCTATTTCAACTATAAGCGCATTGGTTTTTTCTTTCTTTTTTTTTTAATTTTTAATTTTTTATCATATAGAGCATAAGGAGAAATTATCAACTTATGATCATCATTGTTCCTTTATCAAAGATTACATGATTCTCAAAATAACTAAATTTGAAAAACATACATATCATTTAAGCTTTTACAAAAAAATTGAGTAATCTACTAGGACCTTAAACTAATTCTAGCTCTAAAATTCAGATTAAATAATAAGTAAAACTATCCACATAAATATATGCAAAGTGATTAAATCAAAGTAAAGATAGCTCAATCTTGTGATGATTCTTATAAACTGCTCTTTTGAGTTCAATGGTGATTTCATTATAGATTTTCGAAGAATTTTTTTTTTGTCAAATTACCATTTCATTAATTTCCTATTATTAAGTTGAGAAAAAAAAGTGATCATTCAACAAACATGTATTATATTCTATACAGATCATATTCACAATTAATCATCCCAAATTAAATCTTGCTAAGTCCTTCCCCCACACTTAAAGAAACATTGTCCTCAATGTATAAAAAGGAATCATGAAAAAGGATAGGGGAAATTAATAGTTCAAATTAAACCAAGAATTAGAAGTTTAGAAGTTATTAGAAAAACTTCTTATTAAGAAGCGAGGGGATGATTCCTGTCACGTGCTATATTGCCCTATGTAATTTTGTTCTAAAAACAATCAGAAACAAACATTAGTAAAAAAAAAAAATAAGGCTCAATTAGAGCCTTGATGAAATTATGGATAGAAAATTTTAAGAAAGAAATATTAAAAGAATCAAAAGAGAAATAGGTTGTTCCATTCAACGCTTGTTTAATGTCTTAAGCTCGACAACCTTTTCTTCCTCAGCTCTTTGAGGTTGCACCAAGTTCAATTCTTCTATTATTCTTAGATCGTGAAATGGTTCTTTGTATAATTTTAGCCTTTTCCCATTAACCTTGAAGATCTCTCCATCTTTACCTTAATCTCTACAACACCATGAGAGAACACCTTATGCACCTTGAAGGGTCCTGACCACCTGGATTTAAGCTTTCTTGGGAAAAACTTTAAGCGAGAATTGAATAACCAAACTTTTCTCTTGCTTGAAACTCGTGTTGAAGCTTAATCTTGGAATCATACCATTTCTTAACCTTTTCCTTATATATCTTGTTGTTTTCATAGGCTTCCAAAACAGCTCATCTAATTCATTTAACTAAGAAAATTTTCTTTCCATGGCCTCAAGATCAAAGTTTAGCAACTTTATAGCCTAATATGCTCTAAGTTCTAGCTCCACAGGAAAATGACATGCTTTTCCATATACTATTCTGTATCAAGTTGTACCATGGTGTTTTGAAAGCTGTTTTGTACGCCCACAATGCATCATCCAACTGTTTGGCTAATCTTTCAGTTAGATGCTACAATTTTTTTCAAGAGTCGTTTGGGTTCTCTATAAAGACCTTAGCCTATCACTTGTTTGTGGGTGATAAGGGGTAGATGCCCTATGGTGTACTCCATATTTTTTAAAACTTTCTCAATTTGATTCTTGCAAAAATGGGTACCCTTATCACTAATTAAAGCACGAGGACATCCAAATCTTGTAAACAACTTTTTCAAAAATTTGTGACTATTCTGGCATCATTAGTAGAGCAAGCTTGAGCTTTCACCCATTTTGAAACATAGTCAATAGCCATTAGAATATATTTGTTTCCAAAGAATGTGGGAAATGGTCTCATGGAGTCGATACCCCAAGCATAAAAAATTTCACATTCTAAAATAAAATTTTAGCGGCATTTCATCCCTCTTTGAAACATTCACTATCCTTTGACAATTATCACAATTGGAAACCAAAATTTTTGCATCTTTGAAAATCGAAGGCCAATAAAATCCAGCTTCCAAAACCTTGTGTACTGTTTTGTTTGCACCATAATGACCTCTAGTTGGTCCATTATGCCAATTGGTCCATTATGGCAATGACTTAAAATTTTTTGGCCTTCTTCGCGTGAAACAAATCGCCAAATTACTTAGTCTGAGCAAATTCGAAAGAGAAATGGATCTTCCCAAAAATAATATTTCAAATCAGAAAAGAAATTTTTCTTTTGATTATAATCAAGCTTAATGGGAATCTCCTTATCGACCAAGTAATTAGCTATTGTACAAATCAAGGCTCTAACTCATCTATGGTGCAAACAGAACATAATTTCTCATCTAGAAAAGTGTCATCAATCTCATCTTTAAAATCAGTCACATATGGACTATCGAGCCGCAACAAATGATTTGCAGCTAAGTTTTCACAACCTTTTTTATCCTTAATCTCTAAATCAAACTCTTGCAACAATAAAATCCATCGAATCAATATGGGTTTTGCATCAGTCTTTGCAAGTAGGCATTTCAAAGCAGAATGATCACTAAAAAATGTATCTTTAGAAAGAATTAAATATGACCTAAACTTTTCAAATGCAAATGTGGCAGCGAGTAACTCCTTTTCAATGGTTGTATAGTTTGCTTTAGTGGCTGTCAACGTTCTGTTGGTGTAATGGATTGGTTGAAAATGGTGATTCCTCCTCTATCCCAGAATAGCTCCTACTATTAAATCGTTGACATCGCACATTAATTCAAATGGCAAACTCCTGTCGGGTGCTATCATAATTGGTGTTTGTGTAAGCTTTTCTTTCAACAATTCGAAGGTAGTTTGGCAATCCTTATCAAAGTTGAACTAAGTATCTTTCTCTAGGAGCTTAGTCAATGGTCGAGTTATTTTTTAGAAGTCTTGAATGAACCTCCATGTCCTAGAAAACTTTTGATGCCTTTAACTATGGTAGGTGGTGGCATTTTTGAAATAATGTCAATCTTTGCTGTATCTACTTCAATACCCCTCTTGGAAAGTCGATGTCCCAGAACAATTCCTTCTTGTACCATAAAATGATACTTTTCCCAACTCAGCACCAAATTTGTGTCTTCACGTTTTTTTAAGGATTTTGTCCAAATTTTAGAAACAATCATCAAATGATTTCCCAAAAACCGAAAAGTTGTCCATAAAGACTTCCATGATTCTTCAACATATTCCTCAAAGATGGCCAACATGCACCTTTAGAATGTTTCTTAAGCATGAAGTCCAAAAGGCATCCTTCTGTATGCAAAAGTTCCATAAGGGTAGGTGAAGGTTGTTTTCTCTTGATCTTCAGGAGCTATGGCGATCTGAAAGTAACCAGACATTCCATCGAGGAAGCAGTAGTGTTCATGACTAGCCAATTGCTCAATCATCTAGTCAATGAATGGTAACGGGAAGTGGTCCTTTCTTATGGCATCATTAAGCTTTCTATAGTCTATACAAACTCGCCAACCAGTCACTGTTCGAGTGGGTATCAGTTCATTCTTGTTTTAGGAACAATAGTTATTCCCCCTTCTTGGGTACTACTTGAGTGGGCTTACCCAAGTATTATCAAAATGGGATAAATAATCCTAGTATCTAAAAGCTTCAAAACCTACTTCTTCATCACCTCCTTTATATTTGGATTCAACCTTCTTTGTGGCTGAACCACTGGCTTGAATTTGTCATCCTTCAGTACTTTGTGTGTGCAAAATGAAGGACTTATACCTTTGATATCTGCAATCTTCCATGCAATTACTTTTTTATGCTTCTTAAGAATTGTCAACAACTTTTTATTTTGTTCCTCATCAAGATTAGAAGATATAATTACTAGCAATTTGTAGTTTTCCTCCAAAACAGCATATTCCAAATGATCTGGTAACTCCTTTAGCTCCAATTTTGGTGGTTCTTCAATGGAGGATTTTAATTGCTTGGCATCATTTTTCTTTGCCCTATCATCATTCTTCATAATTCCTTCATTATCTTCACTACACACCCTCTATCTTAGCATCATCTTCTTCATCATTCTTCTTCTTCTCCAAATATTCCTCATTAGCCAAATTCTAAATTGCTTTGAGGATCTTAGTATCCATGAGTTCTAAGGTCAAACAGTTATCATCATTTACCATCCCCTACCTTGAACTTCCTGATAATTTGATTATCATTTTATTATCTCCTACTCTTAATGCCAATTATCCATTCTTTACGTCCATAATTGCTCCAACTGTGGCTAAGAATGGTCTCCCCAGAATGAGTGGGACATCCACTCTTTCGTCCATGTCAATGATGACAAAATCAGCTGGAAAGATGACGTTTTGTACTTTGACAAGGACATCGTCAATTATTCCTCTAGGGTATCAAGTGGATCTGTCAACTAGTCAAGCTCATTCTTGTTGGTTTTGGCTCTCCTAACCCTAGTTTCTTGAACTTATTATAGGCATGAGATTGATGCTTGCCCCCAAATCTACTAAGGCCTTCTCAATAGGGAGATTTCAAATCAAGCATGGTATAAGTAAGCTCTTTGGATCCTTTCTCTTCTTAGGAAGTTGATTCAATAGCACAGCAGAACGCTCTCTCCCAAAGGTTACTAGAGACACTTCTTCTAATATTTTTTTATTGGAAAGCAGCTCCTCCAAAAATTTTGCATACTTTGGCATTTGCAAGAGTGCATTCACCAAAGGCAAGTTCATGTGCAGCAGCTTGAACAACTCAATAAACTTTTTGAATTGCTCCTCATCTCTTCTTCTCCTAGCCTCAGTAAGGTAAGGCAAAGGAGGTTTATAGGGTTCAACAGGGCATGTGTTATTTTTCTGCTTTAATTCTTTTTCCTCTCTCTTTTCTGTATTTTGTTCACCTTTATTTTCTTCACATTTCTCTTTTTCTTTTTCTTTTTCAATTACCTCATGTTTTTCTTCTTATTTTTTCTCCTCATCTTTTCTTTCTTTTCTTAATCCTTTCAACTCTCTACCACTTCTAAGAGTAATAGCATGCACTCCCTCCATAATTCTTTCTCTAAGCATATTTACAACATAATTTACCTCATTTTTAAGCTTCTTGAGAGATTGAGAATGACTTTCGAGTGCCAACTCAGTCTATTGACACTAATATTCAACTTCTTTGATGATAGAAATGAAAGTCTCTTCTAAGCTAAAACTTTGACAATGATGAGAGTTGAAGCCCCCTGGTCGCACATTCTGATGTTGATGACAGGGTTTCCACTGCAGTTTGAAATTGCAATGTGCTATAGGGTAATGTCTACAAATTCTTGAGGAAACATCTTCTGAAGATAATGGTTATTGGTCTGCTGATGGGGAAAGAATCCTTCTCGTTGTTGTCTCACAGAATCTTCTAGTTGTTGAATCAAAAATTTGGTATTATACTCCATTCTATCTTAAAAACAAATAAACACAAAAATAGCAGAGAAACAGGTAGCTCTAGTAGCAAAAAGATATATGTAAAAAGCAACTAGAATAATAAGTGAAATGCTTTCTAATATTACCCTATTGGGCTTCAAATACATGAATCCAACACCATTTACCAGCAACAATGCTAGAAAACTTGATAGTTGGTTTGTGGGTTGCAGATTCTTTCTCTGTTGGATTTATTTTATAAAACAAACTTTCAAAATCACAACTCGAAGCTGAAGTTTTCAAAATTTATAAAACTAATTAGTTCTTTTCAACTTTGGTTTACCAACTTCCAACATCCATGGCAAGTGCACCAACCGAAGTAGTATAGAAAGAATTAGGTCGGACCTCAAGCAAATGGTAGTAGGTTAGATATATTCACATACGCTTTCAGGGCAAAAATTAAAGATCAATTTGTGAAAATGCAAGACGATAGCCCAGGGTTTACTTTACCGATTCCATATCATGTGATTTCAAATCTAAACTCTGAAAGAGTTGTTGCTGACGTATTTGGACTGACGGATTCACTGAGTTAAACTAAAGCTTCTCTCAAAGTCAATAGTTTTATATCTAGACCAGAGATTAGACCACCGGAATCTCTTCTCAAGTTATCAATGGTCTAGACTCGCATAAAGCTTAAGAATCCTTTATTTAAAAAATCAACCTAATGCATTTTAAAAATAAGAGATGGAAAGCCTCACAACCCCTCTCTCAAGGCGATTATGCATAACTCTACTAGCAACCGAAGATCTATTCAAAAGAACAACCTCCCAGCCTATTTAGTTGAAATCAAACATGGGTCTAACAGGTGCACCACACAATCAGACCCACACAAAGAGATTCAAGCTACTACTCATAAATACCCAGTCAATTGACTTGAAAACGCATTTGATTTCACATGAATCAGGATTTGGATTTGCAAACCCGATGCTCTAGAAGATTATTTCTCCATGGATTTAAAAATTAAGAACATAATCTAAAGAAATAAAATGAGATTAATCGAATAATATAACAATTCGAAACAGGGTCTTGCAAAAATTACAAATAATGGGTTAAAATGATTTTTACATAGAAAACTATGAGATCTCCAAAGCAAGAAGAAATAAAATTCTTTCGATCTGAAAATGCTCTCTTTACACTACGTTAGTACTACATAATCGCATGTATACTATACACCCTCCCCCCTTTTCACGTGCCTTCGCACGTTTATTTATAGGCTCAGGGCATGGAAATCATGAAAATTTTATTACTGAAATGGCAGATTCTGTATAATAGAAAGAAAATTCTTTATTCACATATGCGTCTAAATTGCTGCATAAACAATCATTCGTCGAATGGTAAGTCCAATGCTCGAGTGTAAATCAAGGATAAGCTCGACTTGAGTAGATAAAACGCAACATTTTTGTCTATTCTTCCATCGAGGGCCAATATTGAAGCTATCGATGGCTTGATTCTCTGATGATTTGAGGCACGACATTGAGGCAAACGTCTATATTTTACTTTAGCTACTATCATGGGTCAGGTTTAGGGCACGACATTGAGGTGCGACAAGAGCTTTCTTCAAGTTTAAGCTCGATCTCTTTAGAACAAGTGTCGAGGGTCATGTCGAGGGCTGAATTTTAGGCACAACAGACCAATTTTTGCTTGTTTTGTCTTACATTTTAGCCTTGATTGATGTCATTTAAGGCACAACATATCTATTCCTTACTATTACTGTTGATTTTTCTCCAAATCTGGTTAAACACTTTGCTTCTTCTTCTTTTGATCCAAGGAGCTGAAAACCAACAGCTTAACATTAAAATCACTAAGTTCATAGGAATTCAACTAAAAAATTATCAAAATAGGCTTGAATTCCTATGAAAAGAATAGAACAAAATTAACTTATTAGAAGCATAAAACCTATACATCTAAATTTTATGTAGGAGAAGTTAAGTCAAAATAGGCTCGAATTCCAATGAAAAGAATAGAATAAAACGCAACATTTCTGTCCATTCTTTCATTAAGGGCTAATAATGAAGCTGTTGATGGCTTGATTCTCTGATGGTTTGAGGCGCGACATTGAGGCAAAGGTCTGTATTTTACTTTAGCAACTATCGCGAGTTAAGTTTATGATCCGCTTAAAATGTGTATATAAAAAAAATGTGAGTTCGGATACTACCAACAAGTATACTGGGTCTAATCAAGTAATACAGAAAAGTGTCGAGTATTGTTCCACGAGGATCAATTTAATTACTAAATCGATATTAGCTTTTACTAATATTTAGGCAATCAAATTGTATTAAATTTAAACCATTTAACTAAACCTAATAACTATTAATGAATGTAATGAGATTATGAAAAAGATATATCAAATAAATGTGGGAAGGAGCAGAATCCACCCTAATCTTTTCTAATTATATTGAAGTTACATTATATGAATAGTTAGAATTGCGGATATTTGTATGAAATTGTCAAGACCTAAAACTATCAAGTTTTAGTAAACCACAAAATAATCTATTAGCTTCTGCTATATAAATTATCAATGGAATCTAATTTACAATTATAAACCTCTCGATTCTATAATTGTCTAATATCCTAACTCAACTTCTCCTAATTCCTTAGTGAGAAATTAACATAAAACATTGCATGAATTACATGGGATAATTTCTAAATCAGATTAAACTCCGTCGCTTCTGCAATTGTTGTTTAATCTTAATTCATGAATTCCTATGAACCCTAATTCTTCCTTCGAATTATCAGAATTCTTATCAATCTAATTTTGTGCAAAAACAAAATAGATAATTAAGATTCAATACAATATTCCATAATTCTAACAATCTTATAATATAAATTCAAAAATCATTTTAGCAAGATTAGGGTTTCATCACTTCCCACAAGAAAAAGTTTAGCTACTCATGAATGATGATTCAATAATCAGATAAGAATATGCAATTGATATCATTATGAACAAAGAAATCAGAAAAATGAATTGTATAAGAAAAGAGAGATCAAATATCACTAATTCAAATATCAAAATCTTTAATTACAAATTCTTGTAAGCTTCAAATCTCTCACAATTCTCTATGAAATGCTAAAAACTATTGATCTACTGAATGTATGTTAAATTCTTTCTCTGTTTTTCTTGACTCATGAAGCTAGAGGAGGGAAATCCCCTTTATCTAGGAAAAACTTCGTGAGAAGTATTAATGAAAAAATGCAGTTTCAACTTGTACGCCGGCAGTTACAATTCCTACGCTGGTGAATTACAGGCGGCATAAAGTCCTTCACTTCAATGCACAAGTGGTGCATTGGCAGCTTTCATCTTCAGTTACAAGTGTAGGTCGCTTGTGCGCTGGCGGCTTAGGTATGGATCTAGCCGGCGTATATACTCAAAAATGAAAAGTTGGGCCATTTTATAAGGAAAGCCATCCCAAAGCCGGCGGCTTTCATGCTAGCTTAGGCAATCCATTCAAGTTTAACCGTTCAATTTGTAACCAAGCATTTATATTTGATTGTGCCTCTTGATCTTCAATCTACACTACCTCAATGCTAACGGTTTTGAATCCGGCGTACATTATAACTCCTTCTATAGTGGCAACTCTTGAGCTCTGAGCTGCCGACTTTCACTCTATACTGCTCTGTTCACATTTTACGCCGGCAGCTTTCAGGCGGTGTACCTTCAAATGAAAGAATGATTGTAAGGCCGGCAGTGTATGCAGCGGCTTTGAGGAGGGCAAACATGTTCATCTTATAGGCCATCTCAACGCTGACAGCTTTGATTCCCAGAAAGCTGGCGTTGAATGAAATCTGCAGAAGATGGCCTCTTCTTCCTTCTATACTGGCAATGTAGAGCCAATTTGTTTAACTTCCCTTAGTCTACACCGCCTCAAGGCCAGTGATGTAGAGGCAACCTTAAGGATTTTCATTCTGTTCATGATGAAGGCTGGCTGTACACTGGCAGCTTAGACTTCAAAAAAGTCGGCGTACCCCCTAAGTTTTCCTATTTTCATTTCAAAGTTTCTTGTTTTACTTCCTTTTGCCCAAATTAGACCTGAAACATAAATTTTAAACAAAACAAGTATTCATTCTAGCCATTTATGATAAGTTTATCACAAATTAAACATCAAAAAGTTGTATGAAATATAATCTTATCAACTCCCCCACACTTGAACTTTTGCTTGTCCTCAAGCAAAATAATTAAGAACAAAATTCTTGAAATCTGTCATAGATAGTACAATTTTTCTAATTTAAGCACAAATTCTTTAACTTGTTTTTCTTGTACCTACTGCTCTAACCACACTAATTTCTTGTAGTCAGTGTACTTTAATCAAAATTGAGGAGTTAATCCAGACAAAACAAGTTTTAATCTTAGTTTTTAACAAAAGAACATTCTATTCAAAAAGCAGATACATAATCCACTAAGGAAAAATACTCATTTAAACTTCATTGGACTTTTAGCTTATATATACTTTTAGTAACACCAAATGAAAGCATGTGGTATCTACTTTTTCCTTAGATTTCTTCTTCTTATTACAATTCTCTTTTATTTGAATCTTTGCATTCATTTTTCTTTTCTTTTTAAGCATTTATTTTCTTTTTGGAGGTTTTTGCCTCTATCGTTTTGCTTTTCAAAGCTCATAATTTGAACTTTTTCCTTTCTTCCCTTCTCGTTATAGTGAGTTCATTGAGTTGGCACATCCCAGGCTCATCACCTAAGTGACCAGATTTCAAAATATCCTAAGAACTCTTCCTCACTTTAACATTCAAGTTTAGATACTCATGACTCAAATTTTTTAAGTCAGAGGAGTAGGGGCTATGCTTGTTTCTTTATTTTTTAATGCAATAACAAGTCAAAGACTTATTTTTATAAAGGATTACTAAGTTAAAAGTTTCATTTGCCTCTTTCACTAAATGTTATAATTCAAAGAGTATATTCAAACTAAAATTTTCTAGAAGTAAACCTATTTATTCTTCACAAAAGGATTTGACCAGCTCTTAAATTTCCAATTCCAAAGTTAAAAATAAAGTAAACTTGTTCCTTAAGGATTTGCAACTCAATTTCAACTTAGTAAACCAATCACAACAGCAGGTGAATAAGATACTTTAACAAGTTCATTTCATTGTTTCTTTGTTTAATCAAATGCTTTCAATCATTACTTTGTACTATCTCCAATTTTCAAGAGATTTTTGAAAATTTTTGCCAAAATTTCCCCATAATTTGCTTTCAAATCAAAAATACAAAGTGGGTATTTACTCAGATAAATCCTGTCAAACAACAATTAATCCAAACAGCCAAATCAATTCAAACAGCAGATCATATTCACAACTCCATTCAATTCAATTTATCCCTTCCCCCATACTTCAACTAAACAGTGTCCTCACTGTTTCACATATATAGAACAAATGAGAAAAGAACTGAAACCTTTGTATTTTCCCTTTGAATCAGAGTCAGCAAAATTCAAGGAAAAGTGAGATTGCTTGTTCAGCCCAGTAATCTCTACAAAAAAAAACAAAAAGAAAAATAAAAGCAAAAAAAAAATAAAAACTAACAAATAACTACATATCAAAGTGAGTCTACCCACAGGGACTTGGGTGCTCATAATAAATACAAGCCAATATGAAAAAATAAAGAACAATAAAGAATAAATGAGAGTTAGCAGGATCTCTAGCTCTCTGGCCCTGGACTAGCTCTGCTGGTGTGCTCAAGACTAAGTCTCTGAGTATCTCTTGGGCTAGCTATGTGAATGTGCTCTGAACTAAGTCCAGTAGTATGCTCTGAGCTATGCCTAGACTCAGTAGAAGTCTCATAATTCATCTCAGCCCCTTTCTCTGGATTCAAGCAAAATTGCAGTCTTCATTGCCTCAAAAATCATCTTCTTGAACTTCTTATTCTTCTTGTTCTCCTTAATTTATCTATCCTTGAGCTCCTGATTTTCCTTCTTCAAAACCTAGATATCCAACCTAAGCTGGTCCATATCAAATGCTGAAGCAGTACCTGTAGGAGGAGGAGGAGCAGAGGAGGATGGTATGTCAGTGGAAATATCACCAGGAAAGATATCCTAGAATTCTAACTCCTCTACAACTGGTGGCTAAACTCCTTTAGGGTTTTAAGCAATCCCTAGCCTCTGAAGGGTGCTGATGAGATCTTCTTGCTTTCAAATATCTCATCTCCTTGAGGAGCTCCAAAGATTTCCATACCGTTCAACAATCTGGTGATATAACCACCACAGAACAGGAGTCTGGTCCTGGTATCATCAACCTTCCTATAGATAAAATTGGCTATCTCTATCCCCAAATCAATTCTATAGCCTCTAATAAGGCTATAGAGATAGAACATATCAAATGTAGTCACCTTACTGTGACTAATCTTCTTGCAGCTCAGTGTATGTGTAAGAATGTGGTGGAGCAGCTTGTGCTCAACAGCAGCAAATGTAGTGGCCAATGACTTTGAAGGAACAAATGGCTCATTTGCTCGCTTAGGAGGAATCAACTGATACCAATAAGCCTCCTGTGTCATCTGAATCTCTCCCTCAGGCCAGTTGTTAGGCAGATTCAAATTCTCCTCCTCATCATCATATATACCCAGAGTTTGCCCATTTTTTCAGCTTGACCTCCCTAATCTCACCAAACACTTGAAATTGAAATGTAGACTCAGCTTTGTCAGGTAAACTCTTCAATGTAGATAAGAACTCAAAGGTCAAGTTCTTATATGCTGGCTCCTGGAAGTCAAACAATCTAATCTAAGCTAGATCTTGGATTATATTTCTAACCCTGTCAATCAACCCATATTCATCCAGGAAACTCCAATCTAAATATTGGGTGTTTAGGAAATCCATCTTCAATAACTTCTTCTTCATATCCTTTGCATACTGCTGACTGGACAACAAATTCCTGGTTTGTGAACCAGAAGTAGAGGCATCAGTAGTCTTCTGCTTTTTCTGCTTAGGAGCCATTCCTTCAATAATATTGACCTTAATTAGAAAAGGAAATCAGAATTGTATTTAATAAGCCTAAGCCTAGTGAATCATGTCATTTCATTAAAGAACAAGGCTTAACACAATTCCAATAATCCTAGTGAAATTTTTATTGAATACACTCATAAGTTATGCCTAATTCATTTCACCACATGAGTTTAAACAGATCTGAGATCTTAGGCATATCAATAAATGAAGCAATTGACATGGAATTGGATTGAAAAATACACACTTGCAAAATGAGTTCTAAGCTGGCAGGTTAGATCAGCCAGCTTAGACTTGAACGTTAGGAATTCAAAATTCACTAAGATAAGTATCCATTGTGATTTTCAAAAATTTTTCGTCATAATTCATTTAAACACTTCTAAATCCTATTTTATCTTCAAAATTGGCACATTTTCAAGTTCCTAAGTTCAAACTGGAGCAATTAATATCAACTGGAGCTAAAGCACAGTACAAAAATCCATTTCAATCATCCAATTCTAGTTAAATCAGAAAAGCCCCAAATTTCAAATTTCAACATTACATTGTCAGTTCAAGAACCCTAATTCACAGAATGATCACAATTCATGAATCAACAAAGCAGCAAATGTAATTAATCATGCATTGATCTGAAATCCAACTCCAAAACTTCATCTAAAACATTCCATTCATCAATTCTATCTAAATCCGAACAAGATGACCCATACACCAAATTCAACAATCCAATTCACCAATCAATAGATTCAAATCATATATGAGTACAATTGCAATAAAGAATAAATAAAAAGTAGTAGATGAGAGTACTTACTTGTTCAAGATGAATCCAAGCAAGTGGGAGAGTGAATGGGGCATTAGGAGTGTGTGAGTAAGAGTGAAAGAGTGTTGAAGGAGAGAAATGAGGAAGAGAGAGAGAGAGATACCTGCTAAATTTTGATTATGCTGAACAAATGCCAGCATTTTTATCGAATACACCGGCGGCTTACATGCTAGTGTATCAAATTTTAATTCTTGCTGAGAGCAAATAGCCGGTATGTAAACCCCGAAAATTTTTTCACTTTAGTACACGACTCTAGAATAGAAAGTATGAACTAGTTAATAAACCTAGAATTCAATAAAAACCAAAGAATAGATCCATAACTTAAATTTGGCAGGGTTAGGATCTAAGAACCGAATAAAGAACTTCTTTGACCCTAATTGGTACCAAAAACAAGATTTCGTATCTTGAACTGATAATACAAGATATGATTAAAGGAAACCCAAATATTCAAACCCGATACTTGTCATACAAATAGATTAAATAGAAAAATATAAATATAGAGATTAAATGACCACTATTGAACTCAATAAAACGAGACTAGAACAATGAGTAGTAATGAACCTATTCATGGATCTAAACCCTAAAATTCGAGAATTTTAGATGGTAATAAACACTACTGATAAGATTTCATAGTGAGTATCAAAACCTAAGATATATAGATAATTTAGCTTCTATATCAAATGCGATATTAAGTAGTTAATCAATTATGCTTGTAGTTGGGAATTGATAACCTAAAGATAAACTATTAGGATTATAAATACACAACAAAAACATAAACCAATGTATAACTCAAGATCTAAACTTCAAATAAATATTTGAATCACACCATTGTTCAAATTAGGGTTTCTTAAGCTATTGGAGCCTAAAACAAAATTTGACCTAATAAGCTTAGGAAACCTTAATCGCTAGAGCTAAACATTTGCTCTAATACCATTTTAACTGTCACGCCCCGAATTTGATTCAAGGCGTGCCAGCCACCACGTATAACACTTATGCATTATACGTTAAAGCTGACCTAATCTACAGTTTATCGTGATCGTTGCTAAACAGATTTTAGATTCTGAAATCGTTGAATTGGATTTTGAAAAACTAGAGTTGCAGCGGAAAAGAAATACATATCTCTAAAATGATTCCTAAATATGTACTTTCTTGAGTAGACCATTACATATAATAAAGTAAATTTCTCAAAACGATTTTCAAATAGGCTACTTTGTGAGTAGACAAACGTTTATAAATAAATATCATACCATCAGGTATCTCAAAGTACATAGTGTTTGGTATCTCAAGATACAACCATGGGCTCATAGATATGCCCTCATCGATTTATAAGTTTGAAAAGATGATCAATAACTTTTGCTATAAACAGTTCAGCATTCCTAGGCACTTAACTTGTTAACAAGCTCCTTTAGAGTCGTCCCATACCCAATAATCACAAGCATCCAGATCATCACCTGAAAAAGAAGGAATGAGCCGAAGCCCAGTACGACAGCAACACAAGCACACACGATATGGGCACACACGCCTATTCTATATGCAATGCAACAACCAATAGTTCATATCTTTAAATTAAAGTGCGACAAACAACAGTGGAGCACTCATACTCCGGCGACACGCTGGGAACCTGGGGGTCCTAAGTAGCAGCAACTGCTCAGGGAGTTGATATAGGTAACCCGAATACCTATATCCCCTATAGGATCATCTAGTGAATAGCTTCATCTAGGGGCCACAGCCATTACACATCTCTATCCATATTAGTCCATTGTAATTAAGCAGAGTAACAGAGCCCATATATTAAACTACTTAAAACAACTTCTTTCCAACATGAATAAACGTTACCCCGATACCGTCTCCCCCATCAGCTACCGCCGAGCCACTAATAACCATCATTTGTCCAATGTCAATGATGGGGGGTGGCCTAAGCGCCTAACTACCGTGCTGGCACCGCCTAGCAAGGTTGTCGCCCCTCGAACCGGGTTAAACGACCAAGCACAAGCAGCAAGCAATCATTAAGGCCATCTTTAAGTATTAATTGATTTAGATGCCTATCCTAGCAAGCAACACACAAGTTACTGCGTACCTGTATAAAATCTGTGCTCCGAACAATCAGAAGATAGACCAGAAGATAAAGCAGAATGTAGACTCTTAACAAATATCTGCTTCAAAGATTAATTCATATAAGCATTTGAATCAATTATCAACTTATATCAAACTCGTATTAACTACTTAGTTTTCTAGCAAATATACATTTGAAACAACATACTCCTCTTATTATTCGTGGTCTATCATATTTTAGAAATTACGTACTCCTTATCATTTAAGGTTTAACCTAACATATTAATCGGAGCCAATTTCTAGTTAATATGATCATATAGGTATTCATCAATTAATAGCTAAGTATAAATTGTTGTTTATGAAGAATTTACTAAGATAATAATAGTTAATAAATCTATATTAATTTTATCTAATCAAGTTGAATATAATTAACTAGTCAAGTTTACTAAATGGTAATTAGGTCATTTAAAATGATAAATTCTATAATATATCTTATAATCAATCAATTAAACTTTTATTAAGTAAAACAATTTATTAAAATATAATTATTCTATTTATGTAATTTATAATTTATTTTTACATCTAAATGGACTAAGGAATCTAAACTAGTTTTCTATTATGTTTGTACTATCTTGTGACGTTATTTTATATTTACTTTATTAAACAAACTCATAAAATAAAAATAATTAATTATGTATCTTAAAATTCATAATTTAACATGAAAACACATTATTTACATTTATTTCATATTCATTTGATTAGAATTAATTTACCTTAAATTCCTCATTTCATTTCCTATAAAAAAAACTAGTGTGCACCCTAACTTAATAAATTGGTTTATTATCTTAAACACGGGTTCTTAAGCTCAAATTTTTATGTAAACTTCCTAACCATATATATATTTTTATAAGGTCATTTGGTCTAAATTAATTAGTTAATTATGTTTTAATTTTAAGTGATTCAAAACTGTCCAGAGCAGGCAATAGGCAGCGATGACCAATCGGTTCGATCGAATTTGACCATTAACCCGACTGGTTCTTGTCCGGTTCTTTGCATTATGTTTAAAACAGACTTCTTAGGCTTTCAAACCGTTATAGTTTCACCGAAAATGAAGGAGAAAAAGTCACCAGTTCGGCCATATGAACTCACGTCACCACTGCTGGCCAAAATACTGTTTTGCCCTGTTTTGCTATTTTGTAATTTAATTTTTAAAAATAGTAAATGTATTTCAAAAATCACAAAAATTTAAATTTTGTATACAAACATATTAAGTTGTCATTTTTATAAATTTCATTCAAAAATAATTTCATTTGATATTTTAATTAAATTTCACAAAAGTATATACAATAATTAATTCTAGCAACTTATATTATCATAAATTAATTCATCAACATGTTTAACTTATCAAACCCACATTCCATAAGATGATATGTCATGTTCACATGCTTATATGCATATATTGATCATAATTTCAGTAATTTAACTAGATGACATGCCTTTTATATATAATATTAAGCTTATATGTCCATTTGATTCATTTTCCAACATTACAACTTATTAAAAACTAAATCAACACACACATATAATCAACATATTAGATTAATTATATACCATACATTAGACACATCATACTTATATATTTATATATATGATAATTTTATCAAAACAACATTTATACATATATTTATGGTATTCGATTTATAAGAAGACATATATCTATATTTACCAAAACCTTATCATTATTAAATCTATGTTGATATCACCATCTAACAATAATTTCAACAACAAAATACAACAATCATATAAATTCAATAATCAAACTAACATTACATACTTGAATTGTGAAATAATTAGCTAAAGCTTCACTACCCTACTTCTTAAGTTGATGTAGCTTCTTCAAGCTAATTTCCCTAGCTTTAACCTTTCTTTTAGCCTTCAAAATCATCTAGGAATTGGTTGAAATAGAGATTGGATTTGGGAAAGAAATTGAAAGATTGGATGGTAGAGAAATCATGAATTTCATTGCCTATTGGATGCTAGATTTAAAGAGAAATTGTTGTAGAATTCTTGTAGGACTTTTGTGGGTTTTTAGAGTGATTCCTTTGAGAGATTTTAGGGTTTGGGGGTTGTAAGAAGAAGTAGGGGATTAGGTTTTTATAAATAGGTATATTTATAGTATTTTAGGTCTTGTAATTATTTCTAAAGTTAAGGACATTTTGGTACTTTGGCTTGATTAAGTGAGGGCATTTTGGTCTTTTTCCTAGATGTAGAAATCTTCTAGAGTTGGTTAAGGTCAATTTGGTCTTTTCACACACTTGATATTTTCTTGTGTTTGTAGATATTTAAGGGCAATTTTGTCTTTTCATAGGGTTAGAATTCTCTAGAGTTAGGAGATATTTAAGGTGCATTTTGGTCTTTTCGTAAGTAAAGAAACTTCAAGAATTGGCCAAGGTCAATTTAGTCTTTTTACTTGTTAGATTTTTCTAGGCTCTAGGGTTTTTATTGAATGTGTGGGTGTGCATGGTAAGAGTATAGTCTAATGAGCTTTATGGGCTTTGATGTATGGGCTTTTGGTCTTGATCTTTGAATAATTGGGCTTGCTCTTATGTTAATGGGCTTAGGGTTTTAGAAAAAGAATTAAGCCTTTAGGTTATGGGCTTTTGGGAATTAGAAATGGATTTTAAGAAGTAAGAAAGAGAATTAACTATTTGATATTAGAAATTAATTCTAGGAAATCTAATTAAAGGAAATTTAATATTTTACTTAAATTTAGGGTTTTGGGGGCTTAGGAATTGGTATTTGAAAACAAATATTTAGTTTTAAATTTCTAAGATTTAAGGAGTTGGAATTTAGGCTAACATGTCTAAATTGGATATTTAGGGTTTTAGATGGTTAAACTTGATTAATAAAGTTTATTTGATAATTGTAAAGTTTTGATTAATTTGAATTCGTTGAGATAGCCAATTGATGTTGCTTAATAAGTTAAATTGGGCATTTATGACATTAGAATATCTATTTTCAATTAAATTCCCTTATAATTTCTAATTATGTTAAATTATCAAATTTCTCACTTATGCGATTAAGGTTTCTAGTCTCGATAGGTCAAATTAGGGTATTATGCTCAAAAGACTTAGAAAATTCTAAATTTTATGATTATGTATTCAGAATTTTTATTCGAGTTCTAGTTTGGTAGATATTGATAAGTTTTTATTTCTATCGCGTATTTTTCAACTCTAGCAATTCATCTTTAAACTATCATTTACTATCTAATAGATCCTAAAAATTAATCGAGTCATACTACACTTGATATTTACAACCTTAGGTATATAATTAGTGAGTTATTGACTCGAGTCTAATCTAAATTTAGATTAAGGTTTAATTTTAGTGAATTAGGAATTTAGATAATTCAACTTCAGAAATCGGTTTCAAGTCGATAATTAAAAGGAATTTAATAGCTTGGTATGTTGGAAAAAGGAATTTGAAGTAATTTGATAAGTTGAAGTAGGTATTTGTGGTATTGGAATTCCTAATTTCAATTAAGTCCATTTACAAATTAAATTATCTAATTATATTCTATAGTTTATGAAAATCAATTGACTAACTATCTAAATTCAATTAATAAGTTAAATTTAAAATAAGATCCAAAATTACCTGTATTTTCATAGTATTTAATTATCACATTTCTAATTTAGGTTAATAAAATTTGGGGTATTTCAATTCCTTTCCACTAACGGGCAATGCCAGAATAGGAGCTGATATCAATCTTTCTTTCAAATCTTCAAAACTCCTCTCACACTTGTCATCCCACACATACTTAATATTCTTTCTTATTAATCTTGTTAATGGGGATGCAATTTTTGAAAATCCCTCTATGAACCTTCGGTAGTATCCTGTCAATCTAAGAAAACTTCTAATCTCCCTCACATTAATAGGTCTTGTCCATCTCAAAATAGCTTCAATCTTCATTAGATCAACTGAAATACCTTCCTTTGAAATAATATGCCCAAGAAAGGATATTTCTTCTAACCAAAACTGACATTTGTTAAATTTCGCATAGAGTTTCTTCTCTCGAAGTCTTTGTAACACGAGCCTTAAGTGCTCTTGATGCTCCTCCTTGCTTCGGGAATAAATCAGAATATCATCAATGAATATTATGACAAATGAATCCAGATAATCCTTGAAGACTCTATTCATCAAATCCATGAATGCGGCTAGAGCATTGGTTAACTTGAAAGGCATCACCAAAAACTTGAAGTGCCATACCGAGTTCTAAAGGCCGTCTTCTGAATATCTTGAGATTTGATCTTAAGTTGATAATATCCTGATCTCAAGTCGATCTTAGAAAACACTGTGGCTCCCTTCAACTGATCGAATAGATCATCAATCCTGGGCAAAGGGTATTTATTCTTAATAGTAACCCGATTCAATTCCCTATAATCTATGCACATGCATAAACTCTCATCTTTCTTCCTTATAAATATTACAGGAGCATCCCATGGCGATATACTCGGTCTAATGAAACCCAAATCTTGCAATTCCTGTAACTGCAGTTTTAACTCTTTCAACTCTGCAGGAGCCATTCTATACGGAGTCTTGGAGATAGGTACTATTCCAGGTAATACTTCAATTACAAACTCTATCTCCCTATCTGGTGGTAGTCCAGGTAACTTCTCTGGAAATATATCCACAAACTTATTCACAATTGGCACCATTTTGATATCTACTTCTTCAATATTCATAGCTGCCACAATTGGTTTTTCCCACAACTCCATAGATTTCATATTCTTAGGTCTTAGCCACTCCAACCTATATGTGAATCTCCCCTCATTCAATTTAAAACTTAACTTCGCCTTACTATAATCAGTCATGACCTTATAATGATTTAGCCAATTCATTCCCAAAATCACATCAAAATCAGATAAAGACAATACTATCATATCAATAGGCATGTTCACATATGAAATCATAGCATTAATATTTTCACACACACAGGTATGCCTATTTTCAATCACCAACGGAGTAGTCACACACATAATACGATCAGTCAATGCTTCAGAGATAAGCTTTCATCTAATTTTCAGAAATACAAGCCTGAGTTCTCCAGTATCAATCAACACATATGCATCCCTATAAGCAACACTCAGAATACCTGCCAAAGTGTCTACTAATGGTGTATCTTCAATCTGTTGTAAAGTAAAAACCCTAGCATTTGTCTTTCCCTTCTCTATATCAACTCCACTCTTAACATCAAGTTGATCCTTGCAGTTAGCAATATGATGACCTCTTTTCTTGCAATATGCACAGAAGACCGGTGGTAGTTTTGGATTCTTGCACTCTTTAGATTTATGTCCAACTTGACCACATGAAAAACATGCATTGGGAGTCCACTTATAGTCGGATAACTCATGAGGACCATAACACCTAAAGTATTTCTTCTCAAATGCAAGTGTAGAAGCTTTATATGTCAGCTTTTGATTTCCTTGTCGTCCCATAAAAGGCTTCTTTACTTTACTAGTACCCCAATAACTATCATAGGATGAAGTGGAAGCAGGTCTCTTTCCCATAAATGTAGCTCTCTTTGCTCTTATAATTCTACTATCATTCTGGCTTTGCTCCATTAGCAAAGCTTTACCACAGTATCTAATAGGGTATCTAACTCAAAATTCTTCACTTCACCTTAAATCTCCTCGTTTAGGCCATTCTGAAATTTCTAAACTTTCATCCTCTCATCCCGGTAGTCGCCTCCAACAAAGCATAATAGTCTACAAAATTCACCATGGTATTTATCTATAGTCTTGCTCCCTTGTCTCAAGTTCAACCATTCAGCGATCATCCTCTCTCTAACTGAATTTGGAAAATATTTGGTGAAGAATGTATCCTTGAATGTAATCCATGACATAGGTTATTATAGATTCCCACTAACTAATCTCCACCAATTGGAAGCCTCTTTCTTCATCATATAAACTGCTAAATCAACTTTATTATCTTGTGGTGATCTACTTGTAGCAAATGTCTTTTCCAACTCCTCTATCCAATTCTCAGCCACTATAGGATCAGTACTAGTGCCATCAAATTCTGGGATCAGCTTGCTAAAATCATGTAACTTGATTTGGTTAGTTTGATCATTTATAGAAGCAGCCTCATTTGGTCTCATTCCTTGTTGATTACATTGCTGCATAAGATGTTGTGTTTGCTAATACATCATCATCTGATATTGCTGCATCATTGCCATCATGTCCCTTATCATACCATACATAGAATTTGGATCACTAGTGGGCATTTGTGGCATGGGAAGAATAGGTAGCATAGGTGGAGGCGGTAGAATCTGAGTCAGTGGAGGAACTTGCAAAGCTGAAGCTGATGCAGGAGATGGAGTAGTCTCACCACTCGGTGTATAAGATGAAGTAGGAGCAAATGTAGACGATGATTGTGGTGGTGATGGCATACTTTCTCTATCAAAATGTTGCCTTATAGATCTCCTTAACCTGTCCATCTTTACAATTGCATACATATATTCAACATACATACACTTGTATACAAATTTCTAATCACATACAAAACTTATCAAATTAATATTCACATTCATATATAAAATAGCAAACAATTTAGCAAGCCATCAAACAATCAACAAGCAATTAACAAGCAATCAAACAAATAATAAGCATATGAAGCAAGAAAAAAGGCAAATATACATAACTATTCAAATAAACTTAACTCTTTTCTATACTACCTATTGTGTCTAGGTCAAGTCTCAAACAAACTATTATAATTAGATAAATAATTAATCAAACTCAGCTCTGATACCAACTGTTAGGACCCGCCATCACCTCTATAATTAAAATAGGTGATAATAGTTCCCCAATCAAATATAACATGTAGGATTATATGTAAGGTTGTTTAAAAGAAGTGTTTGAGGAGTTATTTGTCTAATTCCACATAGCTAATATAATAGAAACCATAGTTTTTCAAAACTTTTAACAAAACATACTACACCATTAACATATTTCACAAAAGAAATAAACTCAAGTCATATATAGCTAAGTACATATATATATATATATATATATATATATAACATTACAACCAAAGGCTTCTTACAAGCCTTAACAAAATTATACATATAATCCAACTAGTATTTTAAATACAACCACAAAGGTTATCATAACTAGTCCATTACAAAATTTGGATTCCATCAAGTCTAAGGTCATCTCTAGTCCTCCAATTCATCAAGAAAATCCTCGAAATCGGTTTCATACCCTATACTCGTGTAAAACTCATTGGATTCATCACCTGAAATGGTTCAAATATGAGCCAAAGACCCAGTACACAAGTAATGAATACAAATGCAAAGTGATCCACACATGCTTAAGCTAAATGCAAAATACAACAACCAATAATTTATTATTCAATCTTTAGATAGTCATACATCATGAGAGTATTCCAACTCTGGACATCAAGGACCTAGTATCACGTCCACCTCCCAAGTGGTCCCTACTGTTCATACAGACTAGGCAGCCTTACCTTCCGACGTAGCCCGTAATACTAAGGGATCCTGAGTAACGCATCACAACGCTCAGGGGGGTGATATAAATAGCTCGGATACTCATACCATCCTAGATAAATTTATCCATAATGATTAAGTAATCTCATTTAAGGTTTCTAGCCATTTCTCGACTTCACTAAACTCGATCCATAATATCACTTAATTCAAGTTTTCCCATAAACATTGAATTAAATTATATTATATCCTTTCAAGAATAAGCAAATGTTATACTGATACCAAATTTCCTATCGATTACCCGCTAAACCACTTATGAAAGTCATATCAAAATGACAGGGGTAGTCTAAGCGCCTAAAACTACCATGCCCCCAATCTAAGCAAGGTTACAGCTCTCCAAACCAGATTCAACGATATAAAAGACACTCATAAATCAATTATTAAATTTCTTAATTTAGAATAACTTTGAATGATGCTTATCCTAGCAAAGAAACAAGCAAGTTACCTCGTACTGAAAAAGCTCGGGAACTAATGGGGTTGGCCGAGCAATGATCTATCACTGTTCAAGATGATATTGAATTTCCCACTTAGTTCAAGCACTAATTAACTAGTTTCAAACATGATTAATCAAATAAATTCAAATAAATTATTACAAAGTCATAACAGAGCATTTAAACATCATAATTTATCATACAATATACAGCAAATATTAAATTGATCATATATCAAGTTTTGGGAAATATTGAAGAAAGTTTTTGAAAATGAAAACTGCAGGGAACACGCCGACCTTCAACGTCGGTGGCATTGAACCGATGCACAATGCACTAAAACTCAACACTTACCAACACTGGCAGCATTCAAGGATACACCAACAACCTTTAGTCTACGCCGGTGGCGTTGAGCCAATGTAGACTACACTCCAAATTTTTAAAAATTTTCGAGAGTTCCACGAGGTTGGTTCACGCCTGTAGATACCCCCAACACCGGCAGCGTATCCATGTACGTTGACAGCATGGGATTCTATGCCAGTGGCTTTAAGCCCAGCGTTAAAGATTTTAATTCTGTTCACATTCCACACCGCCTCAAAGCGGCGCGGCGTTGGAACCCTAATAGCTGGCGTACGATTTGAAACATCAATACTGACCAATTTTCCTTATGAAATTCGACAGCGTTTCAAGCGGCTTTAAGAAAATAGGTTCTAATCACCTTCAACACTGCTTCTATGCCGGCAGCGTTAAAGTACCAGATGTTGGTGTACGCTTAAAAACAAACCTATTCGAAAATGTTTTACTTCCCCTGTTTTCTTTACAACATCAAATCATTTCAAAAATTCTTCAAACTTTTTCTAAGCTTCCCAAAACTTGTTATATGTTCTAAACACCATCCAAACAACACAAACCCCACTTCTAATCATCAAACACCCAACTACAACATTCAAACACCAATTACACTTCAATTCCACACTTCAACTACTCAATTTAGCTTCACTACTCATCAACACTCCTTACAACTTCCCTAACACTTAACTAAGCTCACACAATAACAAAGCGCAACCTAACATATATCAATGTATAAATCAATCAACTCAAATGGCATTTGCTCACCCTACCATAAATTTTACATTCAAAATACAAGAAAGGAAATCAAACAAAAAAATTATGCTTGCATTAACTTACATGAATAGCTTTAGCTTGGTGAAATTGTTGATTCCAAGAGCTTGATTTTGGTTTTTGTTTAGGGCTTATGGTTTGAAAATAGGAAAAGAGAAGGAAAAGAAAAAAGAAATTCGTATGGAAAAATGGAGCTGCCAAAAGAGTCTCTAATTAATCAAATTTGAGGTCTATAATTATTCAAAGTTTGACTTTAGGGGTATGTTTGACTTAGGTTTAATTTGGAATGCATTTTAGTTTGATTTAG
Organism: Combretum micranthum; assembly: GCA_024138025.1. Classification (NCBI taxonomy): domain Eukaryota; kingdom Viridiplantae; phylum Streptophyta; class Magnoliopsida; order Myrtales; family Combretaceae; genus Combretum; species Combretum micranthum. Next base: position 138,686 of record JAMXBD010001475.1, on the reverse strand, counting down.
GTTTAAAAATTAGGCTTAAACTTTGAAAAATTCTGTCAACAGTTTTCTTAGAAAATTCAAAAGTTGTTTTGACAAATTCTAAGCATAACACACACATATTAATTCACAAAAGACATAAACATTCATTACACTATGCACACATTAATATACATAAAACAATAATATTAATTTCATTGCACATACACACATACAAAATGACACATATTCAACACACGCATTAATTATATTGTTCATGCATATATATCTCATTTCAAAATCATATATAATTTCAATAACACATTTATAAAATACAATTTAGGAAATATATGGCTATTTCAATAAGTAATAATACATATATCTTATACATAAATAAATTTATATTCACATACTATATCTATATTTTGTATTTTTCCTTTGTTTTTTACTAATAATGATAATAATAAAAAAAATAAAATATTATTTTTTTATCTATATACATATATATAACAACAAAAGAATTTATTTTATTTTTTATGCGTTATATATATAATAATAATAATAATAATAATAATAATAATAACTCAACTTTTGGATATAGAGCAGGGCGTGGATCAATGCGTGCGCGGAGTCAGGTTCGAGTCGAGTTTGAACTGATCGGGCTGGTTAAACGGGTAAAGAAGACGACGAAACTCCTGGCATTGCTAGCAGTTTCTGCGGTTGTTGATAGCGTTGGTGGTGTCAAAGCAGCCAAATAGGGAGACGAGTTGTCTGGGAGCGGTGGTCGGCTTCGAAAAACCACCCTAAGCGGTGGTTTCGAGATCAAAGAAGGGGGCGATCGGTGGTATATGGGTTTGTTTTGAAAAATTCTCAAACAAGCGATTCCTTTGTACTTCAGTATTTGGACTATGTTTGAAGTGTTTCTTTTTATTGCTTGTTGAAGACCGAACACTGAATTTGAAATCCTATTTATAGGATTCGAATTAGGGTGTGATGACCGTTGTGCTTGGCGGTGGTGGTTAGATTCGCGTGCAAATTTAGATAAAATATGGTGATTACCTACCAGATTGGGCTTCTAGATGGATGATAATAATATTAGATAACGATTCTAGAAGCCCCAACGAATCATATTTGAATTTGTTTTAATTTTCATCACACACGAAAAATGAATTTTTTACAAACTTTGAATCCAAATTCGAAGGCTAAATTGTGATTTTTGGATTTGATTCTTGATTCTAATTTGTACTCTCTGCGTACTTCAAGATCGCTCCATCAATTTGATGAAAACAAGCTTGAAAGTGGATCAAAAATGGGTCGAAGACAAGTTGTTCATGTGGGGAAAACATGGCTCAGGGAGGAAGAAAATGCGCGCGTGGTACACGCTCGTGCCATACGCACGATATGCATGGGCGTGTGTACCTCACTCGCCATGCATAAAATTTTTTTCTGCTTCTCGCGCGATTCGAACCGTGGTCTCCAATGTGCATATGTATGTCTTTTACAACGACCATTGGCTATGCAGTTTTTTTATGCATTTAAAATGTATATAAGGTTTTAGAAAAATGGGTCTAATTAAATAAATTTATTTAATTAGACCCAAAATTAATTTATGATAAAAAAAATATATCTATCAAGCTCAAAAAAAATTTATAACAATCTATATGTTTTTTTTTTAATTTGTGGGCTCAATACAATATTAACTTTTATTACAAATTAGAACCTTAAAATAGGTAAAAATGGGGTGTCTACAGATACATATCGAAGTCACAAATTTTAGAAACAATTATTTTTTAATAAAACAATTAAGAGTAAAAGTAATATGTTTAATTTTTTTTTTTTTAAAATATGTAAAACGGTTAGGTTCGGTTTAGGGTCTCTAACCGAATCATGAATTGTTTGCTCTTTACCAACTGAACCGCAAACTAAACTGTTTAAAAAATAACCAAAGTTTCGGTGCAATTCGATCTAGTCCGGTTTGGTTGTTTTTTTTTTTTTTCCACAGCCCTAGTACATATGCATTTATAATGCATAATTTCGTATTATTATTTATATATTAAAATTTTATCAATATTTATATGTTACTAATTGGAACCTTTCTTCCGGAAGACAATCTAAACAAAAGAGAATGAGAATTGATGAAAGTGCTCAGTTACATCAATAATATTCACCTGCAAAATTTCACGATTTCTTTCCCCTAATGACATAGAAACATAGGTGGCCCTAATTGGATAGAAATAAAATTATAGTTGACAATAATAATTCTATTTTGCACGTATTGAATCTCACTTTGTGCAAATAGTAACAAATGGAAAATTGATTTAAAATATCATAAATCTAACTATAGTCACATATTTTCCCTTAATTAAAAAGAGAGAGGAAAAAGAAAAAGAAAAATTATTCGAAAAATTTTATGGTCTTATCATTAATTTTGACTTGATCGGTCTCATCACCATCCAACGGCTCACATCATATCCAATTATGATCGAATTACTAAAATAGTTAATATTTTATTTATTATATTTATTTTAACGTTAAATTAATGGTGAAACGGTCCCAATCGATGGACAGTAGAACTATTCCGTTGTTTTTCCGTATGCTAGAAATATTATTGTGCAAGGAACGCTGGTGCATATGAATTAGAAAGTGCCAGCATAATTTTGTCGTTGATATCATTCCTTTTAGGGGAGATGCAATTTTGAAATTTGAACATACCTCTTCCAAACTCATTATTGTTGTCGCTGACTTGGTCTAAACATTTGTGCATATCTATTTGGTCCATAGGGAAATCTAGAACCGCCATTTAATTCTGGTCTCCGAATAAAATTCCTTAATTGGAAAACCCAGATTCTTATTTATGTGCCTTTATTTATTAGCTTTTGTAGCCGTTTATATGTGTATATATACACAAAATGCATATCCTCATTACCATCAAAATTTAATCCTTTGATTGCCTATTCATAAGAACATAGGTTTAACAAAAAAAAAAAAAAAATGGATGTTGGCAAGGAAATCGCATCCAGTTCGACGAACAGGAAGAAGTCATATCGTCGCCACGATGCCCGCCAGATACAAGAGCTTGAGGCGTAAGAATATAAATTATTAACAAAATCTATTATTTTTTAACACACACACACACACACATATATATATATATATATATATATTCTGTTCATAAAACCCCTTTAAGGATATGATAGAATTGATAAAACATGTAATACAGAGTTTAAGGTTACAATAATTAATCTGCAAATAGCAAAAAAAAAACATCTCCATAAAAATTTTTTAACGTATTTACCTCAATCTTTTATATCTATATATATATATATATATAAATATATTGATAAATGAAAAACTTACTTTGCACTCGTAGGAAAATATTTGTATAGAAGAAAAAAAATTTGACTAGCAAATATACGAAGGATATTCATTGATACAAAATCATGGCATAAAAAAAAAAAAAAAAATCCAAGACATGTTTTCTTAGGAGTACGTTCAGGTTCTTGACACAGCTAATCAGGGTTTTATTTATTTATTTAATGATTTTTTCAAATGTGAAGTGTGAAGCGTGAGTTGTCTTACTAACGATATTATCTGTATTAATTACCATATGCATTTAAATTCCATTCATGTACTTAGAAATATTTATTTTGGAAATAACAATGAATATCAAATATGATTAATATTTTAAGAGTCACCTTTATATAATTTTTTAATAGATTAAGCAAATATTTTTATTGTCGAAACCATAGCTATAGCTTATTATCAATTATCTTGAATCACATTGATTTAATTGGGTTATGTGGAACCAAGTTATGGGGAAAATAGATGGGATGAAATTTTCTGGTATCATTTCTATACTGTTATTCCCTAGCACCAAACCAAACATTTCCACATTTTTGTTTTTTAATTGTATAATTATGTGATTGTGCATATTTGTTTTTTCTTTGACATTAAGGTTCTTCAAAGAATGTCCACATCCTGATGAAAAGCAGCGACGTCGATTAAGCATGGAACTTGGGCTTGAGCCAAAACAAATCAAATGCTGGTTTCAGAACAAGAGGATCAAGTACAGGTAGGTAGCTCCGATTTTTTAATTATACTATTGTTTAAGAAAGCAATATATAAACATACACACAATCCATTTAATTGTTAAAACTTTTATGCTAGATCAACAGAATTAGACAAAGGCATGGTTCTAGTTTCGAACCAAATTAAAATCGAACCATCGTTCCAGTGTTAAAAATAAAGAATCGGAACCGTCTCTTATGGTTCTAGTCCAATTCCGTGGAACTGGCGTTCCGATTTTAAAACCGCCTTTTTTTAAAGTAAAAATAAAAAATAAATTAATGAATTTTATTTTTAATAATAAAATTTTAAACTTAAGAGAATTATTTATTGAGTTTAAAAGTATTAAATCATTTAACCAAATTTATTTAGAATACATGTTTATTATATATAAACACAACCAATATCATCCATTATAGTTAGTAATATGAGATTACAAAATACCTAGAGCATAAAAAGAAAATTGCAATACAAAAAATAGTCTTGTGTTATTAAGGTAATGAATTTGCTTTTATAAAAGTTTATATAAATTAAATTATATATGATTTTAACTTATATTTATTTATGTTGTTGATAATAACACATTCAATATTTGTAAATAGATACTAAATTTTACTATTCATATGAAATAATGTAAACATTAATAATTATATATTTATATATTTTTTTCAATTTTTTCTAATTCTCTTTTTTTTTTTCAATTAAACATTGACCAATCTAGTTTTGGGTTGTAGAGCTGCTCGGCCTAGGAATTGAAAAATCGGTTCCTTAGCCAATTTGGAACCAGCCAACCAATCCGATTCAGTTCTAAAACCGCCTGTGGTGGATCTGGTCCGATTTGAATCCGAATATGCCCATGTCTATATAGAACTAATGAGTTAATAACCTAATCATTAAAATAAATAAATATATATATATATATAGTAATTGACATACTAAGTATTTAAATAGTGCGATAATAGTCATATATGAATTTGAGCCCTTAAATATCTAACAAGGCCAGTCTTATTAAAAGATATGATTAGATGATAGAAATTTTCTAGTTTTTAACAAATATCCAACAACATGTACTTTTTTTATAAAGAAAAAAAAAATTACTGATACATAGATCTATTTCATTCATGTACAGGCTCAACAAGAGCGAGCGGATAACAATACTCTTCGGAATGAGAATGAAAAGCTACTGTGTGAGAATCTCGCAATGAAAGGCACTTAAGAATCGAATTTGCACAAATTGTGGAGGTGGTCCTGCCCAAGCTGAAGACAACTGACTACAATGCACCATTTACAGTTACAAAACTGCCAATTGAGAGAAGAGGCTAGCTTTTTATTACATGCCCTTTGCCCATCATACAACATTAATTTTGTTTCTCATTAGTTTGACACATGTTTTTACTACAAATGTCTTTTTATGTTGCAGTATGACAGATTATGCGCAACTCTGACCAAGAAATTGGGCAAGGCAGTTTCGCAAATAGATGGGCTATCGAAACCTTATGTTGGTTCAACATTGGATGTGTCATCATTAGAGTGTCTGAGAAACAAGGAAGCAAAACTTCTTTGATAGATCTTGATGACAACACCAGTCTTCCCTTCAAACCCTCCATCATTGGCTCAGCGGACAAGGGAATGCTGGAAACAGCTAAAGACTCTATGGTTAAAACTGCTGTTGAAGCCCTAAGGGAACTGGTTAAGCTCTTGCAAGTGGATGAACCTTTGTGGACCAAGTCCGCTTGCGGAAAATATACACTAATCGAGAAAACTATGAAGGATGTTTTCAAGGGCTACTCATTTTAAAAACCCTGATGCTCGAATTGAGTCCTCAAAGGATTCAACCGATGTGATATAATGCTGTTGATTTGGTTGGTATGATGCTAGACCCGGTGAGTGATATGGATTGCTTTGAAAATTTTGGAAATATACTCCTAGGCCCTAAGATTACTAGTAAGTGAAAGTAGACATCATAAAAAAACATGTCGTCACATTTTCTAACTTTTGAGAATATGAACTTATCTCCCAAATCATTATATCTACAACCCCCAAAATCTTCAGTATATTTTAATATTTTGGGTATGATATTGGTATATATATATCAACCATAGTTTGGGGGTAGAAACTGCATATTATCAAAAGTTATAAAGTATATGCATACTCTTGGAGTTTATATCATCAATGTGAGTATGAATAATAGTTTTGAATGTATTTACAAGGTAAACATTTAGTACTTAACATTTACACATTTGTATAATTAATTACTTAAATTTTAAAAATATCAATTTGATATATTGAATTTATACTCTCTTTTTTTTTGTAATTAATCGCCTAAACTTTAACCCCTTTTTCAATAAATTACGTAAATGGAATTAGTCTACACTGCTATAAATGATATTAAAAATTTTTAAGTTAATAATTAACCCTTATAAACTTTGGGTCAATTATATAAATGACCAACTTTAATATAAAATGTGACATTTACTATTTCTACAATCAGCTCTTTTAGGTTATTCTATAATCATGTTGTCATCTATTATTCTCTTGTATTCCTCATGATTTATGATTTAAATTATCAAGAAGTAAGTACATTAAGCGACTTACCAATGGCATCATAACCAGGATCAATGGATGGATATCTTTTGCACAATTGTTAGAACAGCAAGGACTGTCCTAAGGTTTGAAAGTGAGACTTTAGGACAACAAAGTGGTCATGTACAGCTGGTAAGTTATGATTGTCTATGTATTGTACCTTCTTTCTTATCCTAATATACCCACTCGATAAATCTAACAAGAAATGGTTCAGATGTACGCAGAAATGCACATCCTTTCCCCTCTAGTTGCACCTCGGGAATTCTACTTTCTTCGCTATTGCCAACAAATTGAGGCAGGCGTGTGGATTGTTGTGGATGTGTCATATGATTTTAACAATGAGAACATTCTTGCTTCCCGTTCATGGAGGCTTCCTTCTGGATGCATGATTCAAAAGATGCCAAATGGCCGTTTATCTAAAGTGAGTACCATCGCCTCCATTCTTTTCACATATAACTTGATGCCTTCTTCTATTATTCAAAGAAAAGAATCTATTAGCACTAAGGATGATTATCATAGATTAGCTAATCATTCAATTAAATACAATCAAAATGATGCACTAAAACTCGAATCTTGAACCTCATAATTACAAAATTTATAAGTTTACATGTGATAAATCTAGTGTAATTTTTTATTTAACGTCCTATATTACTCACTTAAAAAATGGTATATATAGATAAACGAGAATATGATAGATGGCACGATTGAATAATACTTCTTGGATAAATTAGGAACGAAACATACAAATGTGTATTAATGTAGTGCTAATTTTTACTTCGTATAATAGCAATTTATTTTCATGTTTAGTTGGAAAATCAAGATTCTTCTCATGTATAACAGGTGACTTGGGTGGAACATGTAGAAGTCGATGATAAAACTCAAATTCATAGACTTTATAGGAAAGCAATAGCTGGTGGCTTTGCTTATGGTGCAGAAAGATGGACAAGTGCTCTTCAAAGGATGGGTGAAAGACGCAAAAATTCCTTCTTTTCAAATCTTCCCCCTCTTAATTACGACGGAGGTACTTCTACACCAACTTTTACCCCGAGCATGTTTGTTTGTGGAAATATAATCTAACTGTTCTTTTCGCATTTTCTATAACTTTAATATTGTCAAATATTATTAAAGTAATCTCAAAATATTGCTATAACTCGTGGCTTTAGAAAGTAGGTGATGGTTGAAGGCAACATATAGCATCAAACAACCAGGGACAGTGGTACTTACAATGTTGCAAGCCAAATATATAATTCTTCAAGTTTATGATTTTATATTTTTTTTTATTAAAATAGATACAAATTTTTTTAGGTACACATAAAAAAAATTATGAATTTTAGGTATACGATTCTACACATTTATGATTTTATTCGTTTTGCATAATTTTATACTATTCTAGTGCTTCTATATAATATAATGAATAATAAAATTTCAATCTTAACAACCACTAGTAGTAGTTAACAATCAACTACATATATTAATTGAATAATGATTTCTATTTTACAAAGAAAAACAAAAGAAATTATTTTTTTATTTTTTATTAATGTTATCGGCTTTTATCTATTACCACCACCACTTATTGACTGCAAGAATAATGTTTCATTGCTTCTTAAATAGTAAAAAACATTAGTAGCCATAACTTTTTGAGATTAGTTTGACAAAATTTTACCAATGTAAACATTATATTACATCAAATACTCAAGCAAGCTCTTCATATGGTTAAGCTATATTTCGTATTTGCTCACTGATTATACAAGACATACTCTTTGCATTTCTCCAGCGATTAATCTCTCTGAAGCGAAGAGAAACATTATGAAGCTTTCACATAGGATGGTCAAGAGCTTTTGCTCTAACCTTATCATGCCTGTTAAAATGGACTTTCCTTGTTCATCTGATTTGGACAATAGTGGAGTACGGGTATCCCTTTCTAAAGCACAGAACCTGGCCAACCCAATGGCATAATCATCAGTGCTGCTGTCTCTCTAAGGTTTTCACATCCACCTAATGTTGTCTATCGTTTTCTAATAGATGAAAGCACTCGCTATCAGGTACAATAATCAAATTCTCAATCAACTGAAAGTACAAAATTATATAATAATAGACTAATTAACGGTGAAAAAAAATTGTCTACCTCCTTTTTTTTTTTAGTGGGATGTACTACTTGGCGGAAAACCAGTACAGCAACTAGCAACTATCAACTTTTCAAATCAACCTGGAAACTTTATATCTGTAATCAAGGTAAATCCTAAAATAAACTATTTTTGTATACATATATCACTAAATTTCAAAAACTAGTATTTTTCTTAATTAGGCAATGTTTATTTGCAAGCTCATAATTTACAAAATAGAATTGTATGTGATGGTTGATTCAGTTACAATAACTATTCTAGAATTTGTTGACTTATGCTACTACTTTGCTAAAACAAACGTTTCCAAACCCTTTTCAATATTTGATGTAATTAGTGTTGTATGTATTTTCAATTGTAACTTTAAGATACTTTAGATAAATGAATTAGGTAAATATTAACCTTTCAAATAATTAAAAAAAGAATCAACATTTTGCAAAATGAGTTAAATGAGATATCCGTTGAGAAAAAATTAAGGAAAGTTGATAAAAAAATATTATTCACATCTTGATACTTTAAATGAACTTTATGAAATGCTGACACCTTTTTTTTACTCAATTTTTGAAACGTTAATTTTTTTTTTAATCACTTGAAATGTTGATATTTAAATAAATTTACCTCGAAATACTTACACTTTTTTATGTAATTTAGCCGAAAGTAATTTTAAAGGACCATAACCTAAAGTTGTCTTAGTAAGCATAGCAAGAGATACACCTTGAATTATAGTGGCAAGTGACAATGGGTTGTAAAGGTAACTTATAATATGAAAGCTACAACAATATTTGGAAATCTTATAAATTTGATTATAACTAAAGTACAAAAATGCTATGGAAAACAGTTTTGTAAAACGCATTTTACAATATTTTTGAAGATTTAGTAAATCTAATTTTGATCATTACTTGGTGAAACAGCCAACAGTTACAACTGAGACCAGCATGTTTATTCTTCAAGAAAGTTGCATGGACAATATGGGTGCCTTATAGTATATGCTCCATTAGATATACCATCCATCAATATTATCATGACCGGAGAGGATACTTCAAGCATATGCTCCTTCCATCTGGTTTTACAGTAATTGGTGATGGTGGTTGTCATGATCAACCTATGGGTTCACTGCTTACAATCGCTATTCAAATACTAGCTAGTGGTTCACTGTCATCTGAACAGGTGAATGCAAAATCTATCGCCAGTGCGGATACTCTTATTAGCTCCATAGCTCAAAATATAAAAAGAGGTCTCAATTCCGATAGCACACATGATTAAGTTTTGATTGGTTATATGTTGTTGGTCACAATTTAAATTTGGTTCACATTTGCTAAAGTGTTATAAGTGTTGTTGAACTTTGGTTTTGTTCATTATATCAAAATTGAATATTATTGAAGTTATGAGCCTACTTAAAGTTGCCACATTTCCTTTTGGCTTGGCTAAGAATCATGGCTATTTATACATAACACAAGACATGTGATATCAACTATGTATAACTATATTGTACTTGGGTTTAGCTCTATCAATATGTAAGATTTCTTCTATGATCAATAGCATAAATATGTGACATGTGAATGATAAATGTGTAATCTTGTACAATGGTATGTATAAATATGGATTATACACAAGTACATACAATTATCATATTATATTATTCTAAGTTGCTCTTGATGATTTGTGTAAAAAAAAAAAAAAATCCATTTGTTAAGGAAGATGAATGCTCTCCATGGAATCCTCTCCATCTCCATAGATTTAGAAATAAATAACTAAAATTATATAACTTTATAAAGGGAAACTACAAATAAACCTCCAAAATTTGACTTGAATATGCATATACCTTATAAACTTTAAAATGATGCAGACAATCTCAAACCTTAATAAACTACGAAAATAAAGTACACCAAAATCAAGGTTTGCAGGGGTTCAAGTATACTTAGATGTATTATAGGGTTATTTTTGCATCAAGGTCAAAATTTGGAGTATCATTTTCAACTTATGGAGGTTATTTGCCATTTATCAAAGTTGAGGGATGTATTTACAACATTTAAAAATTTAGGGAATATATTTGTACGAAGGTCAAACTTTAAGTTGCTTTTTACATTTTCTCCAATTTTTAAGCTATCCCATGACATCATTGTGACGTCATTAGTTGTATTATAATCCTAACCATTCATAGTGGTATCTAAAGGAAGTAAAGTGATGGAAATTGAAAGAATATAAATAGAGATTATTTGTATTTGTTTTGTTAAGATTCTAAAAAGAATCATTTTTTTTCAATATTCATTATGTATTTTTTTCAAAGTAAATAAGTATGTACAAGAAATAACAGTATGCTCTTTTGGTCTATAACCAAATTATTGTCAAAGACCTGTTATCATTTTACATTCTAAATAGAAACAGATTATAAAACCCCTAGACTTAATGGTGCACCAAATATTTATGTAGATAGTTGATATAGACACGTTAAAATATAGAATAAACTAATAACCATAATTAAGGAACATATCACTCAACCCACATTTACCATAACCACATGGAATTCATAAAAATAACAGCTCCACATAAAATTATCACCACAACGTCGCAGGTAGCTTGCAGAGTCCCCACAAATACAACCACATGAAAAATACATATTGATAGGGCTTGTGTCCAAATACTAAATAATCCTAAATAATAACAATTAACAGAGGATCCTCAAAACTAACGTAAAGACCTAACCTATTTAATTCTAAAATTAAACAATTCAAGTCCCCAACTACATATAATATTTTCATATTATATGTAAGGTTGTCCTAAAACTACTTGTTTATGTTGATTGTTTGTTTAACACCACTATATCTTCATCATATTGCTTACATGAGCAATCTATACATTTTTACAATAAAACAAAAGGTTACAAAAGCTAGTGTCAATCTTAGGACACAACAAAAAGATTTTCATCTTGTTTAATCCTAATAAGAAAACAGACTTTAAGATCTCTTTCTACAACACAAGGCTTAACTAATAAACCTTCTATACAAAATACATTAAATTTTCAGAACAACTTTCTTCAAAAACTTCTTCTTTAACCATTTGCCTCTTGGAATTCTATTTGTCCCATTCATCTAAGAATTTCTCCCAATCTGTCTCATATACGAGATCATCATAATAGTCATCATCATCACCAGAAAAGAAACCACTACAAGAATTTTGATATTGGGTGACGTTTGCAAAAATTGCAAATGTCGCCCATCTTTTATAATTTATGTATATCAATTAAACATACTATTAGCCACGTTTATGGAATATTCATTTAATTTGCAACTCTTTATCTTACATTAACTGTTACTAATTTTTTCTTTTAACAATTTCCTACCTTAAAAGCATATTGTGCAAACGTTGCCTTTTCATTATAATTTAATCATTTATATAACGTAAACTAAAATATGTAATTGGTGACGTTTATAAACAAAATTTTATATTATATCAACCTTTGATATGATTTGTAACTTTTTCTTGATGTAAATGTGAGCAATATTATTTTCCATATAAAAAAATAAAATGAAATTTACATATAAAAATTTAATGCTTCCAAATTAAAAAAAAAAAATTGAATAGGAAAACTTTTTAACATTTTGAAATTAATAAATAACATTTTAATATTATTATAAACACAAACATTACTTTTACTTTTAAAATCATATAACAAAACCCTACTTCTATTTTACGAAACCAACGCATATGTACAGGGGTCTTCCTTTTAGTCTTTTTCAAAGTTCAAATTTGCCGTCACATTGTTGAATGTCCTGAAGCTAGGGTTTTCCCCATTAATCATGCTAAGAGGAAGAGACAAAAGATGAGAACATGGAGAAGGACAAGGATCATGAAGCACAAGATTTTGAAGGCAATAACGAGAAATAAGAATATAATGCTAGGGTTGAGATGGAAAGAAGGGGAGGATATAAGCTTTTATTAAGGATGTGGTGAAAGAGGAAGAAGACGACAGTGATGATTATTTTGGTGGTGGGGCTAGCAAGAAAAGACAATAGGTCAAGGGAGAAACAGATTTTGAGTTTTTTGACCTCAAATATCAGGGACAGTGATGAAAAAGAGGGAGAAAAGGCAAATATGGTAAGTTTTTTGTTTTTATTACTTTTTCATTAACGATTTTTGGATTTGTTTATGTATTTAAATTGAAATTGATGGTCTGTTAGGATTTCTATGTTGTTCTTGAATTGAGTGAGCTAAAATAAGATTACGAGTGGTGTATGATGATAGGACTTGGTTATAATCCCTGCATAAGCATGAAAGAGATCTAGAATGCTGCTGTTGTCCACTTCAGTAGGAATATGAAGCCATGGCTTGATATTCCCATGAACCAATGAACAAGTTTAATCCTCTTTGGACAAAGTATGCTGACTAAGAGTAGGACTTTACCTAAGCCTGAAATTTTTGTTTATGAACCATCTATGAGAAGTGAAGTTAGGATTACATATCTTGTCCTAAAACGCTAGTTTTTTTTTTTTCTTTCCTTGCAAGTTGACCATTTAAGAGGTAGAAATTTTCATTGCTACAGATATTTCTATAGTTTTGTGCCGTAATCTATATATAGAATTCTGGTTCTAGTAAACCAAACAAATGCAGATTATTTGGCAAATGTCTATAGTCTTGACGATGAATCAAACTATCTTTGCTAAATTATGTTTATTTTTGCTTTCATTATGCAGAGTTCTTCTTTGGGGTTATCCTGTATTTATTGCATCCATTTCATCCTCAAACATGCTAGCAACCATTTTTACTTTCTTTTGCTCAAGTTTTCATCTTTACTCAAGATGAAAACTTTTTGGGTACTTGATGGATTATAGTGGAACTGTTGATAGAAATGTATTATTTAAATGCATGTGGTTGATGAGATAACTTAGGATGATGATCGAATATGATAGGATAAAGATATTTAACTGCGGTGAGAGATATTTTGTGGAGTTATGCTTGTAGACGGGCATGTAAATTGCGTTGAGGCATTTTATGTAAGGAATTTTAGATCTTGTAATTAGATTGCAGCATTTCTTACTATCCAAGATTTAGACATTGTATAATATAATTTTGATAGGAGATTAATGGGAAATAGTTGGTACTAAACTTAAGGGCCGAAAGGTTTTTACTTACTAAAAATATTGAAGTATGTTAAGAAGAGATGGTGTGAGAAGCATGCGAAAGGGATCTACAGTAGAAAAATGGAGTTTGTCTTCCTAATCTATTCACAGATGTTGTAAACGAAGAATGCCCTTTTTTTTTTTTATACTAAGTATGGATTCATAGCATATGAAGTTACTAGACATAAGTCATTGTAGGCATTTATGAATAGGCAACTAAGGAATAGTGTCTAATACCTGCTGAACAAAATGGAAATCTAGATTTTCCCAAATATGTGCTTTCCAAAATCTCATCTTCAACTTTTGTCATAATGGAATTGCTTAATTGTTTTAGAAATGTGAGTTTCTATGTCCTTTTGTTTTCCATTCTTTTACTTCTTCTTTCAAAATCCAAAATTATTATATAAGACAACTAATGGTGGATCTTGGAAATTGTAGCTGTTCTGTCTTTCATACATTCAAAGGGACATGTTAGTCTTTTCAAAGCTTTTAAGTGCCTTCCACCTAATGGCAACATCAAATAGTATTATCATGAGTTTGCAACCACCACCATTGCCTAAAACCATAGAATATCTTTTACATTCTTGGAGAATGCTTTAGAGACGGGTATGCCAATCTTTTTTAGTTTTTTTCCCTTTTAAGTTGTATCTTGAATGAATTTCACTTTATTGACTTTTTTTTTTTTTTTTTTTGCTTCACACAACTTGTTCTTTCTCTTTTATGATGGCCTATGTGTGCCGTCTAACTATATAATCGCTTATAAATTTGGCATGTAAAACTCTTTAAAATGTGGGATTAAATGGGAAAAAGCTTCAGTTGGGATTTAGCAATGAAGTGCTCTGAATTTTTGTAGAAGAGTTGGATTTTGTGCTGGGAAGCTTTTGAAGCAGAAATGAGATTTTGAAAAAGCTAAAAGTTGTGGGAAGAGAAAAGTGAGATAATTTACTCTACCCCACCTCTTTTGTGTTCATACAGTCACTACATACTTGGACTCATAAAACTTGGTATTTCTAGGATGAAAATAATAAGATTTTGTACACATACCTTGAAAATAGTACATCTACTTCCAATTCACTGGGTGAACTAGCCTGCTCTGTGTTGCCAAAGGTTCGTGACTTTTCAATTTATTATAATTTCTATATGTTGTGATTATGGGAGTGAACTAGCATTGTGATTACCCTATTAATTTGGTTTTCTTCTTTTATTATAGGTTTCTTGAGCAGAACAACAAAAGAAGACAATGATCATGGCTTTGCCACATTATGCTCTACAACATTTGATCATATCTTTTTTTCTATTATGCACTACTTGATGGTATCATCATCAAAGGGTTTCTTATGGTATGGTGCTCTTGCAACATGAGGTAGACCTTACTCTATTTGGTGATTCATTGACTCTATCTGTCATTGTAAACTATTTGCTTGCTTAAATGCTTTTGTATGATTAATGACTTCCGTAGTACTTGCAAAATTCTAGGTGAAAGATGTTGTGGCATATAAACATGTAGCTGGTCAAGACAAAAGTGAAGAAAATCTGTGGAAGTTGTTAAAGTGTGCGAAGTCTGTGAATGTTGTTGTATCATTGGTTTACGTGCAAGATCCATGACAAGGTAATATGACTGAAGGGAAGGTGATAATGCCACAAATTAGGAATTTACCCCTATTTTGTCTCATTGAAATGCCAATATACTTTCTCAATTTTCTCCTAACCGTAGGTTATTATGCATGCCATGGCTATTAAGTATGTCATCTTCCACTTGAGCCGTTAAGGTTTATACTTGTTTAACATCTTTGTGTATTTTTCTTTTTCCACACACACACATATATATCAAGGGTATGAAATTAATAGCCATCACTAGCAAAGTTCCTGCTACTAAAAGACTATTGGAATGTTTTTTGTTTTGCATTCAGGGTCTACTCGGCAATACACCAGCAGGGTCTACATTATGGATAGGTATGTCTCATTTTGATGTAACTTATAATTGACATATTTTGTTATATTTTCACACAATATTACATTACCTTTTGTCATATACGTTCCACAACAGGTGATTCAATTTTATAAACCTAGAATTATTCTTTTTTATAGTGAGTTTTTTATCTCTTATTTTTCTTTATTTATTTTTTCTATTTATTTATTTATTTTGGGTTTTTGGAGGGTAGCTGGGATTAGTGAATTTTCAAGCATTGTCATACAGATTTTGCTCTTTTAAATACTTAACATTTTGTAAGTAACATAGTTCTAGAAAATGATGACACTGTTAAATATGGTTCCATAAGTACTCAATTAATAATGATTTTTTTATGTATCTTCCTTAGATTTTTCTCGTTATTTTAATTCTTACCTCTTATCTATTTTACTTTCAATAGTCTATTTTCTTTGTTTCCATTGAAGATCAATATAAAGTTGATCTATATCAATTGGTAGTCAATTTGTTAGGCTTCATATAAAATAAAATAAAGAATAGGTACAAGATATGCATCTGCTAATAGAAAAAAGAAAAAATTATTAATTTTATTTGAACTTATTTTTATTTTAACTATTTTCACTTGGAGGGGAATTAACTGAAGAACCTTTAGCTAAAATAAGAAATATTAAAACTAATCAATAATCGAACATGGAAATTATATATATTATATATATATATATATCACAATCTTAGGTTAATTATACAAGGAGATTCATTGAACTTAAAATATAGTTTTATCACTTAATTCATACTTAAAACAAGTTTATATAGCTTATAGATTCATTAGAAGACTAAATATGAAGTAAGGAATGATAATTGAAGAAGATTAAATTTAAAACTTAGGGGATATGCGGCCTATTTACACTGGAAAAATTGAGATGAACACCGACAGCGTTGAAATTATACACCGATGGCGTTTAAGCCCGGCGTTAAAAGTTTTGATTTTGTTCGCACCCTACACAGCCTATACGTCGACGGCGTTAGGGGCTATAATGGCCGGCGTACACTTTGAAAAATAAATGCTGACAAAATTTTCTTATAAAAGCCGGTAGCATTTTAAGTAGCCTTAGAAAAATCGGTTCTGATCACTTTCAATACCACCTCTACGCCGGCGGCGTTGAAGTACCAAATGCCGGCGTATACTTAAAAACAAACCTATTCGAAAATGTTTCATTTTCCCTGTTTTACACTTTGAAAATTTATAACTTATAATACTTTAATCCTTCTTCAAACACATATTTAACTTCATATACTATCTTCTATCCACAATAACCAATCCTAGCCGTTATGAACTTCATAACAACACATCAAACCATTTCATTCACATCAAATTCTATCATACTCTTCACCTCAACTTCAACTACTCAAATCAACTTCACTTCTCACAACTTCCATCACATACACAAGTTCACATGTCTATAAAATACAACTTAACATATATCAATGCATAAAACCACTCAACTCAAAAGACATTAAACTCATTCTATCCTAGATTTTACATCTAGATTACAAGAAAAGAAATAAAACAAAAGTTTATACTTGCATTAACTTACATGAATAGGCCTTAGCTTGGAGAGATTTTTGATTCCATGAGCTTGTAATTTGTATTTGGTTTAGAGCTTATAGTTTGAAGATAGAAGGAAAAGAGAAAGAAAAGAAATATGGGAAATTCGTATGAAAATTGAGGACTGCCAAAAGAAGCCTTAATTAATCATATTTGAGGTTTATATTTATCCTACATTTGACTTTAGATGTATATTTGACTTAGGTTTAATTTGGCTTCATTTGGAGTTTATTTGGGTTGAATTTGAGCTTGAAAAATAGGCTTAATTTTTGTAAAATTTCTGTCAACAATTCTTTAGGCAATTCAAAAGTTATTTTGAAAATTTTAAACATAACACACACATATTAATTTATAAGAGACACAAACATTAATTATACTATACACACATTAATATATATAAAAAAATAACATTAATTTCATTACGCTTACTAAATAACACATATGTAATATTCAAGATATACTAACTTAAACACATTTAGCCTATTACTAACTCATCTACTCCAATATTAATATTACCACACATGACTCTCATCAATTAACATGCTCATAAAGTTCAATAATTAAAAAAAATAAAACATATACATGGAAATTAAATGGAAATTAAAGTTAGGTCATTTCAACTAAATATAGAAAATGCATCTCACTAGTCTCCATACTAAACATCTGCACTGATTCAAAACCAAACCATACCCATGTCTACTATATACTATTCACCCACACTAGTATCCTCCTTATAGTCCACGTATAGATGTCACGACTCTAAATGGGGGCCTAACAGGATTTATCTAAAGCTATCATATCTTGTGCACCCGTAACATGAGAGCCGTCTTGTATGTCAGAGTATACAAGACTCTATTTATTTATAAATATTTATCATACAAATGATATAATATATTACAGTATTTCAACTATGGAATCCTATTTTCCAATTTCCACCAAGATCGCAGAGAATCGGTATCCCCCACCAAATAGTGAAATTGGGTTTTCAAACCACAACATATAAATTTCAGAATTCATCTAATTTACATTCTAAGGTTACATATCTTATATCTCTATCGTCAATAGAGTTTGTTGGGGAAGCTCTCTTCACACTTTCCTAGCCTAATCCCAGCTAGTAGTAAACCTGCACAAAAACTGTTGGGGGGTGAGCGAACCACGGGCTCAGTGAGTTCATTCCTCACTACTACCGGTCACGCAAGTTATCAAACATTAATTATACACTCATGCAAATCTATCTACACACAATATGAATGCATACGTGATGAATGCAAGCAACACATCTATGGGGGTCCGGAACCATAGACGATGTAGATTTACCTGTCTACACTTCAGTTGTCTCCCATACTTACCCGCATGGGACACCTCGCCTTAACCGTACGAGGCTGCCTGGTGGTTTCGTCCATCCAGACTCACCCAATGCTTAACCGCCATTGGTAACAACAAATATTCCCCAACGTGTTCACGTGTTTTACGCTGGTTCATATTTAAATATATATAATGCCAATTTAATGGCCATTCTTACAATCCATCACCAATCTATGGTGAATCGCACAAGTAGACCCCGACTCGGGTAACATCTACTGCCAATACAAACCATCACCTATAAAGGTGAATCCGGCGGATAGACCCAAATTCAGGTAACATCTATCGCCAAGTACCAGTGGACCCAAATTCAGGCCACATCCACTGTCACAACAATACTCAGAAATATCCCATGTTTATCTCATAAACTCTTTTAGTACAAATTCTTCCTTTTCCAAGGATATAAAAATAACCTGGAATATTCCAAGTCGGATTTCTTTAAAATACATTCCGAAATACTTTTGATGTCAAAATTGGGACATTTCCTACAAGGGAATCAAGCACATGCGACGAGTATATCCAATTAGTTTGGTCGAATAATTATCTTTATCCATTTATGCAGGTGATCATGCGGATGATAAAACTCACTTCAATCAGTCATTCCATAAGCAATACATTCAACATAACAGCAAACAATGATAATCACAAGCAAATAGTAGATCATCAGAATTCCCTCACCTGTGGTCCTCGCTAAGCTACTGGCAGTCCGGAATTGATCTATTTTCCTATGAAATGAAATAACAGATATTTATTATTTTACTAATCTATTCTTCTATTAGTTCCGAAGATAAGATATTTGAAATATCATATTCATCATATTGGTTTTGGTATAACTAATTCTAATAATAGACATATTTTAGAAATTACGTACTCCTTTCTTTTATGGTCTTACTTACTATATTAATCTAAGCTGAGTTAATTGGAAACTAATCGCCTAATTCAATTACTAATTCTATTTTAATTAGTTACCAAAAATCATATATTTTATTTATACAAAAAACTAATCTTAGTATTAGTGATACTCATAAAAGTAGCAGTAATACTAGTATCAAAGATGATGGTGATTATATTAGTTTTAATATTACTACTAATAGTAAAAAACAATTTTAATTACAAAAACAATTTAATAGCTTTAGTAACTAAATCAATAATATTAATAATAATGATAACAATAATAATAACAATTATAATAATAGTAATAATAACAAATTTCCGAAAATAGATTATATTTCATCACATTAAGAATTATACTAATTGTCTTATATATTTTAATTAATATTATTACTAAAGTAATTTTAGTCTTACATCTAGATTTATTATTATTTCAAAATAATATTTTTGAAATTCTAAAAATTCTTTTAATAATATGAAGGATATTAATAATTAGAATCTATTATGCAGAAATTATTTAACAAAATAATTTATATTAAAGAAAATTTCTTTTAGATTAATAGTAATAGATCAAATAATTAAACATCCTATATTAGAAAAATAATTTTATTTTTAAATAACTTTCGGATTTAATATGATTATATTATAATATTACTATTACTATTCCTGAAAAATAAATACAAGAAAAAGAATAAACATTCTAAAATTATTTAAATAATTAATTATTATATAATTATGTATACTTAATTTCGTCTTTCTTTTCTTCTGGCCGAGGGGTGCACGGGGTTGAGTACGCCCGTACAAAGTGCTTGCTAAGGGGAGTACGGGGTTAAGTACGCCCGTACAACGTGCTGGCTGAGGAGTATACGGGTTATGTACGCCCGTACAGAGTACTGGTTGAGGGGTCTACGGGTTATGTACGCCCGTACAAAGTGCCTGGGCTCATCGGGAAGCACTGTTCATCGTCTTCAACCTTGGTTTTGATCCGATTTTCCATTGTTTTACACACATAAATTCATTCTAATTCATTCCTAAGCATTTATACATGATATTTATATACATATTAACAACTAAAAACATCAAAACTCGCGGAATGAGATTGACTTACCTCAAGCTTGTTTTGGAACGTTTTTCCCAGTTTTTGGTTTGAATTCTCGAACGGAGTGGATATGAGGGTTTAAAAATCGGTTCTTGGGTTGGTTCTACTCCTAATGAGATGTAGATGAGTTCTGGAAAATTTAAGAGAGTTTGGAGTTCATTTGTTTGTCCAACGAAGTTCGTTTGCATACATATATATATATATATATATAAACGAAGGTAAAGCTTCGGCCGTTTTTCATCCTTAATTAGAACGAATTGCTCCTGTTTGTCGTTGTTTAAGTAGTTTGTTCTATTGTCATTAATGCAAGAATGATTTACCATGTTTTCATTGGCTTAGGAGAGGATTGGGATTGACTCTGGTGCATCTTGTTGAGGAAATTTCGGTTCACCAATTTTTAGAAGATCACAGCCATCAAACGAAACCAAAAATGTCTCCTGCAAGTTGTTTTGTACATATATATATATATATATATATATTAGTTAGTTGATAATTATTTTAGGTTTAGGATATACATAAATAAAATATAAAGATAAGATAATGAATTTATAACCGTATAAGGAGGGAATAAAATATAAATTTGTGAAAAAAATCCATTTTGTGGGTTTAAGTGATACGTATATTAAATACTGATTTAGTAATATTTTTGGATGAGAAGTTCCATATTCGCGTTATTAAATATTCTAAACAATATAGTATACATAGAATTTCTATTAAAGATTTGTATATATGGTTTGAATTTTCGTTTTTTGTTTGAATCTTGCTCGCGTCCAGGGAGTTCAAATTGGAAAACAATTCCAAACCGTAACAACGTATATCAAACGAAAAAAAAAAAAAGCAAATCAGTTAGGATATATGAAAATATATAAATAATAAGAAGATGATAAATTTATAACCAATAAATATGTAAGGAGTGAGAAAAATATAAATTGTGGAAAAAAATTTAATTTGGTGGATTTAAATGACACGTATGATAAATACTGATTTGATAATATTTTTGGATAAAAATTTACATACCAACGATATTAAATATTCTAAATACGATAGTATACATAAAATCTTTAGTTTAATACTTTTACTTCTCTGTTTTTATACCTGCTATCATAAATTATATTTTATTTGTTTAAAAGTTTCGTTTCATGGTATTTTGATAAATTAATAATTATATTACTCTTAATTCGACTTTATTATAAATCTTTAAGATTTGAAATTACATATGAAATCATTTCTATTATAAATTTATTCTAGACTTTTTATTAGATTCGGAATTTAATTTTAATTTTAATTTTATATTTGTTACTCAGTTCTTTTTACTAATTATAA
The DNA here is from genome assembly GCA_024138025.1 of Combretum micranthum. Lineage (NCBI taxonomy): Eukaryota > Viridiplantae > Streptophyta > Magnoliopsida > Myrtales > Combretaceae > Combretum > Combretum micranthum. The sequence continues at coordinate 116,638 of JAMXBD010001475.1, read as the reverse complement.
ATTACTGGATTATATCAGACTTTTAGTTTTTATAGACCCAGAATTATTTAATTTGAATGTTTTAATATATATATATATTTTATATTAAAACTTAAGTTCATAAATATTAAATAGTTTCCTTTATTCTTTATTATGAACTTTTATAGTCTTAGTGATAAAGATTCTTTATTCTAATTTGTTCATACTTAAAAATTTAAATCGCGAAAAATTTGGAGTGATTTCTAATATTTTTGTTATAGTTCTTTATGATTCTACATTTTATTTTTATATATTTATTATAACCGGGTTATGTAAAATCAAGGGGATTACAATAGATCACCTCTTGAAATATCATATAACGTCATATCTTCACTTGCACCAAAAAATAATTGAATATAAAGTAATAAGTCAAATCTCAATGTTAAATATTATAACCACATGTGAATATCAAAGCATCAAAATACATGTATACTTAACATTTTTAATGCAAACAACCACCTATTTATTCTCTTGAAATTTAGGCATACAAATTAGCATAGAGGTAACTTACTACCTAAAGCCATACATATTTATAGTTATTACAAATATATGATGTTTTATATCTTACATACTTACACAAACACCATGTTGGGTACTCATTAATAACGAAAAGTCTATAAATCAACCTAAATCTATAATATACTCTCAAGTGGTGTTGGTTATAAGAGCTAGACAGGTAAGAAGGGCTAGACATCACGGTACAAGAAGTACTCGACAATACAATTCTCTTGTACTGTTTTTGGTGTGTATGGTATTAGACAGTAATATACAAAATTCTTATTAAGAGATTTTATTTTTGTTCAGTTCTAATATTTTTGTGCCATGAAATATGAGGGACAAAATATTTAAGTTTTTTCATGTCCCATAGAGAGCATTTTGTCTAGTCTCATATATATTTTGTAAACCAAGTATGGTACAATAACAATTATCCATACCAAACACTACCTTAGTATATGAAATCATTTAGTACACAATATTGCATACCCATCAAGGACACTACGTCAAGATCATTAGCCTTCCCCATTCACCTAGTGAAAGATAAACAACAAATCAATTAATTATTAGATAATTAATTATGGTAAATTACAAAACCACCCTTATAAATTTTCATAATAACACACACCCCACTTTTAAAAAATAATACAAATATAAGAACCTTATTAAGTAGTTTCATCGCATAAGATATGGCATTGTTAAGGAGACGTGGTGACGTAGGTTGTAATTATAATTTTTTATGTCATTTAAAAATCATTTTAAAAAATAAGACAAACAAAAAAGATAAAGGATAGGAAAAATCATAATTTATGTATTTTATTATAATTTTACTTGAACAATAAACTAAATTGACCTTATGGCTTAGTTTATAACATAACTAAGAAGCAAAAATGGAAGTCGAAACTTGAAAAAGCTATAGGAGTCATATATAATGATTGAAACTTTGAATTCAAAAACCTTTGAAAAAATCATGAAATGATAACTAAAAACACAACCCAAACCCGGTTCATTCTAGGCTTGTCTCAACTCAAGCTCATTAACAAACGAACCTTGTTCAGGTTCACTAGTCGCCTCACGAATAGACTCATGAGTAGTTTTTTTATAATATAATTTTATTACATATTATTATTTGTATTAATATATTGGTATAATTATATGTAAATGGCCTTAAAATATAAATATTTTTATTTATATTTGGGCTTGACCCATGAGCTAAGTGATAGGCCCAGCGAGTTCGGTTAAGTTGTTGGATGACTTATAGAGATTGGGTTTGATGGACTTAGAATAGGGCCATTGGATCGGTCCGTCACATTTAACTTCTCTCGAAGTAAGCTCATGCACATCGTAAAAAGGCTATTGGTCTTTGCCCATGAGGAACTCATTTAAGATATCCATGGATAGAGTAATCTCATCCATCAATAACTAAGATAATCTAATGATTATCATCCATGCCATGTGCTTATAGAAGTCCAAGCTTTGAAAAGCTCATGGATCTTTAGTGAGCTCTAGCTCAACCCTGCACTTTTCAGCTCATTAAAAATTCAACTTGGTTTAAGCTCATTAATTTGTTAAGTGGGTCAAGTCCAAGCTTTGAAAAGTTTAGCTCAGTCCTATTCGTTTACAACCTTAAGAGAGAGGGATCATAGATTGTCAAGAAAACAAACTAGAGAAATTGTCAAATTTACTTTATATACTATTAAGGTAGATTTATTTTATGTGAATTTTAATTTTTTTATTTAATTATTAAGATAAACATCAATTACTAACATCTGACAAGCCCAAACACATAGGCCCATCAAACTTAATGCACCAAGGATGCACTTTATTATGGTATTAATTACTTCAACAATGGACTCTTTATTTTTATCTTATATACAGAATAATGTCTTACAGAATTTATCATTTGGGACAATGATCATCTTCTTCATCAAATCTACCACATACCCACATATTCACATGTATTCCATTGACACCTTCAATTGAAATGTATTTCTCAAGCTCAAAAACTAAATGTTGCATTAATTATCATCATAAAACTATAGGTACTCATCTAGAGAGAATTAACCATTAAATACAGTAATTATTTCAGAATAAATCCTTTGCTCTATCATCATTAGGGATGTCACCGGTAGGCTTTTATGGGGTTTCCGATCCATTAAAAACGGTTTTATGGTCGAGCTTAGATATATAGTAAAAACCCTCTAGGATTATAGGGTTAGATTTAAAACAAAGCCGATAAATACCTGGTAATCCAGTATTATAATTTAAAAAAGTAAGTAAAATAAAAATATTACTAAAGAGGCAAGGAGAGGAAAGAAGACATAAAGAAATTACCATCTTTTTACCTTCCAATGACTTTTTCTTTTATGTCTACTAAACTAGTTATAGATTTTAAAACTTTTTATTAAATTTTGTTCAAGTCATGTTTGCTGGAGATTAATATTATTACTACTCTATTCTATTTTAGTCCTAGTAGGATATTAATTTAACCATGTTTTTAAGATAATATACGATGACAAAAGTAATATATTTATGTGTTTAAATGTTGATAATGAATGTGGTCTGCAATATTTTCTATTAATTCCATATGCATCTTTTTCATTTTTTGAATGTATAAGAAATTTATGCAAAAAGCATTGTTCTTTCTTAAATTTATTATTAAATTTTGATAATAAGTTGAAAAAAAGAAAAAGAAAAAGAGGTTATAGGTTATAGAGTCAAATTTAGGGTTCTAAATCAAACCCTATAGTATGGGTTTGAATATAGCATCAAAATCCCATAGAATAGCGGGTTAGATTTTGAGTTCATATGCTCTATCTGAAACCCAATCTGGTTACATCCCTTACTATCATTGCTTTTTCTCATTTTCCAACATTCTTAATTAATTTTTTGTAATGATAAACATCACAAATGTTTTATGTATGTTCATAAATGAAATCATCTTTCGTCTCCACACTATTGAGAAGGAAGCAAAAAAAAAAAAATAATAATAAATAAATAAATAAAATAAGGGTTGGCTAGCTTACTACGATATGTAAGTCCTTGGCTGTTGCATCATAAACATATAGTTATGAACTCGATGCTTTTCGTCCGAATCACAGTTCTTTGCATGGTTAAAACAATGATGCTGTTAAACCTTATACATGCTTCCTTTTCAGATTTAGATTATTTTCATTTACATTTCATCATTTATAATAAAAAAAATTAACAGTATGTTGATATTATAAGATAGTTGAATAATTGAAATAATGATAAGAACTATGAACGATGACGCTTAAGGGTGCTGTAAAAAAAGTCACAGACAAACTTCCACCTCTATTTTTCTCTCTCAAAATGGAGTATGCCTCCATCATTATGTCTTTTGGCATTTACCTCATCGATTTTGTTGTTTCTGGATTTTATGATTCTATCTTAGTCTTCTATTAGTGCTTGGACAACATAATAATTTAGTTGTAAGGATATTCTAAAATCTTTCCTCATTGAAGGCACAACTAGAGATGGTTATGCATCTAAGGCTCGCGCTGCTCCTCCTTGTCTCGAACTAATGTTGATGGATTATCACGGTTTTGATAGTTTGAGGCCTCACCAAGTGACTTGGCTTTGATGGATTATCACGGCTTTGATGGTTTGAGGCCTCACCAAGTGACTTGGCTTACTCATCGTAAATATATAGAGAAGATTTCGATGGCGGTAGATAAACTTGAGTTGATGCATTCATTTACAAGAAAGTGAATTTAAAGGATCTATAATACCTCGGAGTCTGTTTATTTGTTGGCAGATTACACATACAGATTTTTTTTTAATTTTTTCTAACAAATTATTTATAAAGAATTAGATACGGATAAAAAAATATTGAAAATTCTCATTAAAAGGTCAAATAGATAAAATATAAATATAAATCAGACATATTTACACATATCATTTTAAAAAAGATACAAATAAATGAAAACAGACCATCCAAACAAACTCCAGGTCTTATATATAAGTTGCAATTGGTGAGTCCATAATTGAAAAGAAAATGTCATGACATAATAGTGGGCTTAGCACAATCAACTTAATTGAGCTATATCTTATCGGTTGAACGTGTCATTAGCTAATAGAGGTAACGGTGTTAGTCCAACTTAAAATTTAGCCATTTTTATAATGAACTTACTTTAAATAATATAAACAAGTTTAAAAAAAATTTAGATAATAATTAAATTTGAAATGACTAATTGAGAAAATAAAAAATAAAATTGGCACCAAACATGATCTTCACCTCTTATAATCATCAAAATTGCTTTAATGATGATTTTTTGGTATAAAATAATAGTTCATCAATTTGATTAAGTAATTTCAAAGTGGGAATGGTTTAGATTAATTTCAGTTATGATAAAACTCTACAGTATTTTCTTTTTATATTAAATTATTTATAATCAATTTGTTAGTAAAATTTTAGACAGAATAGTTTCGTTGAGAAGACCAAAAGAAATGGACTACAAAAGTAACCTTTTTACTATGCACATAAAGCTTTCCCTCTGAATTTTTGGAACCCCATAGCGGTTTTTAGGTGATTTTGGTATGGATTTTGAAAATAAATCCAGAAAAAAGGTCATGGCAAAAAATATTACAAAAGTAGGCTATCAAAGGCGTTGTTTGTAACAGCATCTTTGAATTTACAGCGCCTTCTTTACAAAAATTTATTTCCCTTAAAGGTGTTGTTTGTAACAGCGCCTTTAGTACAAACTAAAAAAAAAAAATTATTGGTGAGGGTAATATGACCCAATATAATCAACACAAATAATAAACTTAGATTCAATTTCAAATTCCTAAAGTGAACACAACTTTAACTAATCTTTTTGACGTTACAGTATCAAGCAAATAAAAGTAAGATCAAGTTAAAAACTTAAAAATATCTAGTTATAAAATTGAAAAAAAAAATAATTAAAGCATTTTTATGTAACCCATTAAAATTTAAAAAAATAACAAATTTTGATTTAATTTCAAAATTCATAAAGTTGAACACAAGTTCAATTAATTTTTCCATTATCACATTATCAAGTAAAAGAAAAATACAATTTAAAAAAATCAAAAATTAGAATTTTTAGAAAACGATTTGAAATATATTGTACTAAAAAATTCCTAAAGCGACCTTAAAAAAATTTCAATTTTAAAAAAAGTTCAAATCAAACATTATCCTCTGTTTTTTTATTTATTTTAAAAAAAAATGTTTTCACCATATATCTAATGTATTGGGAATGTTTTGCTTTTTTTTTTTTTTTGGTAGGTATGAAGACCAATGAAGAAGAAGATGAAAATGAGTAGTGAAATATATGAGGATTTTAAATTTGTATTGTAATTTGATGAGAGATGTTTTTGCTTTGTCTAATTTTTATTTCGCTTTATAATTTATATTGTGATTTGATAAATGTTGTGATGAACATTACATTCTCTTTAATTTGGCTTCTTAAGACACTTTTGATTTTCTTCCCATGAAAATGGTATTTTATAAAGAGGATTGTATAAGTAATGATAAGAGTTTTCTTCTTAGCTTGTGAAGTAGGAAAATATTGGAAATAGAAAAAGATGAAAAAACCCTATAGGTTTGGTACGGGTACCCTATAGGGTTTGTTTAGCGGGTTTTAGGTTCATGGCAAAAACCCTATAGGGTTTAGGATGGGTTTCGAGAACCTTACTAGGTATCGGGTTCGGGTTTTAGTATACCCGTCCTGGTTACATGCCTAGCCACATCCCACCTGAATGGATGCCTAAGAGCATATCTCCTAACATATTGCCTTGACTCTTATGAAGAGATGATGCTCATAAATCTATTCACTATAACTTCCCCTTATCATTAGCAACCTTAAATAGCTTCTTAACAGGGGACCTATCCTCAAAGTCATTAGGTACACATCTTAGAGTAAATCATACATACATATATATATATATATATATATATATATACATGCATGGTGATGTTGACCTTCGAGGAGCTACTCCTAATTCTTCGTGATGCCTTCTTACAAGCATCAGGTTAGCCTCCTTAATTCCTCGTGATGCCTTTTTCTTTAGCCTCCTTCCCATCACACCATTAGCTATATAAACATTAGCTTTTGCATTGAGGGAGGAAACGAAGCCACCTTCACTCTCTATTTTGCTAGAAACTACCCTAGAAGAATCTCCTATCCTACTTCCATGCTCTCTCCCCCTCCCCCCTTAACACCAAACTTAGACTATGAAGAAGATATGACTTGGGACTTATTAGTGTTTCTCTTTCCTCCAACCATAATCTAGAAATGAGATGAAAAGTTAGGATTTTGTTAAACTAGCGAAAAAGCCTGAATCTTTAAAAGAAGTTTAAATATAGAGGAAGTTTTGATGAAAATTTTGGATCTTGAAAGAAATTTGGACATTGAGATGAAGGGAAACCAAAAACATATAAAAAATATTAAGAAAGTTTAAGAAATCTGAGAAAGTTTGTAAGAGAATGCTGATGCTTGATGAAGTTTGCACAAGTAACAAAAGGCTATGTGACAGGAGTATTTATAAAGAAGAAGAAGTAAATGAACTTTAGGAAACAAAGTAGCTAATGTGATAGCTACAAAGCATATGCGTATGCGATTATGTATGATCCCAAGATGTTAGAGTAGTCTAATTAGTTCCATACACGCGGTGCATGCCACTACCAGAATTTTGAATTTAAATTTACTTAACGAGCTAACAACTATATAGAAAATTCCAAACCAATTTAAGTGCTCACTCAAGAAGCTACCTAACTTGCTTGCCTACTTAGGGAAATAACACCATCACTTGCTCGCCTTTTGCCGATCTCAAGTGCGGGCTTTAGAGCACAATTTCAAAAGGCTCTTCCCTTTAAAGAAATAATTCCCTTGACTCGTCATCTCTTGCGTGGTAAGGACTAGTTCAAGAACTTTCAAGCCAAACAATAGATAAAAAGGGGATGAAACCTAACAATAGAAGAAGGGGATGAAGCTAGATAAAACAATTGATCACCTCCCTGATACACAATTTGACCTCTTGGGCCATTGTTCAAGTTCTTCCTCTCCTTATTGGTTCACATTGAGGGTGGGACAAGGCAAGTGTTGATAGGTTTTATTTTATTATGGTCTAATAGGCCTAACACTAGAAAAATGACTAGCAACAGATCCTTGAAGCCTATGAAGTGCCTCAGACCATCTCGGCCCATGGGCCACAAGTCAGTCATTAGGAAAAAAGTTAATCTCCTTCCGACGGTAAACAAAGGACCCAAACCAGGGTCCTACTCCTCCTTGAGCTCATCCTCTAACAAGTACATCCCATTGATGCTCCATGTCTCCATGGAGGCACCTTAAATCTCCCCGGTTCTCCATGTTAACACCAAGGTACCATAAACCTCCTAGGGGGTACATAAAAGATATAAGCTTCACCTGTCCGACCACCATCCTTGAATGATCACCATCACCGCCTTAAATTTAAGTCCACTACCATCTAAGGGTCCTAACTTTACTTATTTATCTCCTTTAGGAATGTGCCACGTGTATAAAGAATATTATGTGGGTCTCCATGCTAGTATGACCATCATGTATAAATAGAACTCAAGGCCACAAGGTAATGATACTTAACATATGTGATTTTACTCACACGCTTACCTACCTTCTTATTTACTCTCTCAAGACCCACAATTGATTTAAGCATTATAGTGGTGTGATAAATCACTCCAGACACACCACTATTTACTTCTTTGGGTTATAGGCCCTTGCACTTATTACCGATGATTTTCTACCTATACACTAGCAATATAATATAAATAATTTTTTCTAAAAAATTTTTGTTAAGCCCACATTGCGACACCAAAATGTACTATATTCAATGAAAGCAAAATTTTGACAAATTTTAGGCCATTTGTTAATTAATGGGCATAATTCAAACTTTGCATATTTCCACATTAGGCAAGACAAGTCCAATTGTGTCCCTTTTGAAATCATAAATAACTTAATTTTTTATTTTTTATTTTTATAAATTATGATTGAGTTACCAATAATAATTTTTGAAAACTATCTATGCTTTCACCTAGGAAGATGTAAATAAATCAATTATAACATATTAAAACTAGAGCAAATTTCGAAATCTAAAATGAAATTGTAGGCTAAAAAGTAAGAGTAATATGAACAATTAATAGAGAAAGATGAAGTGACCCAAATCTCTATATATATTAGAAATTGAGTTTAGATAGATTTGGATAAGTTAAATGAATTATAGGATATAATTACAAGTTGACATAACTAGATTAATAATTAACTAAATCAAATTTGAGATTTCAAATCTAAATTCTCTAAAAAGTCACTAAAATGTTTAGAGGATTCCTAAACTCTTGATTCTTAGCCTAAACACTAATTCCTAAATCTTTACAAAATTTGATTCATTTGCTTGTATAAAAATATCAGTTCTTAGACCGAACTCAAATTAAATATCATTTTATCTAAAGTAAATTCCTAAATTAAGTTCTCATTTTGAGTCCTTAATTTCTAACCTATAAGTTCATAAACCATCTTTTAAATGATTTTAGAATTATAAATATTGATCTGATAGTTTTAAACTTATACCTTATTCGAAAAATATCTAATTTTTAATCATCTTTTCCTTGTCCATTTTGTTCATCTGCCTCCTCTTCTTCTTATTTTCTTTCTTTCTTTCGTATCTTTCTTTCTTTTTCTCTTTAGCTTCTTCTCTTCTTCTTCTTCTTTTCGCTTTCTCTTCCCTAATTCTCAAGTTCAAGAGGATTAAAAGTAGAAATCAAAGTTAGAAAGAACAAATCATGGTAGAGGAAGCCCTACACTAAGAAAGAAGAGGAGTTCATGTTCCCTAAAAGCTAAGTAGATTTGTTATATGTAATTTTGTTTATAATTTTGAATTAAATGATATATAGATGTTAGAAATGCGTTCAAAATACTGTTTTCATATGTAATTCTTGGTTGATTCTATGTTGGAGGTTGGGATTGCGATAAAAAAGATGATGAATAGTGAAGTTAGGGTTGTTGGAATGATTTGGTGTTTGATGTATATGATGACGGGAATTTATACTTTTGATGTTGTTTGAAGTGTATGATATGTTATAAGAAGTTTTTATGATGTTTAAGTTATATTAGAACATGTAAAAGTTGATATATTGTGTAAAGGAAATATGAAAAATGCGTGTATGGCTTTCAAAAAAAAAATTTCCAGATCAACACTACCTTGTACACCGGAGTGTACGAGCTTATGCTGATCACAATACGCTCTTGGGTCACTTTTTAGACCTCTGCCCCACCCTATACACGAGAGCGTAGGTGGTTGTGTAGGTAAAAAAAACCCTGAAAAATTGCTCTCGGGTCACTTCTGAGTGCCCTACACGGCCTCGAGTACAGTAGTGTACTAGGTAGTGTACTTTCCCTTGTTTTGCAGTTTGATCGTATTTTGTCCATAACTTTTTCATTCAACCTCCAATTAAGGTGATTCAAGTTGTGTTGGAAAGATTAAAAATAGATCTACAACTTTTATGTTTTGAGTTTTTACAAATTCGAAAAGAATTGATGCCTAAATTTTAGTTCTTTCCATCTATTGTGTTTTCATAAACAAAGTCAAAACTTGTTTTTGCTTTCTAAATGTTTGTTGTTAAGTGTAAATGAATCTTTTTGAGATAAAATGAGATAGATAAGTCAAATTTGATCTGTTATGTTAATTTATTGATATAATTAACCATGAATTAAGTGGAATTGTGGAATTATAGTTTTAACAAATAATTAGACTAAATCTAGAAGTTAGTTATAAAATGAACTTAGTTAACAAACCTAGGTCCAACTTGACTAAATGAACTTCAATGAACTAAAATGGATTAGATTGTTTAACTTTGATGAATTTGGCTAAGTTTAAGTTAATGTAAACTCGAATTGACATAGATCCTAGATGTATAATGAATTAGTAATGAATCTAAGTACAACATGACTTAATGAACTTCACTAAGTTAAAATGAATTAGATTGTTTAAGTTTAATCAACTTGATTTACTAAATGAATTAAATAATTAATTCTAATCAATTTGGCTAAGGTTAAACTAAAATGGGTAAATAGCTAATAATTAGCTTAGATGAATAAATTAGGATGATCTTTGAATAATATGGGGAATATGTTGTTTCAAATGTGTACTTACTTGGAAAATGAATGTTTTTGGTATATGAATTATTTGTTGATGCTTTTGTAATAAAACACTATAAATAAAGACAAAAGAAATTCTTTGACAGACAAAGGAGAACTGTCAATATTTTGGTGGGGCGATCTTCGCAGCCATAGTAGGGTTCCAAATTAGTGTCTAATCAAATAAGGTTTTATACGAGTTCCTTCCTTAACAGAAGTGAATATCTGATTTATCTTCTAGATTATCTTTTGAAATTCATTCTGAGGCTATGTTTGGATTTCATATTCAAAGTATGCAGTAACTTGCGTGTTAGATCTTAGGATAGGCATCTAAAATGGATTAAGAACTTAAACTCGGTTTAATAATTGATGAGTGTTGGTTGTGTTTTCTACTATTGAAATCTGATTCTTGCGCTGAAGTGGAAGATCGGTATCCGGTCTAGAGGTGGCAAACCTATCATGATGCAATGACACGGTAGTTAGGTGCTTAGGCCATTTGTCATGATGCAACTATGACTTTTTAAATGGCTCAGCGGGTAATCGATAGGGAATATAGTAATGGTGTAACATTTACTTATCTTAAGAAGAAATAATATGATTTAATTCAATGTTTATGGGAGCATGTGAATTAATTTATATTATAGATTAAATTAAGTAAAGTTGAGTAACGGCTATTAACCCTAAATGAGATTATTAATCTTTTCGGTTATATTTAGAAGATATAGGTATCCGAACTATCTATATCAACCCCCTGAGCAGCTGCTGTTACCCAAGACCCTCGGATTCCCATTGGTTTGTTTCGGAGCGTGAGTGCTCCATTGTTGTTTTTTTTATTTTAATAAAAAGATGATAACTTGTGGATTGATGCATTGCATTTAGTTAAGCTTATGTCATACTGCATGTGCTTGTGTTACTGTGTATTGAGCTTCGGCTTATTATTGTTGTTATTGTTCTTTTCTCCAGGTGATATATTGAGGATGATGATGATGATAATGTTGGTGATGATGATGTTGATGATGATTTGATGAAGATGATGATGGTGTTCCTTGTTGATGATGATGTTGTTGATGATGCTTGACTCGGGTTTTAGGCATTTATGATGATTCGAAGAGGATTTGTGGATGAGTGAAGTGAGTAGGAGCGTGGGTGTAGTTTAGTTATTTTATTTCTTTTTGTTTTGTGTTAATGAGAGCTGGATTTATGATTCAAACTTGTTATATTCTTTAAAGGGCATAGTAGAGTCCATGTTTTGTAATTAAACTTTTGCAAAGCTTTGTTTAATTGAATAATTTTTCACTTGAGAGAGGGAAGTTTTGAAATGTTTTTATTTCGAAATTGTTTTATAAAATTTATTTCTGCTGCTAAATCCAATTGTTGCCAGAATCTAGCTGAATGATTTCATAACCTAAAATTGAGTAGCAATGTTCAACATAAACAAAATATTTTGAGGAAGCCTGAGCATGTAATACTTTAGAGTATTATACGTAGTGATAGCGCCTTAATCGATTTAATTATCGAATTATTTTTTTGGGGCATTACAAAAGAAATAACAAATTATTCCATGCAAGTGTAATGGTAAGAAAGGTGAAATCTAGAATAGTAAGGTTTTTGGACAACCAAGGAAATTGGATTATAAAAATGGGAAAAAGCCCCTCTTGGTACCTAAACTTTAACAAAGTAAACAATTAGGTATATGAGCTTTTAAAAAGTCCAATTTCTTACCTAATTAAATTTTAGTGCTTCTTTTATGTATCTAAACTTTAAAAAAAAAAATCTAATTTCATACATGATTAATTTTCCGTGCTCCTTTTCACTACCCCCATTCTTTTATTGTTTCTTAAAGTAGTTGACATGTGTCAAGCAACGATTGAGTGGGTAGTGTTTAAGGGTATAAAAAGTTCAATTAGATATGAAATTGAACATTTTAAAAGTTTAGGTACCAAAAGAAGCATTTTCCCTTATAAAGAATAATGATGTTGCACATGGGTGCATCAAAATTTTTATTGACTTATTTAGAATTGTGATTAGGAATTAATAAAGAAAATGAAGGTCTAGACCTTAGGGATTTGAACATTACAAGTGTGAGTAATAACCCTTAAGTGAAACATTAGAGAGAGAGAGAGAGAGAGAGGGAGAGAGAGAGATGCAAAAGCTTATGGGGGGCAATAACCTAAAGAACTTTCATCCAATTAGTCTATAGAACATTGATAATTATAAAATTCACAATGAATAAAATTAAAACCAATCAAGAGAAAATTATAAAACCATGTATGGATAAGAATGCATAGCTAATAATTTCATTTTTATGAGAGAGATTATGCACTCCCAAAATTTGAAAATGGATAAAAAGGGATGCAAAATGAATGTGGACCTATCTGAAGCATATGATATGATAAAATAGGATTGTATTACAAAACCATCAAGATCCTAAATATCTCAAACTAGTGGATGGAGCTCACTAGTTTAGGTATCCTTACCTTAATGCAATTCTAACAAACAAAAGCCCAACCAACTTCTTTTAGATGAGAAAAGGTATTAGTAAGCGAGACCCTCTATTATCTTAATTGGCTACCTTTACTATCAACATATTGAGTAGATTGATAGAGGGTAACATACAACTGGCATGGGAAACTAGGATGGATGTGGATCAAAATGGTTTAGTTTTCGCTTAAAACCAAGCCAAGTTGTAATTTATAATTCTTTTTTTTTTTCCCTTGGCATTTCAAACCAAATCAAACCATACGATTTGAATTAGGAAAACAGTTGGATGACAACTTGATTTATTATAAATTATGGATTTAGACCGTATTTTATAATCTATGAGTAGTATTTTTCTAATATATAGTCTAACGTGGAAAAGCACAAAATTCATTTGATAATAATAGGTGTAAATCAATAGTAATGCAACTAAACAATTTCAAATATCCATTAACAGCTATTTTTATCAACAAAATTAACATGTAACATATACTTTGAGTCTTTTATATAAGATTATGGATAAAAAAAATTTATTTGGAAAGTCTTTTAAACCAAATTTTAAAAAAAAAAAAGAGCTATATTTTAGTTTGGCTTGATTTGATTTATGAATTGGTTCAATTTAGTCAATTTATTTACTTATCTTTATAGGAAATCAATAAAAATAAAGAGATTTATTTGGACGAAAATTTACAAGAGAAAATCTTATGCTAACGGAGGGAAGCAATTTCAAAGAATGTTAGAAATATAACGGGTCTAATGGAATTTTGGCTATCTATTTGGACGAAAATTTACAAGAGAAAATCTTATGCTAACGAGGGGAAGCGATTTCAAAGAATGTTAGAAATATAATGGGTCTAATGGAATTTTGGCTAAATTGAGAATTGGTTAAAAGGAAAAAATTCTCAACACTTCAAATGTATAGAAAAGCGAGTGAAATACCAGGCTTTGAAATCATAAAGAGTAGGAGCATAGGCACGGGTTGACCCATTTACCTGTTTCAAAAATGGGCTGTAACCAATTTTTTTCGGCCTATTTAAAAGTTGGCCAATTTAACCTGACATGTTTAATGCATGGGCCAAAGCGGGTTAGCTTGTGACGAGCCGATCTAGGCCGGACGCCAAGCCGTAGAGAGAGAGAGAGAGAGAGAGAGAGAGAGAGAGGTTTAAGAACAAAAGTAATATAATAAAACTGTCAATAATGTATTGCTTGACACCTTGCTGATAAATATAATGATCTCTATAACATTCATGTATTAGACAGCTGGAGATATTATTTTATATTCTTTGAAATAGTAATTGTTCCCATCTTTGTTTCCTTATATTCATCATTCTCTTCATAAATCATAATAATTACATAAATGAAACAAAATGTTGTGTCTTTTTTTTTTTTTACATAAAACAATTTCTATTTTTCATTTACATGGTCCTTAGGGCTTTGGAGTTTTGGTGCATCTATATTGATAAATATTTCCTATTAGTGTACTATATTACTTGGTTAATTTACATTACCCTACAAATCATAGCAATAATTTTTGTACTTGCAAAGAAGAGGCAGGGGATTTCTCTTTATAATGTACCAAGTTTTAAGATTCAAACTCTGGAGATAATTTTAGATAATACCAATAAGATTGATGAAGAATGTTCATAGTAAGGCTGCTGTTGCAATTTTGAATATGGTGTATAAAAAGAGTAGTAGGCTAGTTTGCTTCCATTTTAAAGAATATTTATTTAAATAGCATTTATGCAAAATTATTTTTATCAAATACCATTGCACAAAAAAAGAAAAAAGAAAAAAATACAATCACATGTGTTTGACTGTTGAAATTTAAAAAGGAAAATTTAATAGTGAAATTTAAGTAAAAAATATAACATTTTAATAAGAAGGGTAATGTTGCTGTTGAAATTTCAAAAGAAAATAATCAAACATCTTAATATCTAATGCCTGGAATGGAATATTTCAAGATTATGATTATAACCAACCATGCAAATGTATTGATGTAAATGCTTACTATAGTCATGCATACACGCTAATGGTCTAATAAAAGGAGTTTTTCACATAATAATGTACATAGAAATGTTAAAGATTATGAACTATATTAATGTATAAGTATATAACTTTTAGACCACCAAATTATTAAATGTCATATCAATTATGTGAACTTCATTAAGAAAAAACATATTATTTTACAAAATTGAAAATAAATATTGATTGTATTGATTTCAACTTCAAAAGAAAGGAAAAAAATAACTTTGGAGAAGGAGTATCTTATAGTAAATGCTAAAGTAACTAATTCACTGATGATAGTTGAATTAAAAATGAACATTTGAGTGAGAAGAGTTAATGTTGAAGCTAGAATTTTAAAAGATAATTAAAAAAACACTTCCACAATTCAGAGTTTAGCAAAGTTAATAAATCACATGTTAAGAACCTAATGAAAAGTATACATAAAAGAAATGGAATGATAGTAAATTTTTGTTTTCATTTAATATCTTGATAAATGCATGTTATAAAATACTTTCCTCTTGTTATTGTTAAAACCGGCATGTTTGCAGAGTTGATAGCAGCTGCAGCATTGTCATTTATTTTAGATTAGTTAGTTTTAGATACTTGTATATGTATAGGGCCAAGATCTTTACTTGTACTTGTATATAAATCATCTTGAACAATGGCATAACTAACTCAATTTCCTTGATCATTTTCACTATTACATTTGATCTAATTTAGTTCTCTATAATCCTTTTTCTTCTTGTGTTCCTTCAATTGTGATTTGTTTACATTGTATTAGAGCAAAGGCTCGACAAAAAAATCGTTCGATAACTTCTTACCATTTTATCACAATATTCTTTGTGAATGTTCATTTGGTCAAAGCTAACAGGCTATGAATTATGATGGCTTAAACTCAATTGTTAATTGTAATGATTCTTGGTATATGTCTTTCAGAGAATCAGGGTTCCTTGATTACTGTTTTAGTTTTCAATGGCATGAATTTTCTAAAGTGGTATAGGTTTACTAAACTTGCCCTAGGTACGAAATTGAAATTAGATTTTACTGATGAGGACTTAATTACTTGAGCCTGTTAAGAAGTGTTGGGAGATTTAAAAGGGAGTGAAAATGCAGATACTCTTTATGGAAGTTGTTCTTTACATTTTGCAGGTCAAGTTTCTGCTCAAGCTTCTTTTGTAGGATTATTGTTTACTCATAATGATGTTATGAATGGATAGTTGACACGGGGGCTTCAGATCATATGACACCATTTAAACATCTTTTAACAAATTTACACACTTTAAAACATCTAATTAGCATAAGACTTCCTAGTGGAACCAGAAAGTTGTTAATGAAGTAGGAAACCTTGTGAGTAATCATCACATTATGTTAGATAATAATATCTACACACCAGACTTTCATCATTAACCTTCTCTTTAGTCAAAAACTGCTTTCTTCTATTAATCTCATAGTTACCTTTACTTGCGATTCATGCATTGTCTAGAACCAAAACAGTAAAGAGCAAGTTGCAAAAGTTGATGGTAAAGGTTGTTTGTATGTACTTGAGGTGGAGTCTTATAGTTCTTTTCCTTCTATTGTAAATCTGTCCACATGTAACAAGTTTGTGTCTTAAGATTATAATAAAACTTACCATACTCCAACAATTTCCTTTTAAGTCATTCATAATCATTTAGGTTGCCCTTCTTTGTTGAATATGAAGCATACACTTTCATTTGAAATAAGTGTTGATGTTTCACATGTTTGTGATGCTTGTATTCTTGCAAAGTCGCATTGTTTACCTTTTCCTTCAAGCACTTCAATTTCTACTCACAATTTTGAGTTGGTTCATATTGCTTTATAGGGTTCATATAATGTTTCAACACATGGTTGAGAAAGATATTTCCTCACTTTAATAGAAGATAGAAGTAGATGTTCTTGGACCTACTTGTTGAGATATAAATCTCAAACTTCATCAGTCTTGAAAAGATCCCTTTCATATGTCAAAAATCATTTTGAAGTAGTTCTAAAATACATGAGAAGTGATAATGGAGGTGAATTTCTTTCTCGTAAATATCAACACATTTTTCATAGTAATGGGATAGTACATCAAAGGACAAATGCATATAGTCTATAACAAAATAGTGTTGTAGAAAGAAAACATAGGCACTTGATGGAGACGACAAGAGCCATTCGTTTACATGCCAATTTGCCTAAAATTTTCAAGGGAGAGTGTTTTAAGTGCTATGACACTCATTCATCGTATGTCGATGGAGAAATTAAAGTGGAAATCACCATATGAAGCTCTTTTTAACAAAGCTCCAGATTATGGTACCTTTAGGACAATTGGTTGTTTATGTTTTATTCCAATTTTAGATGGAAGAAATGATAAAATGGATGTAAAGGCAAGAAAATGTGTGTTTATTGGTTGTCCCACATATCAAAAGGGTTATAAGGTGTATGATTCAGCAAACAATCTGTTTCAGATTCATGTCTTGGTCCTTCTTCATCTTCGTCTTCTCCTATCATTTTTCCATCTATCACTTCAAATATTGAGTCTATTTTGTTTCCTTCAATCCTTGGTCATAATACATCTCATTTTGATACTTCTAATGTTCCCCATATGTCTTCCATCTTGCTACCATCTTCTCAACATGTTCATATGAATTCTATACAAAATTTAGATCTTTAGTCCCTTTGTCTATCTCTGGTACTCAAGTCTCAACAAGACAATGTAAGACTCCAAGCTCGCTTCAAGATTATGTTCATTATGCTACTTCAACATCAATACATACACTTAACTCAGCAAAATTCTCCTAATCCACTTCTTAGAACTCATACACTTAACTAATATCTAAAAGATTACATAGCATACCTAGCCAATGTGTTGACTATTCAAGAACCACAACACTATTATGAAACAATGGATGATCTACATTAGATTGAGGCTATGAATAAGGAATTGTTGGCCTTAGAATCTAACAACCCTTGGGAAATTGTTCCTTTACCCAATGGAAAGAAGCTAATTGGTCCTAAATGGGTTTACAAGATAATATACAGACCTAATGGCTGTAATGAGAGATATAAGGCTTATTTAGTGGTAAAGGGTACAATCAAGTCAAAAGGGTCGATTATACTCATAAATTTGCCCCATTAGCACATTTATCCATTGTTCGATTGCTTCTCGCTGTGGCTATCATGAAAAATTGGCATGTGCATTAATTAGATGTCAACAATGCCTTACTTCATTGATATATTAAGGAAGAAATTTATATGAAACCTCCTGATGGTTATAAGAAAATTCTTCCAGTCCATGTCGGTAAATTGGTTTGGTCACTATATGGTTTTAAGCAAGCACTTAGATAATGGAATCGCTAGTTCACTACTTTTTCATCCTCTCTTGGTTTTATACAATCGGATTGATTATTTTCTCTTCATAAGAGTACATGATAATCAATTCACAACTCTATTGGTCCATGTTGATGATGTATTTTAAGTCCTTAGATTTTTTGGTAAATATAGCAAACTCTAAAAATCGGAAGTCAAACTGGAACCCTAAAGTTAAAATTGTTCTATGTTTAGTCTAATGAATCTATATCTGACAATCCTGCGTTCTTAAACCCTAAACAATAGAATTGAGATAATTGCAGATAATAGTTCGTAATAATATATGAAATGTTAAAATATCAAATTTGTTAATTTTCAGTGTGTTTCGTATTCGAACGGGATCAGTTTTTGAAAACCATGTCTCGGTACATCAAATAGTGAAAATATCCTGATAATACCATTAGACTCGTAAAAATACAAGGTTTTCAAAAATATCAGTTTTAGAAATATTCAGTAACTAAAAATATCATATATAGGCCATTTACACATATTTCTTTTACTGCTAGTATTTTAATTATCTAGTCTACTATTCATAATACTATTTCTACTATTCATTACTATTTCACTATCTCTTCTTTTTCTTACAATCTACTCTTACACACTACCATACTTATACCTTACAATTTACCTTCCTCATACATCACACCTTACACATTTCTTCTTT
Source organism: Combretum micranthum (assembly GCA_024138025.1). Lineage (NCBI taxonomy): Eukaryota > Viridiplantae > Streptophyta > Magnoliopsida > Myrtales > Combretaceae > Combretum > Combretum micranthum. The sequence goes on along the minus strand of JAMXBD010001475.1, from coordinate 97,468 downwards.
TCATTACAAAACAACAAAAATTAATCAATTCCCTCCCATTTCCGTTCATGGCCCATGCAACTTCTCCTCTCTTCCCTCAATTATTTTTCATTTTCAATTTATTTAATCACATCTAATTTCTACTCCAAAACTCTACAAATATCTCTTCCCTCCTTCATTCTTTCACACAACTTTTTTCCTACCAAAACTCTACCAAAATCACTTCACAAATTCTCTCTTCAATTTGTCTTCCAAACTTCCTCTCCTCCCTACAAAACCACTACCCATATATTACTACAAACACCTCTTTTCTTCTTCAACAAATTTATAACCTTAGGTAAATGTTCTTACCATATAATTCTACCATGTCATGTAACTTAACATAACCATGGTCTATGTTTCTTAAATATTCAAATGTTATAGAAGCAACACTATGTTCATGTTTGTTCTTGTTCATGAATATCATTTCATATCATGTTGTTTTACTATTATGTTGTTTTGCTTATGTACATATTACTATTTTGTTATTATACCTCTAACTTAACTATATATATATATATATATATATATATATGTTACTATCTATATGTATATCTATATATATTCTAGAGCCTAAATCTCACTAACTCACTAACAAGCTCATTATTATTATTGGTTTTATTATTATGCTTTTTTTTTCCTTTCTTCTTCTTTTGCTTTTTCTTTTTCTTTTTCTTTTTAGGACTAATCTATTCTTAGTCCCGGGAAGCCTTGATGAAGTTAAGGCTCCTAATACTTGACCGGGTTGCCTTGATGAAATTAAGGCTCCCAATACTTGACCTTATTATTATGCCCTTATTTATTCTCATATATATCTTATCTTATTATGTGATATTGTTATATTTCTCATATCTACATATTTCATAATCATGCATGAACATGTTGATATTGTCTCAACAAAAATGAAAATGAGTTTTCTTAAATAAAGAAAAATAGGAACTCTCTTTAAAAAATAATTTTTTTTTCATCTAGGAAATGGGTTTTCCATAAAAACTTAAAGTTTCATCTAAACAAACATTTTTCAAAATTTAGATAGGCTCATCACAAGTTTTTAATAATAGTACCACATGGGAGTTTACCAAGGAATACATAAAGTTATCATATACACTCTTTTTAAACCAATAAAATAAGAAAGTTTCTTTAAAACTTAATATTGCTAAATCATTGTTTAAAAAAAGTTTTTCTTAAACTCATTTATTAAAGTTTTCCACCAATACTCTAAAATACTAAGGTCTAGACAAGTTTTACAAAATCATCAAAGAATAATCTTTTAGAGATAAGTTTTACTTAGGAAATAAAATTACTAAATAAGTTAGAAGATTATTATTACTATATTTAAAGTGAAACTAACTTTAGAAAAACTTTATAACACATAAACATGACTACTTTAAGAAACTTTAGTCACTACCAAAAGATTCTTAGAAAAACTATTTTTCAACCACTAGAAATGAAGTTGTAGGAATCTTAAAAAGACTAAAATTATTATTTTAGAAAATTAAATTATTCTCAAAATTTTAAAAATGAAGTTAAAAGAAAGAAACACTCACTTATAATAATACAAGAAAATTTTCCAACAAACTAAAGTGAATTTTTTTTTTAAGTCCTAGCTTTTTCCAACTTTTAAGATACCTTGTTTTACAAAAATCATTATTGAGACAACATCACTAAATTCATGCATACAATATGAGTATATATATATATATATATATATATATATATTCAAGGATTTTTCAACTATACAAATATCTATATTTTTGTACAAAATTTTTAGATGGAGAAAAGCTTGAAAAATTATGCTTTGAAAGTTAGGATTTTCGCAACAGTTATGCAACTCACTGTTTTGAGACCCAAATGGCTTTTTTATGATAAAAATAATCTTAGAAATGGATATATCATTTTTGGGTAGGTAGAAAATGGTATATAATATGTGAATTCCGAATTAAAATGAGCAAGTTATGACCATTTTAAGTTGGAATTTCACTAATGTTAATTTTGACGAACTTGATAACATAGGGTTAGAAAATTTAAGTAGATCTTGGATGAAATACTCATTTTGGGTATTTTTTTTGTTTAGGTGATGAGGACCAAGATCTTCTCTTTCCTGAGGATTATTTTAATTAATAGAAGATCGTCATGACCGAGTGAGTTTCCTTTACGTTTATGTATTCGCGCTTGAGCTTGTAGAATAGAGCAATAGATATTAGGAAAAGATAAAAATTGATATGCATGTGGGTTATCATGGGAGTTATGGATATGAGTTGCTATGTGTGATCAATGAACGATAAGAGTATCGGAGCCCGATTTGTTGATTGTTATAATGGTCTCTATGTATATTGCTATGTATGTAAATATTAATTGATCACCTTAAATGAATTAATGTTGGATTGGAAATTCCATTAACCAATTTTCTCATGCATATGAATTTGAATATCTTTTCACATTTTACTACTACTCTTTAGCGTGGGACTGGAAAGTAAACTACCTAGCTATATCTTGAGGAATTAGGATGTTTAGCGAATATAACTTCAAGGTATAGCCGAGCCGGATCGATCGCTTTGGGTAAGAAAAGCCCGAAGACTAGTAGTATGACTCATTGGAACCCTAAGACGCGCGCAAACTTTCAAGGAGGTCAGTTAGCACCCAATTTAAATCATTCCCTAACCACCAATAGAGGGTTAAATCCATCCTGTATATGAAACCGGGTAGTCGTTTGTATTGTTTGATCATATGATTGTTGCATTTCATATGCTTGCTTAATGAACTTGTTTGAATGTTTGTCATGAGTACTTATGCATAAAGATTATGTCGTTAAGCTAGTTATGCTTATTCCCCAATAGACTTTTGATGTTGCAAGATCTTTGTTTCATACCCATGACCACCTTGATCATCCGGTTAGAGTCTATGTGTTAGGAAGCTTTTAGAGGAATTCTTTTTTGAAGTCTTAGATTAGATTTCTTCTAAAATCCTCTAGTTTTGGTTATTTGTCTAGTAAGACTTTATTATTATGGAGACTTATCAGGGGAATGCCCGTAGAAGTTGTAGAACCTTATATTTTGATGAATTATATTAAGTATTATTTATATCTTCTGCTGCCATTACCTTAAAATGCATAACTCACCGATCTCTTTGTTGTGAATGTACGCCTTGTACCAATATGAAAGCTTTCGAGCGACTAAGGTAGTCATTCTCAAGTTTTAATTTTGTGTACGACGGGCTATCACGTTTAGGATACCTGTTGGGGCGTGACAAGTATTGTCGGTAAGCAGTTCACTTGCTGCTATATCTTAGGTAAAGGATGTAATTCATGGAGCATATGCCATAAAACACTTGGGTGAACTTTTTTTTTTTTTTTTTGGGATCGAAGTTTGTCAAACTACTGGAGGCATGATGCAAAATCAAAGGAAATTTCTTTTAAACATTCTTCAAGACAAGTATGACAAGTTTTAAACCTTTCAAATTGCCTTTTCTACTAGTCTTCATCTTGAGAATACTTCTAGTGATTTGTTAAATGATCATAGTATGTATTGCAGACTTGTTGGGAGACTACTTTACTTAACAATTACTCGACCTAGCATCTCTTTTGCTATCTAACGGTTAAGTCAATGGATGGTTGGCCCTCACACTCCTCATCTTAAAGCTGTTCTTCATGTCCTTCACTACTTAAATGGAACTTTGATCATGGATTATATTACTCAGCAACAATAAGTTTAGATTTGTGAGCGTTCTCTGATGCAATTTGGGGCACAAGTTTGGTTGATCACAAATCATTGATGGGATATTGCATGCTTCCTGGATCTTCACTTGTATCTTAGAAGACTAAAAAGTAAGCCATGGTTTACACTTCTTCTACTAAAACCAAGTACCGAAGTATGGCTTCAGCTAGTAAAGGAACTGTTATCGGTTGTTCATGTATTACAAGATTTACACATCTCAATAACTTTACCTATTCCTTTATATACTAATAGTAGATTGACTCAATTTGTAAAGACCGACCCACTAAATCCCGAGATTTAGTGTACGAGTCCCAACTACATATAACATTTTCACATTATATGTAAGGTTGTCCTAAAACTAACAATTTATGAGAATTGTTTGATCAAATCTACTAATACTTTATAAAAAAATTTAAACAAAAGAAGATTGCTAATAAAAGCAATCCATACATATATACAATATATGTACAAGAATTAGTGTCAACATAATACACTACAAAATTACAAGTTGTTCTTGGTACAAAAGATAACCTAAAGGATCTTAAGGTCTTTTACAACTTAAGCTTATTTAACAAGCCTTCTATATAGAGAATTATGCTTTAAACAAAAGCTTCTCTCAAATCCAAGGGTATTCGAGTCCTACTCGTCCCACTCGTCCATGAACCTCTCAAAATGTGACCCGTATCCCAAATCATCATACAACTCATCTTCAATACCTGCAAAGCAGCAAAAGTAAGCTAAAGTCCTAGTACGCAATAACAAATACAGAAATGAATTGTCAAGCAAACTTAATTCAAATGAAATGTATCAACGATCATTGTTAAGTTTTCTTTTAACAAAAAACAGTAGAGTATTCAAACCCCAGAATCATGTTCTGGGAATTTAGAGGTCCTAAGTAACAGCAGTTACTCAAGGGGTTGATACAAGCAATCCGAATACTTATATCTCCTATATCTATTCCATAAAGAAATAGCTTCATTTAGGGCTCAAAAGCCGTTGCTAGACTCTACTTAAACTCAGTCCACAACATAGATCTAGTTCACAAGTCCCCATAAACTTTGAACTAAACCATGGTATTTCCTCTTAAGTTTAAGCAAACGTTACTTGGATACTATTATCCCCATCAGCTATCCGCTTAACCATAAACAAATCGCTATTGCATCATAGCGTACCATTGCATCAAGACTTAGGTTAAGCGCCTAACTAACATGTTATTGCATCATAACAGGTTTGCTGCTCCTTGGACCAGATTAAATAGTGTAATAGACAACCAGTTCATCAAAGTATTAAATCGAATTGAATTAAGTCAAATTTAGTAATGCCTATTCCTAGCATACAACAAGCAAGCTATTACGTACCTGTACCCAATAGTGTATTACTATATTCACTCGGAGGGGAATTAACTAAAGAAACTTTAACTGAAATAAGAAACATCAAAACAAATTAATAATCGAACGTAGAATATATATATATATATACACAACACAATCTTAAGTTAACCATACAAGAAGATTCAATGAACTTAATATATAGTTTTATCATTTAATTCATACATAAACATAGTTATATAGCTTATAGATTCCTTAGAAGACCATATATGAAGTAAAGAAGGACAATTGAAGAAGGTTGAATTTGTAAAACTCAGGGGATACGCGGCCTATTTACACAGGCAAAATTGAGCTGAACGCCGACAGTGTTGGAATTATACGCTGGCAGCATTAAGCCAGTGTTAAGTAAATTGGTTTTGTTCATTCAACACTGATTCAAGGCCGGCGTTGAAGCCCTAGTGGCCAGCGTAAGATTTGAAAAATAAACACTAGCCAATTTCTTCACAAAAGCCGGCGTTATAAGCAGCGGTAAAAAAATTTGGATTTGATCACATCCAACACCGCCTCTACGCTGGTGGTGTTGAAGTACCAAATGCCAGCGTGCACTCAAAAACAGACCTATTCGAAAAGTGTTTGTTTCCCCTGTTTTGCACTTTGAAAATTTATAACATATAACACTTATAATCCTTCTTCAAACACATATTTAGCTTCATACACAATCTTCTATTCACATTAGCCATTCCTAGCAACTTTGAAAACCATTTTAACACATTAAACTACTTCATTTATATAAAACCCTCTCCTACTCTTCACTTCAAACTTAACTACTTAAATCAACTTCAATCATCACCAACACTTCTCATTACTTCCATAACCCATAAACAAGTTCATATAACAATAAAACACAACTTAACATTTATCAATACATAAAACCATTCAAACTAATATGACATTAAACTCATCCTAACATGATTTCTATATCTATATTACAAGAAAGAATAAACAAGAGTTTATACTTGCATTAACTTATATGAAGAGGTTTTGGCTTGGAGAAATTATTGAATCCAAGAGCTTGTTATTGGTTAAGGTTTAGGGCTTATGTTTTGAAGAAAGAAGGAATAAAGAAAGAAAAGAAAAGTGGAAAATTCGTATGAATTTTGTAGGCTGTCAAAAGAGGCTCTATTTGATTAAATTTGAGACTTATATTTATCCTAAGTTTGACTTTTAGGGTATATATGAGTTTGGCTTAATCTAAAGCTAATTTGAATTTAATTTGAGCTTGAAAATGGGCTTAACTTCTTGAAAAATTCTGCAAACAAATTCTTAGGCATTTCAAAAGTTGTTTTGATAAATTTAAGCATAACACATATATATTAATTTATAAGCAACACAAACATTAATTATACTAAACACATTAATATACATAAAACAGTAGCATTAATCTCATCACACATATACACATATATCAATAATTTACATTAATAAACATAGTATATCAAACCTATTTCTACACATTCATTTTCATATATCAAAATTACTTCAAAATTAATATTTAGAACTAATATTATATTTACATGAAAATTTAATTATTGAATAAATTAGGTTATTTCACAATTAATCGCCATAAATCCTTGCTTACATGGATGAACAAAGCATATTGAAGTTAATATACATTTCGCTCGTGATCATATAGCAAGTGGATTTCTTTGCATCAATCATGTTTCTTACTTGATACAACTCGTAGATGTTTTTGTCACGCCTCAAGGGTACCCTAGTAGAAGTAGCCAAGTCACACTTGAATATTATCACTAGATTATCTTCAGAGAGTGACATGTTTTCTAAATTACCAGGATCTTCTAGTTGCTTCGATAAGAAATGATAAATAAATGTAAGAAATAAATTAGTAAATAACTATTATCTTAATCATAAAGTATCACAGATTATTACAAACCATGTAGTCTTCTTGTAATTCATAACTGATAAAATAACTCTAGCTAATCTATTCTAGGGAAAAATTATGACCCTCAATCCCAAGTAGAACCATAGACTTCCAGCTTTTAAGCCCTTACCGGAGCCATGTTTCTGGAAGTAACTAACCAGGTTCGAAGCGTAAACCTGAAAAAACTATTGGAGTATGAGCGAAACCACGGCTCAGTGAATTACCAGACATATTACACATTAAACAAGTTATTAACAAATCGTATGTAAATGCAATCACTTAAACATATGCTCAGATACAAGCTTGGATGATCTATAATTCAAACAGGAAAAGATTTACACCCCCTTTTTAGGGTTGAAGAATATTTACTTTATGACCCACCTACCCAGGAGAGACTAAGTTTACAGGAAAATCAACGATTTCTCGTCTTAGGGTTATCACTTTAAATTTAACAACAGTTTTAATTAACCATTTCCTGTATCCATCCTTAGAAACTCCCTAAGTATTAATCATTTCAAAGTGATACTACGGGCGGCGTTCTTCATTGCCACTTAGTTCCCGTAAAACCAACGGAGCAAAGAAAACCTTGGAAGAACTAACACTTTAGAAAAACCAAATGTTAACAGAGAACCGAAATATTAATACGTAGCAGGCTGTCACCCATTTATATATGCAATAATGCATTACGTGTAATGCATGACCATATTATTTTAATAAGTCAATAGCTCTTATTCAATTTCATGGTGATCATACATTACACACAATGATCATCATACTACTTCACATCATTATACCATTGTATTATCACTTTTGTAATGGTAGATTAGCAATCATACAATCAGATTACAACATATTTCCATCAAAACATTCATTTTATTATTACTGTCTTTGCATTACATGTTCAGCTATTTACAAGCACAAACAATATAATATGGTTGAATTACTCACCTACTCATGGTGAATTAATCGTAATAATTCGCCGGAAGATCCTCTATGGTATCAAAGTCACCTATTGAGATGAATAAAATATTCATCAATATAATATAGATTATATAACTAAACTCCTATATGTGTCTAGTGTCCTAAATTGATATTTATCAAGTTTTTGTAGGTATTAATACTAATTTTATGTTTGTTCTATACTTGACTCATTATAATAAATCATATTCTTTTATTATTGCTTAGTGTCGTCGTGTTTCTCCTAATCTATTTCACATAATTATTTTGTCATTTTTAGAAGTCACATTATTCGTAAATTTAGCTTTATTCAATTTCCATTCTTACCTATTTTATCTACATAAAACAAATATTTGATAATTATAGTTGTTATTAACACTTTATATTTTCTTATAATTCTAGGGTTTTAAAAGTTATCAAATATTAACCAAATTATTATTCTAAGTATTCGTTTTTATTTTTCTATTTAGTAACTTCTGTTTTGACATATAAATATATATAATATAATTATAATTATTATATAATTACTCATCCGTGAAACACAAATTGTATTTAAGGGAAACAAGTTTGTACGCCGGCTTCTACGTCGCCGACGTTGAAACCCAGATGTCGACGTTCTTTTGTTTTACATCTTATTTCGTATCGAGTGTACTAGGTTGTAAGCCGTCAGCTTTCCCATGTACGCCATACTATACGCCTCCAGCGTATAATCCCAATTAGTCGGCATTCGTTTATTTTATGTAAAAATAAGTTTTATGTAGCTTCTGTTCCAGTGTAATAATCCATCACTACACTGCCGGCCTATCTTAGTAAGCCATCGGCATTCAACGTTTACACTACCGGCTTATGGATAGTGCTAGCACTGTTCATCATCTTCTCCGATTAAATAGTTCATATTTCTTAAATTTTCTATGTCATAAACATTCTTAAACCATTCCTAAGTGTTTCTATAGCATGTATATATATACATACATCTACTCCTAACGCATCTACAAGTATGTAATCTTAAATTTTCGAATCTAGAAAAGTACAACTAAGGTTTTTCGAATTTTACCTTGTTCAAGCTCTTTCGGTGGAATTTGAAGTTTGTTCTTGAGTAGTAATGATCCTATGATCATCAGAAGTTAGTTTCAATCCTTGTTTTTGACAAATAACAAGTCGAATTACCTCAACTTACCTCGTGCTCGTTTTCAAGCATTTTTCGTGCTAGTTTTTCTTCTGATTCGAACTAGATTGATTTGGGCGGTTTGATTTCTGTTTTTAGGTTGTTTTGCTATCGATTAGAGTAGTTTTAATCTGGAAATTTCGAGAAAAGGTTGTGATTTTTTGTTTGTTCATTAAGAGACTTAATATATATATATATATATATATATATAGAAGGAAGAAGAAGGAGCTTGCTGGTGCATTTCCTTCATTGTTTTGATCGAATTTCCTCCAATTTGACACTGTTTTCTTCATTTGTTTTGCTATCATTAATGAGAAGACTTGTTGGCAATATTTGATTGGCTTAAGAGTTGATTTGGTTGACTTGTTATGCATTATTTGAGCAAAAATCCGATTCTCACTTTCCAAGGAAATCCAAGCCATTCATTCTAGCAATTTGCAGCCGAAAAATACAACAAATTATTATATAATAATATTAGTTAATTAATTATCTTAGTTTTAGGATAGTTTAATAAGTTATATGGGTATAATTAGCTAATATTTGAGTTTTTGTACAAAAATATTTTTATAGAATTCTACAAAATTCTTAGATTTTCAAACAATACAACTTTAAGTTTTAAATTAACATGATTAATTATTTTTAGAATTTTATCTCCCGCGATTAGGGCTTCCTAAACTCATTAGGTTAATTTTTGTTTTAGGCTAATAGCTTAAGAAAACCCTAATTAGAACAATGGTGTGATTCAATTATTTATTTAAAGTCTAAATCTTTAATTATACATCAATTAATTTTTTTTTTGTATTTATAATCCTAACAGTTTATCTTTAGGTTATCGTTTCCTATCTTTAAGCGTAGTTGGTTCACTACTTGATATCACTTGTGATATAAAAGCTAAATTTTATATATCTTTGGTTTTTGATACCTATTATGAAATCTTATTAGTAGTGATTAATACTATCTAGGAATCTTGAATTTAGGGTTTAAATCCATTATAGGCTCATTACTACTCATTGTTCTAGTTTCAAGTCATTGTTGAGTTCAAAAGTAGTCATTTAATTTCTATATTTATATTTTTTATTTAATCTATTTGTATGACAAGTTTCGGGGTCTATAAATTTAGGTTTTCTTTAATCATATCTTGAATTATCAGTTCAAGATACGAAATATCGTTTTTGGTATCAATTAAGGTCAAATAAGTTCTTTATTTGGCTTTTAGATTCTAATCTAGCCAAATTCAAGTCATTGATCTATTCTTAGGTTTTTATTGGATTCTAAATTTACTAACTAGTTCATATATTCTAATTTAGAGTCGTGTACTAATGTGGAAAATTTTCAAGGTTTACAGTTTTTCAATAAAGCAGTCAGTGCAATCCAATTGTCTTCTACTTTGTCTAAGTTGGGACTTAAAGATTTCCTAACTTGAGAGGGAAGGGAGATATAAAGCTGAAAAAAGTAGCAGCACTGTAATTTATTTTAGATTAGTTAGTTTTAGATACTTGTCCATGTATAGGGTCAAGATATTTACTAGTACTTTTATATAAATCATCTTAAACAATGGTATAATTAACTCAATTTTCTCGATCATTCTCACTCTTACATTTGCTCTGTTTTGGTTCTCTACAATCTTTTTTCTTCTCATGTTCATTCAACTTGTGAAGGAAGACAAGATCAATAATCTACAATTGTTATTTGTTTATAATGTCAAGGACAGAGCATGAACTCTTTAACTTGATTGTGCACCAAGTAATATTTGTAGCTGCCTCTATTTTACCTCTATTTCATTTTTTGTAACTCCTATTCGAACTCTTATTCCTTGTGTTGCATTCATATACTTTTCGACAAAGTTTTCTACTGTGATAATGATTGGGATAATAAATAATATATAGATCTTGGAAATGTAGGAACTCGCTCCTTAGTATTCACACGCAAATATAATATAACAAATATTCCAATTTACACACAAATTAATATAAAAAAAATGAAAATTCAAAAATTAAAAAGAAAATTCAATTGGTCTGGGGTTGCATACGAGCTAGTGAGTTAATAATTTTAGCTTATTTAAAAGTAGGCTAGCTTAACCCAACCCAGCTTACCAGGCCCATACGTACACCTCTAATTGCAAGCCAAGGGACCATAAATTGTTACATACAAGAAATACATTTAAAAATTGAAAGGGTGTGTATGGATCGAACTTCCTCTGGAGCTAATCATAGGAGAAGTGAAAAATATACCAGCTAACATTGAACAAAGTCACGAGACCCAAAGGGAAGTGGATTAGAAATATGAAATCTCAATTAAGATACAAGAAAATATTGTAGATAAAACTAATTGCAAGGATATATAGAAAGGATGTAAAGATTAAGAAAAGAAAAATAAATCACAAACAATGAAATCAAAGCAATATGGAAAAATTAAAATATATATTCTTTTTTTTTTTAGGTAGATTGTTGATAGGAATGCAACTGGTGGTTCTTATAGGGTACCTAACCAGCTCAACTCGATAAACCCTATAGGGTTGGACGGGTTATAGGACAACATACGAAACCCTATAAGGTCTTGGATTGAGTTATGGGATGGATATAAAACCCATTAGGAACTCGAACCCATTAAGAAAAAAAAATATGAAATTCATTTAAATTAATAAATTAAAAATCAAATTAGTTTTAAATTTATGTATTTTAGTTATTAGGTATTAGCTTAATTTAATGAATGATATGTGCATTATTAAATTTTTAGTTCAATTTAATAAATGGTATATGTATTTTTAAAATTATAAAGCATTCATTTTTTTATAATATTTTATTTTAATTAATCATTGTAGCTCATTGAAGTGTTAAGCTAATGGAAAAAAAATTTAGAAGGATTTATTTTCTACTCAAATATTAATGGAAATAAACTTTTCCATCAGTAGACAAGAAGAAAATTTTGGGTCTGTATCTTACGAGAATAATATTTTTTGTTTTTGATAACTTAAAACATAAATAATTGAAGTTGAAATATTTATAGGTTTATCATGTTCAAGTTCCCTATAAGGTCTATTGGGTGGATTTTTGGTTTATGGACAAAAATCTTATAGAGTTTGGGACGAGTTTTTGGAAGCCTAAAGGGTATCAGGTTTAGGTTTAGATTTTGTACAACCCATCTTAAACCCATTCCTGTTACATTCCTAATTATTGAGCCGGTGCTGGGCCATTTAAAAACTTGCTTAGTGGCCCAAAAACAAGAGAAGTGGACTTTATGAGATTAATCTAGGCAGGCCAATAATGAAATACTTATGGAGGAAGAAATTGAAAAACAGTTTGGTTATATTGGCTAGATCAGAATAATAACAAACCAGATAAATATATATACAAAGAGGAGGATGAATCTAAAAGGCTCCTGCATTAACCGAAATTTCAAATGTTTTAGTCCAGATTAGGGGTATACAAAGTACCATTCGATTCGGTTTGCTTCTCAAATCGAACTGCATTATATTTTATGATTCTTTTTTTTTAAATTCTAACCTAACCATATGGTTTGATTTGTAATTTTTTCAGATCGAAAAAAAAGGTTCAGTTCGATTCGCTTTATGGTGTGAACCGTTTTTATTCATAAAATAAAAAATATATTCTACCAAAAAACTTCAATTACATATTTCTTATCACTAATGCAAATATAAACAACAATATTTTAAACTAGTCATTTACCAAATAAACATGTAAAACTTATAGGAAGAAAGGGATTTCATCCATTATAAAATTATAATCGTGACTAGTCTTATTTTTTTGAATTTTCTTGAACTATAATGGTATACTAGACTTATCACAATATAAGACACAAAATTTAATTCGTTGTATGCTTCTAACTAATATATTACCAATTATATAAATCAATAAGTAACTAAATAATAGAAGTAGATTAATTAGTAAGATAAAGGCAAAAAAATATGTAGGAGTTAGAATATTAGGGGCTAAAATCTAAAATCCATCTTATTTGTAGATAACATAACAATTAAAACGTATTATGATAAATCTAATTTTATTTTCGTGAATGATACATATCTAAGTTACAAATTTTAAAAATAATTATTTTTTTGATGAACCAATCAAGAATGAAAATAATATGTTTAATTTTTTTTAAATATATAAAATAGTTTTGTTTAGTTCAGGACCCCGAGCCGAACTGCGAACTACGAACCATTTGCTCTTTACAGAATCGAACCGTTTCAAAAAAGAACCAAAATTTTGGTTTGATTCGATCCAATCGGTTCAATTCATGGTTCGGTTTTTTTTTTTTTTTTCATAGCCCTAGTGCGGATGCATTTATAATGCATAATTTTATAATATTATCGGTATTATATATATTACTAATTAATTTATATAATATAAAACCTTTCTTCCTGGAGACAATCTAAACAAAAGAGAATGAGAATTGATGAAAAGTGCTCAGTTACATCAATAATATTCTCCTGCGAAATTTCACGATTTCTTTCCCCTAATGACATAGAAACATAGGTGGCCCTAATTGGATAGAAATAAAATTATATTTGACAATAATAATTCTATTTTGCACATATTGAATCTCACTTAGTGCAAATAGTAACAAATCGAAAATTGATTTAAAAAATGTCTTAAATCTAACTTTAGTCACATATTTTTCCTTAATTAAAAAGAGAGAGGAAAAAGAAAAAAAAATATTCAAAAAACTCTATGGTCCGATCATTAATTTTGATGGGATTGGTCCCATTTTCATCCAACGGCTCACATTAGATCTAATCACTAAAACAATTAATATTTTATTTATTTTAAGAATCAGATTAATAGTAGGATAATACCTATCGACAAAACTATAGAACTATTCCATGGTATTTCCGTCTGCTAGAAATATTGTTAGGCAAGGAACACTAGTACATATTACTTAGAAAGTGCCAGCATAATTTTGTCCTTGAGATGCAATTTTCAGCATACCTCTCTTCCAAATTCATTATTGTTGTCACCGACTTGGTCTAAACATTTGTGCATATCTATTTTGTCCATAGGGAAATGTAGAACCACCATTTAATTCTGGTCTCCGAATAAAATTCCTTAATTGGAAAACCCAGATTCTTATTTATCTGCCTTTATTTCTTAGCTTTTGTAGCTGTTTAAATGTATATCTATATACACACACAAATGCATATGCTCATTACCATCAGAATTTAATCCTTTGATTACCTATTCATAAGAACATAGGTTTGACAAACAAAAACACAAAAAAAAAAAAAAAAAGAATGGATGTTGGCAAGGGAAATGGGTTTTTAAGTGATGGCCAAGAAATCGCATCAAGTTCGACGAAGAGGAAGAAGTCATATCATCGCCACAATGCCCACCAGATACAAGAGCTTGAGACGTAAGAATATCAATTATTAACAAAATCAATTTTTTTTTTTTTTTTTTTATAAACTAAACATGTAATACAGACTTTAAGGTTACAATAAATAATCCGCAATAGCAAAACAAAAAACACCTGCATAGATTTTTTGTTTTTTTTTTTTTTTTGTAACGTATTTACCTCAATCTTGTATGCCTATATATATATATATATTGATAAATGAAAAACTTACTTTGCACTCGTAGGAAAATATATGTATAGAAAAAAAAAATATTTGACTAGCAAATATATGAAGGATATTCATTGATACAAAATCATGGCATAAAAAACAAAAAAAAATTCGAAGACATGTTTTCTTAGGAGTACGTTCAGGTTCTTGACACAGCTAATCAGGGCTTTATTTATTCATTTATTTAATGATTTTTCAAATGTGAACTGTGAAGTGTGAAGTGTGAAGCGTGAGTTGTCTTACTAACGATATTATCAGTATTAATTACCATATGCATTTAAATGCCATTAATTTCCTTAGAAGTATATATTTTGGAAATAACAATGAATATCAAATATAATTAATATTTTAAGTGTCACCTTTATATAATTTTTCAAAAGAACAAGCATATATTTGTATTGTTGAAACCATAGATATAGCTTATTATCTGTTATCTTGAATCACATTGATTTAATTGGGTTATGTGGAACCAAGTTATGGGGAAAATAAATGGAATGAAATTTTCTTGTATTATTTATACTGTTATTCTCTACGACCAAACCAATCATTATATTTCCACGTTTTTGTTTTCTAATTGTATAATTATGAGATTATGCATGTTTGTTTTTTCTTTGACATTAAGGTTTTTTAAAGAATGTCCACATCCCGATGAAAAGCAGCGACGTCGATTAAGCATGGAACTAGGGCTTGAGCCAAAACAAATCAAATTCTGGTTTCAGAACAAAAGGACTCAAGTAAAGGTAGGTAGCTCCGACTTTTTAATTATACTATTGTTCGAGAAAGCAATATATAAACATATACACAATTCATTTAATTGTTCAAAACTTTTATGCTTTGATATACAGAACGGACAAAGCATCGTTCCAAAACCAAACTAAACTGAAACCGGAATCATTGGTTCCAGATCTTAAAAATAATGAATCAAATCGACTCCCACGTTCCAGCCGATTCTATGGAATTAGCTGTTTTGGTTTTAAAACTACCTTTTTTAAGTAAATAAATTAATGAGTTTCATTTTTAATAAAATATATTTTAAGCTTAAAATAATTATTTATTAAGTTTGAAAAGTGTTAATTTATTTAACCAAAATTTTAGAATACAAATTTATTTATATATAAACACAACCAATATCATCAATTATAGTTAATTTATAAGATTACAAAATACCCAGAGCATAAATATAAAATTACAATACAAAAAAATAGTCTCATATTATCAAGATAATGAATTTTCTTTTATAAGAAGTTTATATAAATTAAATTATATATGATTTTAACTTATATTTATTTATGTTGGATAATACCACATTTAATATTTGTATATAGGTAATAAATTTTACTATTCATATAAAATAATGTAAACATTAATAATTATATATTTAATATATATTTATAAATTTTTCTCTAATTTTCTTTTTTTTTTTTCAATTGAACTAGTTCTGGAACAGTCGGTTTCCACTCAGTTTTAGGTCGTAAACCACCTAGAAACCAAAAAACCGCCAGCTCCTTAGCCAATTCTAGAACCAACCAACCAATCAGTTTTGGTTCTAAAACGCTGCTGGTGGTTCCAGTCTAGTTTGAAACCGAGCTATGCTCATGTTTATGTAGAACTAACGAGTCAATAACCTATTATTAAAATAAAAAATATATATATATAATAATTGATATACTAAGTATTTAAATAGTATGATAATAGTCATGTATGAATTTGAGCCCTTGGCTGGGTCAGCCTCATTAAAAGATATGGTTAGATCATAGAAATTTTCTTAATTCTTTAACAAATATCGAACTCCATGTACTTCTATTATAAAAAAAAAAAATTACTAATACATAGAACTATTTTATTCATTTACAGGCTCAACATGAGCGAGCGGACAACTACTCTTCGGAATGAGAATGAAAAGATACTGTGAGAATCTCGCAATGAGAGAGGCACTTAAGAATCTAATTTGCACAAATTGTGGAGGTGGTCCTGCCCAAGCTGAAGACAAACTGACTACAATGCACAATTTACAGTTACAAAACCGCCAGTTGAGAGAAGAGGCTAGTTATCTATTTTAACTTATTTCAATTACCACATCTACGTCTTGTGTTTTCCATGAAGTTATTAATTTATGGGACGCCACCTTATGATACCTGCTAAGTTCTTTAAGCTTGAGCTCAAACTTATAGATGGGTATGCACCACAATGTACTAAAATCAAAACGATCTATAGTGTTGGTGGCGATAACCCAAAACCTTTCCTTCTACTCCTTCATCGTTTTCGTTAGCCTACAAAGAGTTTTACTTAAGCGAGCTTAGGTTGTTTGCTAAAAAATCACCACCTGTCTTGGTGCCTCTTCACAATATAATAATGGTGGAACAACATCAAAGTAGGTCAATGTAATAACCAAATTCATACAATTTAGAAATAATAACCATTAAGAAAATAATGTAAAATTATTGAAAAAGTTTTAAGAAAAGTCATAGAAGACATTCCTAATTTCTTGGATAAAAAAATTGAAATTTAAATAATTTAGTAATCGTTTAAAATTTTGAATTATTATATTTCAAGATAAAATTCTACAAAAGTAACAAGGGTGAAATTAATATATATATATATATATATGTGAATAAATGAATGATGTGTAAATAAATAATTATAAAAGAATGGTACTAAAATTTATATACCTTAAATTTTAAGACATTTATGAAAATAAAAATATTATAACAAATCCCAAATTAATATAGCAAGGAAGCATAACTCAACAAGAAACATTAAACAGATTGGATAATGAATATAGAAATATAAGATATTAACATAATAAATAACAGATTATTAAATAATTTAAAATTACTATGAAATTAAAAATAATAACAAATCTAAATCTAATTTAATTGGAATAAAAAAATGAAAGAGTGAGTAAAAGAATAAAATCTTAAAACGATTGATAGCTTTCGAATTATGAAAATTAAAGCTAATGTAATGTCAACTACCAATAGATAATTAATCCTAAAGCTGCTTAGAGTATGATTTAACAGCTGAGTTTAGATAGTTTAATTAAAATAAGTAACTTGAATTATAGGTTATAAATAGATAGGCTGATATAACAAATTAGTAAATAAACTTAATTGCAATTGAGATTTCAAATACTCCTTTTCAATCTTTTATCTTATTTCAATTATCCATTTCATAAATCAAATTTCTTAAATCCTTTTAGTTATCAAATTTGAACTTTGTTTCTTTCAAATTACTTACTCACTTTGGTTATTTTCCCATCAAACCAAATTTCACTATTTTATCAACTAATTTTAATTTGAATATCCATTTCTCTTAATCTACAAATGATATAAGATTTTCTTGAGCTCGATATTTAGATTTCTAAAATACTCAAATGTAGTTTCTATAATCTAAATTTTATACTTTCAATTTTCATGAATTTTGAGATTACCTACTTATTTAAAAATATTAGTTTCTAAGTCCAAACTCAACTAAATATCAAGTTTTACAAAACTAAATTTCTAAACTTGGTTTGTAGGTTAAGTTATTGATTTTACTTATTTATATTCTAAAATCTTCTTCTAATTGTTTTTAATGATCAAGATACTAATCTAACAAGTTTAAATCAAGATCTTTAATCTTAAATATCCGTAATTAACTTTTAGCCTTATCATGTTTAATCCCTCTCTCTCCCTTTTTTGCTGCCATTATCTTGCTTTCGTTCTTTCTCTCCTTCATTACGTTTCTTTTTCTTTCTTTTCTTCTTCTCTCCTTCTCTCTCAATTCCATCACCAAATCACAATTTTAGGAATACAATAAGAGAGATTAAAGCTAGGAAGAAAGTTAGGAAGTGAGGAATATGCTAGAGGAAGCTTCATCAACCATGTAATAGTAGTTGTCATGAAGAAAACATAGTTGAGATTCCTTAAACATGTAAGTATGATGTTGTTTCTTTGTTATAATTGTTGTGATTGCTTATATATAATGATTTAATGCTAGTTATAGGTAAAGATTAAGATGAAACCTGTAAACAAATGGTGTATGAAGTTGAACATTAAAGATCTATGTATATATGTGTGTTTATGGATAGATTAGATGATTGATGAAATGAATTGAGAAAATAAGATGTAATGATGATATAGAAGTATTATAAGTTATTTGTTGAGTTGATATGGTATTGTGGATGGTTTGATGGATAAAACATGTAGAAAAGTAGCTTGAAGAAGTGAAAGAAAAACAGAGGACATGTTATGCGATAATATACCCACGGGCCGTGGTAGGAGGCGTAGCAGCCACTGTGTCTACTACTAGGACATCGTGGGGGTGTGCCAAGGGACGTGGTGGCATCTGCCCTCTTGCTAATTGTACACGCTCCTTGATATGGGGCGTGGCAATCACCACTAGCCTTGGCACACACATATGGACCTAGATCCTCTTTGTTCTTCTTTTCCTTGTCAAGTTAACTTGATTTTATCATAATTTCATTGTCCAAACTCGAATTAAAGTGATTTCAAATGCTATGAAAAGCCTAGAAAGAATCTTAAGATTGTTATGTTTTAAGTTTTAGGAAATTCTAGAAATAACAAAGATTAAGATAAATTTGTTTCATTAGTTACAAACTTGAGTTGATGATTCTTAGAAATGAAATGAAATAGTAATATAACTAAAGTTAGTTAATCTAATGAACTTCACTAAGATAAAATGAGTTAGATAATTAAGTTATGTCAATACGAATCCTTTGAGTAAATGATTTATATGTGGTTATAATATACTAGACTTAAGTGACACGAAGGATGTGTTTGTTTAAGTATAAGATTGTTATAAAATTAGTGTTTTATATATGAATGTTTTGATGATGTTTTTGTAACAAAAGACTATAAACAAAGAGAAAAGAAATACTTTGAAAGACAATGGAGAACAGTCCATATCTTGGTGGGGTGAACTTCTTAGCCATTGTGGGGTTCATACTTAGTGTTGATCAAATAGATCTTAAAATGAATCCAAGTTCTTGAATAGATGTTTGCTTTTGTATTATATTCTCTTCAATAGCCTTTAACCAACTTTCTTTTGCTGTTTGGATTTCATATGAAGGATGATGACGACTTGGTGCTGATGACAATGTTGCTAATGATTGGATAATTGATGGAGATGGTGTTTGATCTTCCTAAAGAATAATTAAGACCTAGCTTACATGCCAGGTGGGTAACAACAATCTCTTCACTATGCTTTTACTTGTAATCTAGTTGCATTGGAAATAATATAAATCTAATTAATTATGCATGGGGTTCGGGAATCCATTTGCTACTTGATTATTGCATTTGATTGATAACTCACTAAACCATAAGTGAAAATAATTGTGTGGTGTTAATTGTGTTTATATATTGATTGTTTGAAAATGATATAGACATTAACTGCCATGCCCGAAAGGTACCCTAAACGTGGCAATCCGCCACATATAATATCAAGACTTAAGAATAACTACCTTAGTTATGCGAAAGTCTCGGTATTACATGTAAGGCATCTAACACAGTAATAATAGACGCTTTTAGGAAGTGTGGTCTAAGCAAGTAATAATGAACATACAAGAATCTAGAAATAAAATAGATAATAATAATAATAATAATTAAAGGACTATTACTTGATTCTTAGGGGCATACCCGCTAAACCAAGGATCAAAATAACTAATAGTTTTTACAATAATTTAAATACTACATCAAAAGATTTTAAAGAAATTCTAATCTAACCCTTGAAGTAGATTTCCTTCAAAAGCTCCTAAAAGAAAACTTAAGCGGATAAGAAGAGACATCGAGTACAAAAACAGGTGTTCCTATGAATATAAATAACTATAGGGGCGTAAGCTTACGGGCTTAGTGAGTATAATCCCAATAATCATACTTGAAACAAAATAACAACCAAGTTTATTAGACAAACAAATATAATGCAACAAGCACATGGGCATACAAGATATATGATTTTCCGAGAATCATATGTTGAATGAATTATGCCCTTCATTCGGGGTTAAGTATTTCGGCCCATCACGGCCATTAATTCTTTTAAAAACCACTTTTATAAACCATATCGGCTCTTATTCGCCATAAAAAATATGTAGTTATTACTGACTCCTACTAGCCACCAATTTATGTAATTTTTACCAGCTCCTACTCGCCGCATACATAATACACTGGTTATGCCTACCACCACTATCATACAATTGTCCCACAATTACATAATAGCGAATGCAATATGACTCAACACATGAAATGCATATATCAACTTTTATTTAGTGTCTAGCCATTATATTTCAATTTCTTGTAAATGATCAACCAATTTCAGACACTTCAACGTGCTAATAAACATATAATTTATTATAAGCATTTCATACATCGATATACTTAATGTTCTTTCAACATGTTATCAATACATACACCTTCAATTTTATCTTTCCTTAAGTCTAGTGTAACTAAATTTACAAGCATAAACATAAACATAAAAAATAAGAGAAGTATACTCACTCAGCCATGACGATACTTCCTCAGTCGAAGTAGTCCTCGGGGTAGTATATGTCCTCTTCCTCGGTTCCTAAACAAAGAAAATACTCAAAATGAGTATTCCTTGAAATTTCTAGTTAAAACTTCTAACTCTATTTTCTAGTTGCGGTAAAATTCGTATAGGTGAAAATTCCAGATTAAAATGGACATAACTTGCTTATTTTAACTCGGAATTTCGCATATAATATACCATTTTCTACCTATTCGAAA
The DNA here is from genome assembly GCA_024138025.1 of Combretum micranthum. Classification (NCBI taxonomy): domain Eukaryota; kingdom Viridiplantae; phylum Streptophyta; class Magnoliopsida; order Myrtales; family Combretaceae; genus Combretum; species Combretum micranthum. The sequence continues at coordinate 76,033 of JAMXBD010001475.1, read as the reverse complement.
AGATCTATCCGTTTCTAAAGTTATTCTTATCATAAAAAGCCATTTGGATGCCGAAAACATAGGGTACAGATTCACCATGAAAATTCTAGTTTTCAAAAATTAATTTTACAAACTTTTCCTTATCTAAAAATATTTGTACCAAAAAATAGATATTATTATGGTTGGAAAACTTTTAAAATGTGTGTATATATATATATATATATATTGATTCATATCATATGCATGAATTTAATGAAGTTGTCTCAATCATGATTTTTGTAAAAGCAATGTTTTCTAGAAATTTGGAAAGCAAAATTTTGCAAATCTCTACTTAGCTTGTTGGAAAAATTTCTTAGATTATTTTAAGTGAGTATTTTCCCCTTTTTAATTCTATTTCCTTAGTCTTTCAAATTTCAAAAGAATGATTTTTATCTTTTTAAGTTTCTTATAATTTAATTTCTAGAGATTGAGAGGGTAGTTTCTAAATACTATTTGAGAGTAGTTAAAATTTATCAAACTTTACATTTTCTTAACCTTTCCTAAAGTTTATCTCATTTACTTAAAATGATTTCCTAAGTTGTTTACTAATTTTATTCCTTAAGATCCTTTTATCCTTATAAAAGAAACTTTTTGTTTAGTAAAATTTTTGTTAAACAAGAATTTGAAATTTATAAAGGAAACTTTTCCATTTTATGGTTTTGTAAAGTGTATGTATAATATATCTACTTTATGTATTACCTAAAATCCCTATGTTCTTAAAACTCATGATGAACTCCTCTAAATTTTTGAAAATGATTTGTTAAGGTAAATTCCTAAGTCTTTATGGGAAAAATCATTTCCTATATGACAAAATTTATTTTGGAAAAGAATTTCTATTTTTTTATTTAAGAAAACCTTTCCTTCTTTATCTCGTTGAGACAAAAATCAATATGCATGATCATGAATTATGAAATCATGAAAATATGAAACATAAGAAAGATATAATAAGTATTATAATAAGCAAGTTAATAGAAATATCAAGTATTGAGAACCTCAGCTTCATCCAGGTATCCCAAGACTAAGAATAGACTAGTGCCAAAAAGAATAAATGAAAGAAAGAAAAGGTTGTTTTGACTTAATAAGGACAAGTCTAAGACTAGAAAGACTAATCTTAAAATAATATGAAATAAATAAATTGCAAAGCATAAAATTAAATAAATAAAAGTGAGCTTATATGCTTTAAAGATTATATATGATTATGTAAATATATTTAGTTAAATATATATATATGAAGTTAACATAATATCAACAATAATATGTGAAAACATACTAACAACATAAAAATTAGAGAAATAGATTTTCATGAATAAGAACAATACATAAACACAGTGTAGCTTCCATAACAACAAGTTTAGGAAACTCACACTATGGTCATGTAAAGTTACATGACATGGTAGAAAGAAATATGGAAAAAAGATTTTACCTAAAGAGGATTTTGGAATAATATGTGTGAATGGTTTTATGTATGTAGAAAGGGGTTTGAGAGTATTTTGGAAGAGTGTTTGGAGATGAAAATTTTGGAGAGTTTTGGTATTAAATCTATGGGTAGTAAATGTGTGAATGAAGTGAAAGAAGAGGGGTATTTATAGGAAAATGAGGAGTGAATTTTGAGTGATTTAAATAAAAAAAATTGAAAAAAAATAAGATAGAGGGAGTAAAGGGGGGTGTCTACCATTGAAGAAGAGAGAGGGGGAGATTTATTTTTTTATAATTTTGTGTATTAAAAGAAATTATATGTAAGGTAGATATGATATAAAATTATGGAAAAGATAAAAAGTAAAGATAATAGGTGTATAGAGTGTAAGAGTAGGTATTAGAAAAAATAGAGTTAAATGAATAGTATAAAATAGTAATGAATAGTGCAATATAAAGTAGATGTGACTAGTAAAATACCGGTTGTAAGAAAATATGTGTATAATTGCGTTATCTTTTATTTTTAGTTACTGAAAAATTATGAAACTGATATTTTTAAATCATTGTATTATTTCGTCCTAACGGTGTTATCGAAATATTTTACTATTCCAAGCCCAAGACACGCTTTTCAAGAAATGATCCGGTTTGGGTCGAAGGACACTTAAAATTCGCGAATATGATATTTTTACATTTCCTTATATTATTACGAACTATTATCACTAATTATTTCCACTTCGTTTTTTGGGGCTAAAGAATATGAGAATCGGATCTAAATTCTAGGGTTTATACTAGTCTTTATTGACCTTTAGTTTCCGTTGACTTTTAATTCGATGATTAAGCTTAAAAAATAATCAAAATTTCAAGGGTTTACAACCTCCCTCTTAAAGAAAGTTTTTCCTCAAAACTTGAAATTCATACTTGATTCTTAGAAAAGATCCGGATATTTCTTTTGAATCTCCTCTTCGGCTTCCCAAGTTGCCTCTTCAGGTGAATGATTCCTCCATAATACTTTGATGTATTGGATCTCCTTGTTTCTCAGCTTTTGAACTTTCGATCTAGAATTTGAACTGGTGTTCTTCGTAGGTCAAGTTCTCCTTTAATCTTACCGGTTCGAGTTCTACAATCCTATCGGGGTCGGGTACATGCTTTCTTAACACCGAAACATGGAAGATATTATGTACTCCCGACAGATTTGGAGGTAGCGCCAAGCGATAAACTAGACCTCCCACTCGTTCAAGAATCTCAAACAGTCCAATATATCTTGGGCTTAACTTTCCTTGAGCTCGCACACGATGAATACTCTTTATCGGATTTACCTTTAGGTACACATGATCACCGACATCAAATTCATGAATTCGGTGCTTTTGATCTACCCAACTTTTTGCCTATCCTTAGGCCTCTTTTATTCTTTGTTGAATGACTAACTTTATTTGCAGCATCTTAGATAAGATCTGGTCCAATAGTTAACTTCTCCACGACATCCCAAAATAGAGGTGATATGCACCTTCTTCCATATAAAGCTTCATATGGTGGCATTTTAATCGTCAAATGGTAGCTATTGTGGTAAGCGAATTCTACCAAAGGTAAATGTGCTTCCCAACTTCTTTGAATTCCATGACATAGGCTTGCAACATATCTTCCAAGGTTTGAATAGTTCACTCGACTGTCCATCAATTTGTGGATGATAAGCTGTACTAAAATGTAATTAAGTTCCTATATACCTCTGAAGACTTGTCCAGAATTTTAACACGAATTGAGGGTCTCGATATGATACAATACCCACTGGAACTCCATGTAATCTTACAATTTCTTTCACATACAGCCATGGTAACTTCTCCATCGAGTAGGTCATGTTGATAGGAATAAAGTGTGCCGACTTAGTAAGTCGATCCACTATGACCCATATGGCATCATATCCAGCTGATGTTCAGGGTAAACCACACACAAAGTCCATCGTAATTTGATCCCATTTCCATTCTGGTATGGCCAATGGTTTCAAAAGTCCTCCTAGTCTCTGGTGTTCAATCTTTACTTATTGGTACGTTGGACACTTCATTATAAATTCAGATACGTCTATTTTCATGCCATTCTACCAAAAGCGACTTTTAAGATCTTGGTACATCTTGGTACCACTAGGTGCATTATATCCCGAGTTATGTGCCTCACTCATAATCTCCTTTTTCATCTCCCCGTCATCTGGCACTCATAATCTTCCCTACATTCTCACTACATCTTCTTCATCTATTTCAAAATCAACATATTTTCCTCCTTGTGCTTCATGTCTCACCTTTTGTATTGCTTCATCATATCGCTGAGATTCCTTGATTCTATCTATCAGAGTCGGATCCATCACCAAATGGGAAATTTCCATTTATACACGTTGTCCCATAAATTCCATGCTCAATCTCTCGAATTCCTTTATAAGCTCCTTTTGGTTTGTGAGTATGGCTGCAACTTCTCCATGGTTTTTCCGACTTAAGGCATCTGCTACAATGTTCACTCTTCTAGGGCAATAGTTTATCCCGAGATCATAATCATTGATCAACTCTAACCATCTTTTTTGCCTCATATTCAATTCCTTTTATGTAAATAAATACTTGAGGCTCTTATGGTCCATGTATATCTCACATCTCTATCCATACAGGTAATGCCTCCAAAGCTTGAGGGCAAAGACAACAGCAGCTAACTCAAGATCATGCGTTGGGTAATTCTGTTCGTGCGGCCTTAACTGTTGCGAAGTGTATGCAACTACCTTCCCTTTTGCATAAGTACGCATCCTAAGCCATTCCTTGATGCATCACTATGAACTGTATATGGCTACTCCAGATTTGGTAAGGTTAGAATTGGGGTAGATACTAACCGTCGCTTCAACTCCTGAAAACTTTGTTCTCGCTTCTCATTCTAAAGAAACTTCTCATTCTTCTAGGTTAAATGAGTTAGCGACTTAGCCATTTTCAAGAAATCTTGCACAAACTTCCTATAATAGCCAGTTAATCCAAGGAAATTTCTAATCTCAATTACTGTCTTTAGTTGTTTCCATTCTATTATTGCCTTAATCTTTTCGGGGTCTATTGATATTCCGCTTCTCGAGACAACATGTCCTAGAAAGGATATCTGGTCCAACCAAAAGTCACACTTGGATAGTTTAACATATAACTTATGCTCCCTTAATGTCTACAATGCCATCCTCAAATGTTCTTTATGTTGCTCCTATGTCTTGGAATAGACCAAAATATTGTTGATGAAGACAATTACGCACTTATTCAAGAGGGGGTTATAAACTTGATTCATCAAGTCCATGAAAGGAGCTGGTGCGTTGTCAATCCAAATAGTATAACCATGAACTCATAGTGTCCATCTCGAGTTCTAAAAGCGGTTTTTGACACATCATCAGGTTTATCCTTAGCTGGTGGTATCCCGATCACAAATCAATGCGTGAGAACACACTTGCTCCTTGCAATTGGTCAAAGAGGTCATCAATCCTTCGCAATGGATACTTATTCTTTATGATGACCTTATTAAGTTCCTGGTAATCAATACATGGCCTCATCGATCCATCCTTTTTCTGTACAAATAACATCGAAGCTCCCCAAGGCGAGACACTTGGTGTAATGAATCCCTGATCAAGCAACTCTTGTAATTGCTTTTTAAGTTCCTTGAGCTCAACGGGTGCCATTCGGTATAGTGCCTTGGATATGGGTTCCGTTTTAGGTATCAGATCAATCCCAAAATCAATCTCTCGTTTTGGAGGTAATCTAGGTAGTTCTTCTAGAAAAACATCAGAGAACTCATTAACGATGGAGATGTCATCAATGTTAGGCCTCTCTCTCTCCTCTTATGTACTTCCTACATAGCCTTCAACTTCTTCCTCAACTTCTTCAATTAATTCGAACAAGCTTAACTCCAATCTTTTAGAAGCCGCGGATTTTCCTAAAAACGTAGCTTTCTCCCTATCTTGTCCTACGAATTCCTCTTTCTTGCTTCTACAATCTCCCTTAGCTTTTACCATGGACAACCAACTCATTCTGAGAATTACTTCATACTTGCTGATTTCTACCACTATATGGCCAGTGGTTGCTTCATGGCCTTGTATCTTCATTGGGCAATTCCTTATTACTTCCTTGGTAGTCACCACACTACCCGTGGGGTTTTTATGTGAAAACTGGTTGCTGTTGTGGTGATAGGTAAACCGGTCTTCAAGGCTATACTAGCGGCGACAAATGAATGTGTTGCACCGGTGTCGAAAAGGGTATAAGCGGTCTGGTCCCCTATTTGTATGGTTCCTACACTTAAGACGCGTGCATTACTAATCTTATTGTCTTTATCGGGTTTTTTAGATATCTATCATTTTCAAATACATATCATATCTTAACACTTTATGCTCAACAGATACCAAAATAAGCAAATATTTATGGATCAAGGCTAACCTGTAACCAGGCCACAGTTGTACTCCTCTTCATTGTCTAGGGCAGCCAATTCCACTCCTTCCCCCTCAGCATCTTCACAAAAGCCATTGCCTTTTAAGGTTGTAGATTCTCAGCCCATGCATGGATGATGCCAGACAATTTCCACTTCCATTCGCACTCCTTGTCGGAGCAAGTCCTCCAGAACATCCAACAAGTCTAACCGTTGTAGATTTCCTTTGAGGACACTCATTGGCAAAATGTCCAGTCTGCTTGCATATAAAACAATTAGTAGAAGCCTTTTTTAGGCAATCTGAAATCTTATGGCTCAGGTCGCTATAGAAATAACAATTGTTATGGAGGAAGGGGCCTCTCTTCGAGTAGTGTGCTTCTTTGCACTTCCAACAAGTCACTGTTGCCTTAGAAACATCTTTTCGTCCACTGAAATTTCCCTCAAAGTAGCTAATAGGCTTAAACCTCTTAGAAGGGAAATGGGAGCTTGTCCCCGGTTGAAATTTCTTCTCGAACACATGTACTTTTCTCTTAGAAGTCCCAGCTTTCGTTTTCTTGGCCCCTTCAACAATTCTTGCTCTTTCAACTAATTCCCTAAAGGTACGGATGTCAAATTCTTCTAACCACATCCTCAAATCTTCATCTAGCCCATTTAGGAACACTTGACGTTTCAACTCTTCACTATACTTATAGGAATCAGGAGCATATTGTAGAAGTCGGTTAAACTCCATCTCATACTGTTCTATGGATCTTCCCTTTTGAGACATGTGTAAGAAATCTACATTATACCTCACTCTTAAACTTCTCGAGAAATAGTTTTCTAAAAACTCATTTCGAAACATATCTCAAGTAATGGGTGGTAGCAACTCTCTACTCTTTGATTCCCACCAGATTTAAGCATTAAACCTCAACATGTAGGTACCATAGCTTAGTCAAAGATTATAGGGAACTTCAAAGGCGACAAAAGATCGCTCTATCTGTGCGAGCCAATCCTCAGCTTCATCTAATTTTCCAAAAGCTCCATTAAAGTAACATTTACTTTTAATGAAATCTAGGAGTGAAGTACTATATGGTCGGGGTGGTTGTAAGCCCTGGAAAATTTCAACAAATAATTCTAAAGATGAACTTAGGAAATAAAACCATGAAAGTCACTCCGAGTTAAAAAACGAACTTCAACGAGTCCTAAATTACGAACGAATCCAGAAATTTTGAGTTGTGAGGAAAATAAGAAACCACAAAAACAAAATAGCAACCCAATATACTTCCATTCTAAAACCCCTACGTACGACAAATTTTCTAATTAGCTATAACTTATAAATTGGGTAAAATGGAGCCCTAAAGCAAATTGCTAAGAAGTAGATAGTGATTAACCTTCAGGAATAAAACCTAATCCAAAGAATTCCGAGAACATTGGGAGGTACTAAGTTCTTATGAAATCGCCCTTAAAATAAATATCACCAATCAAATAAGCCATGTAAGTATAAAATATTAGTTTTTATTTGGCAATGGAGCGAATCGGAAGGTCAACCCGGAGACCTAAGTCCTTGAATCTCCCGAGAAACTCCATACCTAGACCCTGCAATCGCGTATTCCTAAACCCAGGGGTTGGAACAAGAGGAAAAAGGTGTAATCGGTTCGTATTAAGTCTAGGATACTCTGTAAAGATGAGGTCAATGAAATTCCGACCTATTCCAATCAGATCAGGTACCGGTTTCGAAAAAAAAAAAAACGCGCTGGGATTCGAAATGTTAAGAATATGTTTTTAATGCCGTAAGTCTTATATTTCTAAAGGATCTCTAAGTTATTAGTTTTACAAATTTTCACATAGCTAGAATTAGCTAATTTTACAAATCTGTTAGTATTTCGTTACTACCGGTAATTAGTAAGTCTTCCAGTACGATTTAATATTTTTAGTCACCTAACTTGTTTTATTGTTATTATTATTATTTTTATAAGATATACCCTAGTTCTCCCAGTGATCGGATAGTACTCGGACGAACTTCGGAATCCGGAGAATGAAACCCTATATCGGTCCGATTCCAGCTTAGTAAAATGGAGCCTAGGAACCCTACATCCGGCTTTCCCTCGATCTCATAATAAAAGAAATTTTATAAAGTAAATGAATTTGGATTATTGTTCTAAAGTACATTTTAAACTTTTGAAAGTTTTAAATTAGGGAATTTTTCAATTCCGGGCCTTCCCGAGCTCAATTACGGAAAAGCGTGCCCCGGACCACGGATTCAGAAAAATGTTCCGGAATATTCATTAGAATCGTAATTTTATAAGGATTCCAAACATATCAATTTCGTAATTTTCCGAGCTATAAAAATTACAGTTATAGCTTTTCCCGTGTTTTCGAAACAACCGGTAAAGTAGATGTCTTGTCGACTATTCACAAGTACAACCTACACTACACACTACCCATACCCTATTCTTACATCCTTACAACTACTCATTACAATTTTCTTTTCCAAGAAATTTTGTTTCCTAATTAATTAACACAAATATTACATTTTATTACACAAAATACAATTTTCAAAATTCAACACACACACACACAAATCCCCCCCCCCCCATGGCCGGCCCACTTCCCCTTTCCCCTCTCAATTGTTTTATTTTTGCTATTTTTAATCAATTAAAAACCTAATCTATTCATATATAAGCTTCTTTTTCTCTCTCTCGTTCATTTTCACTCTTCTAAAAATTGTTCAAAGTAGAAAACCCTCTTTCCCTCTTCCATTTGTGCCGTGACCTCCTCCTCCCCCACACTCACACACTAACTCAACTCCACTTCATTTCATCTCCAAATCTTCTTTAGTGATGATTCTAAACCTTATTCCCATCTTTTCTTGTAATGGCAAAGCTATTCATGTGTGTTTTTCACATTTAATCCCAATGAGCATATGCTAGGGACATGAAAACACTTGTACAAGAATATCAAGCCATCACAAGAAGTGGATCTAGAGTTTAGAGGAGTTTTTGTTGAGATATCATCTTGTTCATGCATGTAAAGTAGGAATCTTGCATAGATCATTATGTTCATGCCATGAAACTCATGATTCATGCATTATATTTGATAGATCTAGTGTATAAACATTCATATCTTCATCTACAACTATGTTCATGTGGATATCTTGAGCTTTCATGCACTAAAGATCATAAAGGCTTAGTCTTGCATGTATATAGATGTGTTAGATGGTAGATCTTCATGTATAGGAAGTAAGAAGCTTGAAAAAGGAAAGATTTCTACTAGGAATGTTTTATGGAAATTCGGATGATTTTTGAATCCCATTTTTAGAACCCTTGAAACCACTTTAAAACTCATATTTTGCACAAGAAATGAAGGGTATGTGTAATAGGTATATTGAAGGAATGATTTTCATAAGCTTAGATGAGTTTAGGCATGATAAAAATGTAAAAACAAGGAGTAAAGTTAGAATGAAAAATATTGAATTATGGATGTGTAGTCAAATTCGTAATTTTGGGTGATGCCCATATAAACACTTAGTATCTAAGCTTAGATGGCATGTTTTATGAGCTAAATGAAGTCCTTATATAATAGATATATTGGAGCCTCAATTTTTGATGTATTAAACAAGTTTTCTTATAAAGAAAATGCAAGGAAATGGAATTTGCAAATTCGGATTTCTACAAGTAGCTTGTTCAAAAACACATTTACTCAATGAAAAATGTGGATTTTTATGCATGAATGAAGGTCATGATTAATATGGATGTTGGGAACTCATTTTTATTTAGATAACAAGTAAATTTCAAGAACAAAATCATAAAAACCCTAGGAAATGTAAACTTGGAAGGAATGGCTTCTTATAAGTAATCATCATGGAATTTCTTGATAATTAGGAGTTCATGTGAGTTCATCATCAAAACCATGCATATATTGAGCTCATTACATGGTATTCATATTAGGAATTCATTCATATATCACCTATACATGAACCATCAACTAGGATTTTTTTTTTTATCGAAAGCGAAACAATTTTTCGAAATCGGGAAAGTGACAGAACAGAACTGATCCCACTGTTCCGTGGCCTTACCACTTTCAAAACTTGAAAATAATTCTAGAAATAGATAGATTGTTCGAAGTAGATAGAGATCGATATAAAATTTGCGAAATTCCGAGTTAAAATGACCAAGTTATGGCCGTTTTAAGTGGGAACTTCCGCAAATAGCGAGAATTCCGATTTTGCGTAGTTTAGATATATAGTTTGAATTAGTTTAGTGATGAGATTCTTATTAGGCTATTCTTATTTGGTAGGTGAACCCGAACACGACAATACCGTATCACCCGACCACCGTTATTAAGAGACCGGTGTACCATGGCCGAGTGAGTTCCTCTTCCAATTTCAATTATTGCTTGTAATTGTAATGATAGTTGCACTAGTTGTTAGATGAAGATAAAAAGGAAAATTATGTATGATGGGGTTATGTGGGAATTATATATTGTCTGTTGTTGATGTGTGAAATGAACCTTAAGGAATTTCGGAACTGGGTGTTAAGCTTTGGATTGATTATCTAGTGTGTTATATTGAATGTCTGCGAATAATTATTGGCCACATAAAAGAATTGAATTAATGTATATTTGACTCAAACGTAATTGGATTCATTCATATCACGACGGGGATGGAGCATTAGCATTGGTTGGTTTTTCGTGATCCATAAAACGAATACTTGTTGGTTTTTCGTGATCCATAAAACGAATACTTGTTGGTTAATCGTGATCCATAAAACAAATACTTATTGGTTAATCGTGATCCATAAAACGAATTTATGTTCAGTTGACCATGAGCTTAAACGGCGTCGTATCGCATGATTCATTAATCTGCTAACCCGGGATGGAGGGCGCAAGTCCATCCACATATGATTTCGGCTGGTCATATGTTTGCTAAACTCACTTGTTTGATGCATTTCACTGGTTGCTTAATTACTTGGTTGAATGTGCTGTGTTAATTGTAATTCGGAAGTTCCACTCACAAGCTAGTGTAGCTTATACCCCTATAGTTTCCTGTTGTAGTATGAGTACCTTTGCTTTCTCCAAGGACCCGTGGACACCAGGGATGACTCTTAGATATTAAGGAGCTTTTGATGAGGCCGGGACTAAAGATTAGAAATGGACTCTATTCCTGTTTCTCGAACCGGTATTTAAAGGTTAATGTAAGGAAATGTGTGGATTTGAGAATTGGTAACTGATATTATCGGGGGTATGCCCCCTAGAGCATGTAATAGAATAATTTTCTGTAAGACGGTTATGATTTACAATTTCTACTGCTGTGTATATCTCTTTAAGCTACTACGAAGCAAAGTATGATCTATGAATGTTGAGAGCGAGCCTTACACCCGATGTTTAAACTCATGGGGAGACTAAGATCGTCTTACTTGAGATTAAATGTTGAGTGTGGCGGACTGTCACGTGTGGGGCACACTTTGGGGCGTGACAGTGGTGGTGGAGGTGGCAAAGGTGCAGTATGTGATTGAGCATCAGGGGGTGCCAGTCCATGTACAGATGCTTAAGGTGCTTGTTGGGGTGGTATTTAAGCTGGTGCCGGTGGTGGCATATTCATTTGTTGTCGCTGAACTGACACATTTAGAAGTTGTGTCAATTGCCCAAGCGTGGCTTATAGATTGCCTTGCGGGTTCGGGGGCAGAGCCATAGGGGGCACTTCTAGTTGGTTTACTTCCTCAGGCAGATTATTCGATGCACTCCTTTCTCTTCGTCTTCCTCTTTTTGGTCGGCTGTTTTAAATTTTTGTTACGTAAATTTCATATTATTAAGTCTTTTACATGCTAAGTTATGGAAATTGTGGAAATTTTGATAATTCAATCATATAAAGAAATACATCATATAGAAGAAATTTAAGCAATTAAGTCAAGAACTAAAATTTGTTCAAACCAAAATACTTCATTAAATCAAAAGCATTCAAGGGCATGAAACCCCGTACATAAAAGAAATCAAAGCTTGCAAAAGAAATTCAAAACACAAAATTAAACACCTTTCCGAAAACATAAATCAAACTTCTAATTGATCCTATATCCTAGGTTGATTTGGTTACAAAATTTTAGTTGGACACATGGGATTTGCTCGGGTGGATCCTTCCTCCTTCCTTTCTTCATCATCCATCATTGTGAGGGGGTCATGTCACAATGATTGGGGCTAGGAGTAATCCTTGGCCTTTTTGCTACGAATTGCCTTAGGTAGCTTCGAACTATCATCCTTTTTCCCTATGGGAAGGTCGATTCCTAGACGTGCTAGGCTCTTCTTGATCATAAACCATTTGCGATGCATGATCTCCATCGGATACTTCCATCATTACATTCTTGGTTTGATCTCTTATTAGGAGTGTGAGATCGGCTTCTATTCGGAATATTCTCATCCAGGTTGGTTCAGCAGGCATCCAGAATCATGATGACTTCCTAATGGTTGAAAACATAATCAACCCATCCATGATTTGCTTGTGGCACTACGAGTTTCGTTCCTTGATTCACTTCTTCTCCTTCCATATCTTCTTCCATTCGACTTGTTCGTCTTCCTTCTTTTGATGATAGTGGTGGAGGCGGTTCATCGAGGTGCGGCCACAAATTCCGATAAACTCCGTACTAAAAGAAGTAAGACTCTTCATCTACTCGTCCCCAATCAGTGTGATCAGTAGGTTGTCATGGGCATAGATATATACCAGCCTGTAAGCCCCAAAAATTTCAGTAAATAATTCCAAAATAAACATCGAAAATAAACTCTAAAAATGATCCAAATTAAAACCGAAGACTAGTCCTAAATCACGAACGAATCTAGAAATTTCTTAATCATGAGAAAATGAGAATCCTTAAAAATAAAATAAGAACTCAATAGTCTATCCAAAACCACTACGTATGACAAATTCTATACTTAACTCTGACTTGTAAAATCAGGTAATAGAACCCAAAAACAAATTATTAAAAAGTAAATAACGATAAACCTTTGAAATAAAACCCAATTCAAGAATCCCAAAATGTTAAGAGATATTAAATACCTACAAAAATAAAATTCAAAATAAATTTCTCAAATTAAATATGTTATATAAACATAAAACATCAGTTTCCAAATTAGCAAAGATCTAAACCAAAAAATCACCCGGGAACCCTAAGTGGATATAGTAGTTTAAGTCCGGCAATCTCGCACTCTTAGCCCTAGAGGTCGAGGTATGCTTTAAGTGTGTAGAGTAACCGTAGTAATATAAGGTCGCTTAAAATATCAAATTAGTAAATTTTTGACCTATTTCGAACTCGTTCGGATACAGACTTTGAAAAGTGTCACGGGGCTCGAGATATCAAAAATATACCATTAATACCTTTTGACTTGTATTTTATAAGGATTTCAAAAATATCAGTTTTATAATTTTTTGATAACTAGAAATATCTGATTTTATGATTATATTCGTATTTCTTTACTACAGGAAATTAACTAGTCTTTTGCACTATTCACTACTATTTCATTACACAATTTTACTATTTTTGTAAACCCTTATATTTTTAGATAAATATTTTATACATCATAGAAAATTCCATTTTTCATCATTTTGGGTTTTTACGGGATCAGTTTCTGTTTAAAACCCGATACTAAAAATAAAATAAATTATTTAATAATTAAAAAAATAATCAAAAAATATTTTTATTTTCATAAAATAACTTTTAGAATTTTTTGGGTTATAAAAATATCAATTATAGCTCATATTCGCGTATTTTAATCATACCGGTAACTTATTTGATAATTCTAAAATAAATTAATTATTTATCTTATTTTAATTATGAACAATCTGCTACAAAATTTGGAATGCATTTTATTTTTTTTTTATTTTATTTATAAAGAAAGTACTCTTACAAACCCATACCTATAGTACACCTTTCACACATCACTTCTTTTTCACTTCAATCTTTCTACACTTCATGTATCACTTCATGGCAGATTTTTAGCTCTTTTTTCTGCCATCTTTTTCCTTTGAAACACTCCTAATTTGATTAAAATAAATCTATTCCAATCCTTCTTTAATAGATAACACATACATTTGGTTACACATTATAATTTCAAGTCAAAACCAACTAAACTCTCTCTCTCTCTCTTTTCTAAAAATCACACCAGCTATGGGTTGTATTGGCTGCCCATTTCTTTTTTTTTTTTTTACTTCATTTAAGAGTCTTAACTCCTCCTATCTTTCTATAAATACCCTCTCTCATTCACACATTTTAACCTTTATCATTCTTTCAATTTTCCTATCTATTTTCCTCTCTTTCTCTCTTCTTTGTTCTTATTCTTGCAAGAAACACTTGCTGCCTATACCATATTTAGCTCCCACATCTATGTCTTCAAGATTCTTTGGTAAAACTCTTATTCCAAGCTTCCATAGTTGATGTAGGTGAAGTATAGTGAGAGTTTCATACATAAATGACTTTTTATAAGCTTAAAAGCTAAGGATGATGATGCCAAAATGAAACACTCATCCTACTCATGATTATTTTCTTGTGATATTATTATTTTCTTGCTAGCAATGATTATATTTTGTAGATCTAATTTTATGTACTTGATTATGTTTATGTTATAGATCTATGAGTTTATAACTTACTACCATGGATTTCTTTTATATTTATATTCATAGTAAGTGCAGATCTTGGTTTTGAACTCAACAAAATGGTGAAATTCATATCTAGGCAAGACCCATATTTAAAAACTATTTCCAAGTCAAAATGGAAGTTTTACTTGAGATAATGAAGGCTTAATGGGTATATATCATCAAGACTTCATTTTATATGATTCAAAGGTGATTTTCAAAGATTATTTTTTCAAAACAAAATTCTATTTTGGATCTAGACAAAAGCATAACTTAAAAACATGTTTTCCAACTCAAAAATGAAGTTTTTATTGAAGATATGGAAGGATCTTAAGATAGGATATGTAAGGGATGAATTTTCATAAGTTTAGATAGACTTTATCAAAAGATATGTCCAAAAGCAAATTTTATAAATTCGGGTGGTTTCAAGACCATGCCTTAAAAACCCTTTTATCAACTCCAAAACTTGTGTTTTATATGAAAAATGAAGAATATCGGTCATAGATATCATCAAGTAATGATTTTTATAAGTTGAGATGGGATTTGCTAAGAAAAATATGTAGAACAAAGAGTAGAAATAAAGTAGGAAAATTTGAGTTGCTTGTCATTTTAAGAAATTCGTAATAATGAGTAATAGCATAAAACACTTACTTTCCGAACTCAAAATAGAAGTTTTATTAAGAAATGAAGTCCTTAGTAGCTAGTATGGTTAAGCCTCAAGTTTCTAGTATCAAATGAGTTTACTTAAAGGAATCACCACAAGAATAATTTTACAAGTTCGATTTTGGATGAACCATATTTTAAAAACATGTTTATAAAGTGTAAAATGGAATTTTTTTGAAAAACATAAATATGAGGACTTAATTTTAACAAGACTAAATATATTTTATCAAGGAATTTTTCTAAAAAACAAGTGGGAATTGTCAGAATACAATAGCCTTTCTAAGATGATTTTTCATAAAGTCTTACAAAGAAAAAGTTTTCTAAAAATTTATTTTATTCAATATTATCAAGAACAAGTACGTATATATCTCATGACATATCATTTATGATAGTAACTTGTTCATATTGCATGAATGCTTGCTTTGGATAGTAAAAACTTCATAACTTTCACAAAATCAATTTTTCCAATTTGGTTTTCACTGATCTGACTGATTAGATCTTTTCGAAGCTTAAAAGTTTTCAAAACTTAGAATTAGATAGATCTTTCGAAGTAGATAGAAATCGGTATATAATTTGCTAAATTCCGAGTTAAAATGACAAAGTTATGGCCTTTTAAGTTGGAATTCCCACGTAGGACAAGAATTACGAATTTGATAGTTTGTATGAGATAGAGTGGATTAGTTTTGAGTTGAAATACTCATTTGGGTATTTCTTTCCTTAGGTGACTTTGCTTTCGAGGATTCGTTGCCACTCAACTATTACGATTAAAAGACCAGAGTCCAATAGACATGTGAGTTTTCCTCTTATTTTGTTACCTTGTATGTGCTTGTAATCATAGTGGCATTAGAATTAAGACAAGATAAAATTATGATGAGTTGTGATCTAATCTTGGTTGAATGAATGATAAGTATATCGAGACAAGACTTGTTGTAAAAATTGTATGAGTAGTATAGACTTAATTGTCTGAAATTCTCTATGATCGCTCTTAACCTACATAATTAACATGCCATGATTATATAAATAAATGTACATGCATATCACGTAGTGAGTGACATTGCATTAGTAAGTATACCTTTGGTGGGACAAAGGTATATTAGCGGAGGCATAGAGGCCCGTGTTAACATTAAGGATACAAAAAGCTTAAGTTAATGGAAGTGGGGTAGGCACTTGAAACTACCACATAAAACAACAGATGTTGTATAACTAAGAGAAAGAGATCAGGATTATGGTTGCATGACTTATGGACCACCCCACTCAAGATTGGAACTATGGTTGCATGACTTATGAACCACCCCAACCATGAATGGAGGGCGTAAATCCATTCACATATGGCTACCAGAAAGTCATATGATTGTATGTTCAATTGCTTATGTATAGCATATAGATGATTTATAACTTGCTTGTTATGCTACAAATTAAGGGAACTTTCACTAAGCTAGTGTAGCTTATACCCAATAGATGTTTGAATAAACAGGTTGACGGAGAATGCTCCCTAAGGTCATTGATTCTCTTTTTAGAAAATATAAGCTTATCCAACTTATTTTAGGTCTAGGCCTTTGTCTACTTAATTTCAACTTATCTACCCTTTCTTTTCTAGATTCATTCATATTACCTTTATTCCTTTAAACTTGTTGCTCTAATACCAACTTAAACTATCATGCCCCGAACGGTACCCTAAACGTGGCAGTCTGCTACATATAATATCAAGACTTAAGAATAACCACCTTAGTCATGCGAAAGTCTCGGTATTACATGTAAGGCGTCTAATATGGTAATAGGAGACTCTTTTGGGAAGTGTGGTCTAAACAAGTAATAATGAACATATAAAAATCTAGAAATAAAATAGATCATAATAATAACAATTAAAGGTCTATTACATGATTTTTAAGGGTATACCCCCGCTAAACTCCAAGGATCGAAATAACTAATAGTCTTTACAATGATTTAAATACTACATCAAAAGATTTTAAAAGAATTCTGATCTAACCCTTCAAGTAGATTTCCTTCAAAAGCTCCCAAAAGAAAACTTACGTGGATAAGAGGAGACCTCGGGTACAAAAACAAGTGTTCCTGTGAATACAAATATCTATAGGGGTGTAAGCTTACGGACTTAGTGAGTATAATCCTAGTAATCATACTTGAAACAAAATAACAACCAAGTTTATTAGACAAACAAATGTAATACAACAAGAACGTATGCATAAAAGACATGATTTTTCGGGAATCGTATGTTGAATGAATTACGCCCTTCATTCGAGGTTAGGTATTTCAGCCCATCATGGTCATTACTTCTTTTAAAAACCATTTTTAGATCTTACCGCCTCTATTTGCAATAAAAAAAACATGTAGCTATTACAAGCTCCTACTAGCCATTAATTTATATAGTTTTTACTGGCTCCTACTCGCCGCATACATAATACACCGGTTATGCCTACCACTACTATCATATAATTGTCCCACCAATTATATAATAGCGAATGCAATGTGACTCAACACATGAAGTGCATGTATCAACTTTTATTTAGTGCCTACCCATTATATTTCAATTTCTTACAAATGATCAACCAATTTCAGAGACTTTAACGTGCTAATAAACATACAATTTATTACAAGCATTTCGTGCCTCGATATACTTAATGTTCTTTCAACATGTTATCAATACATACATCTTCAATTTTATCTTTCCTTAAGTCTATTGCAACTAAATTTACAAGCACAAACATAAGCATGAAAAATAAGGGAAGTAGACTCACTTGGCCATGACAATACTCCCTCAGTGGAAGTAATCCTCAGGGTAGTAAATGTCCTCTTTCTCAGTTCATAAACAAAGGAAATACCCAAAATGAGTATTCCATGGAATTTCTAGTTAGAACTTCTAACTCTATTTTCTAGTTACGGTAAAATTCATATAGGTGGAAATTTAAACTTAAAATGGCCATAACTTGCTCATTTTAACTCGGAATTTTGCATATAATATACCGTTTTCTACCTACTCAAAAAGATCTATCCTTTCTAAGGTTGTTCTTATCATAAAAAGCCGTTTGGGTCCCCAAACTATAGGGTACAAATTCACCATGAAAATTCTAGCTTTCAAAACTTAATTTTACAAACGTTTCTTTATCTAAAAATACTTATACCAAAATAAATATTATTGTGGTTGGAAAACCTTTAAAATGTATATATATTGACTCATATCATATGCATGAATTTAATGAAGTTATCTCAATCATGATTTTTGTAAAAGCAATGTTTTCTAGAAATTTGGAAAGTAAAATTTTGCAAATCTCCACTTAGCTTGTTGAAAAAATTTGTTAAATTATTTTAAGTGAGTATTTTCCCCTTTTTAATTCTATTTCCTTAGTCTTTCAAATTTCAAAAGACTGATTTTTGTCTTTCTAAGTTTCTTATAATTTAATTTCTAGAGATTGAGAGGGTAGTTTCTAAATACTATTTTAGAGTAGTTGAAATTTATCAAACTTTCATTTTCTTAACCTTTCCTAAAGTTTATCTCATTTACTTAAAATGATTTCCTAAGTTGTTTACTAATTTTATTCCTTAAGATCCTTTTATCCTTATAAAAGAAATTTTTTGTTTAGTAAAACTTTTGTTAAACAAGAATTTGAAATTTTTAAAGGAAACTTTTCCATTTTATGGTTTTGTAAAGTGTATGTATGATATATCTACTTTATGTATTATCTAAAATCCCTATGTTCTTAAAACTCATGATGAACTCCTCTAAATTTTTGGAAATGATTTGTTAAGATAAATTCTTAAGTCTTTATGGGAAAAATCATTTCCTATATGACAAAATTTATTTTGGAAAAGAACTTCTATCTTTCTATTTAAGAAAACCTTTCCTTCTTTATCTTGTTGAGACAAAAATCAATATGTGCATGCATGATCATAAATTATGAAATCATAAAAATATGAAACATATGAAAGACATACTAGGTAATATAATGAGCAATTTCATAGAAATATCAAGGATTGGGAATCTTAGCTTCATCAAGGTATCCCGGGACTAAGAATAAACTAGTCTCAAAAAGAATAAATAAAAGAAGGAAAAGCTTGTTTTGACTTGATAATGACAAGTCTAAAACTAGAAAGACTAGTCTTAAAATAGCATGAAATAAATAAATTACAAAGCATGAAATTAAATAAATAACAAGTGAGCTTATATGCTCTAAAAATTATATATGATTACATAAATATATTTAGTTAAATATATATATATATATATATAAGAAGTTAACATAATATCAACAATAATATGTGCAAAATATAATAACAACATAAAAATTAGAGAAATAGATTTTCATGAATAAGAATAATACATGAACATAGTGTAGCTTCCATAACAATAAGTTTAGGAAACTCACACCATGCTCATGTAAAGTTACATGACATAGTAGAAAAAATATGGAAATAAGATTTTTCCTAAAGAGGATTTTGAAGTGATATGTGTGAATGGGTTTTATGTATGTAGAAAGGGGTTTGAGAGTATTTTGGGAGTTTTGGGAGAGAGTTTTGAGATAATAATTTTGGGGAGTTTTGGTAGTGAATTTGTGGGTAGTAAATGCGTGAATGAAGTGAAAAGGAGGGGGGGTATTTATAAGAAAACGAGGCGTGAATTTTATGTGATTTAAATAAAAAAATTGAAAAAAAAAAAGAAAGAGGAAGTTGGGTGGGGGGCCTTAAAGAGGAGAGGGGGAGATTTATTTTTTTTTTAAATTTTGTACATTAAAAGAAATGATATGTAAGGTACATGTGATATAAAGTTATGAGAAATATAAAAAGTAAAGATAGTAGGTATATAGAGTGTAAGAGTAGGTGTTAGAAAAAGTATAGTTAAATGAATAGTATAGAATAGTAATGAATAGTATAATGTAAAGTAGATATGACTAGTAAAATACCGATAGTAAGAAAATACATATATAATTACAATATCTGTTATTTTTAGTTATCGAAAAATTACAAAACTAATATTTTTGAAATCATTGTATTATTTCGGTCCTAACGGTGTTATCAGAATATTTTTACTATTCCAAGCCTCAGGATATGCTTTTCGAGAACTAATTCTGTTTGGGTCCGATGGACACTCAAAATTTACGAATCTAATATTTTTGCGTTTCCTTATATTATTACGAACTATTATCCTCTATGAGTTCGATAAGATCATCCTTAGAGCCAATATGATGTAATTGAATATCACCTTCTGGAATCTAGAGAAAGGGAATCTCATGTTGAACCCAAAACACGTTGTGTATATGTCGAAGCTCTTAGCATTAACGAAAGATACTTGGTCTTTGTCCTCTACGAACATATCTCCTAACATACTTGACCCCTATGAGGAGATCATGCTCATAAATCTATTCACTATAACTTCCCTTCCTCGTTAGCAACCTTAAATAGCTTCTTAACAAGGTACCTATCTTTGAAGCCCTTAGGATACACATCTTAGGGTAAATCACATATATATATATATATATATTATGTAGTGATGTTGACCCATGAAGAGCTACTCCAGAAAACTCCTTAGAACTGCTCACTTCTTTAGCTCCTGCTGCATCTTCCAATTCTATCTTTTTACAAGCATCAAGGTTAGCCTCCTTAATCCCTTAAGATGCCTTTTTCTTTAGCCCTTTCCCATCGTACCACTAGCCATAAAAATACAAACTTTAGCTTTGGGATTCAGGGAGGAAACGAAGCCACCTTCACTCTCCATATTGCTAGAAAACTACCCTAAAAGAATCTCCAATCCTACTTTTGTGCTCTTCCCAAACATCACACATCCCACCCCCACCCCCACCCACCCTCCCTCCCTCTCCCCTCCTACCCCCCAACACCAAACTCAGGCTTGAAGAAGATATGACTTCGGACTTACCAGTGTTTCTCTTCCTCCAACCATCATGTGAAGTGAAATGAAAAGTTTTTTTATTTTTTCAAGCTAGCGAAAAAGCTTAAGTCTTTAAAAGAAGTTTAAATCTGAAGGAAGTTTTGACAAAAAAAGTTTGGATCTTGAAAAAAAAAAAATGGACATTAGGATGAAAGGAAACCAAAGCGTATAAAAATGAAGGAAGTTTGAGAAATCTAAGACAGTTTATAAGAGAGTGTTGATGCTGATGAAGTTTGCAAAAGTAATAAAAGGCTATGTGATAGGAGTATTTATAGAGGAGAAGAAGTGAATGAACCTTAGGAAACAAAGCAGCTAATGTGACTGCTGCAATGCATATGCATATTCGATTATGTATGATCCTAAGATGTTAGTAGTCTCATTAGCTCTATATACATGATGCATGCTCCTACCAGAATTGTGAATTTAATTCACTCAATAAGCTAACAACTACACAGAAAATTCCAAACTAGTTTAGGTGCTTGCCAAGAAGCTAGCTAACTAGTTGCCTACTCAGGGAAATAACATACCCTCAACTTGCTTGCCTTTCACCAATATCAGGTACATGGCTTCAGAGCGCCGTTTCAAAAGGCTTATCCCTCAAAGAAATGCAATTCCCTCCACTCGGTCACCTCTTATAGGGTTAGGACTAGTTTGAGAACTTTCAAGCCAAACAATAGATGAAAAAGGGGATGCAACTCAAACAATAGAAGAAGGGGATGAAGTTCAGATAAAATAATTCATCACCTCTCTGGTAGCCTATATTGACCTCTTGGGCCATTGTTCGAGTTCTTACTCTCCTTATTGGTTCACAATGAGAGTGGGATGGGGGTAAGTGTTGATAGGTTTTATTTTACATGGCCCAATATGCTTAACGCTACATAATAGACAGCAACAATAGCGTTGAAGCCTATGAAGCATCCTAGACCATCTCAGCCCATGAGCCTCAAGTCATTCACTAGGACAAAAGTTAATCTCCTCCCGACAATATACAAAGGACCCAAATCAAGGTTTTAACAAGTACATCTCATTGATGCTCCATGTCTCCATGGAGGTACCCTAAACCTCTTGGCTCTCCATGTTACACCAAGGTACCATAGACCTCCTTAAGCATACTCAAAAGATATAACTACTCCACCTGTCCAACCACCATCCTCAAATGATCTCCATCACTACCTCAAATTTAAGTCAAATACCATCTAAGGGTCTCAACTCTCCTTATTTGCCTCTTTTGGGGATGTGCCATGTGGATAGAGAATATTATGTCGATTTCCATTCTAGTATGACTCGCCTAAATAGAACTCAAGGCCACAGGTATTGATATTTAGCATATGTGATTTTACTCACACGCTTACATACACTCTTGCTTACTCTCTCAACACCCACAACTGATTTAAGCATTATATGGTCATAACAAACCACCCCAAATGCACCACTAACCACTTCTTTTGATTATAGGCCCTTGGATTTATTACCGGTGATTTTCCACCTGCAACACTAGCAATAAAATATAAATAAATTTTTTCCTAAAAAGATTTGTTAAGCCTACATTGCAACACTAAAAGTACTATATTCAATGAAAGTAGATTTTTGACAAATTTTAGGCCATTTCATTATTCGGTTTGGTACAATTCAAACTTTGCTATTTCTACATTGGGCAAGACAAGTCCAATTATGTCCCTTTTGAAAACATAATTAAATTAAATTTCTACTTTTTATAAATAATGATTGAGTTACCAATTAAAATTTTAAAACTGTCTATGCTTTCACCTATGAAGATGTAAATAAAATCAACTATGGTATATTAAACTAGAGCAAATTTTGAAATCTAAATGAATTTTGAGGCTACAAAAGTAAGAGTAATATATGCACAATTAATAGAGAAAGAAATAAAAAATTATTCCATCTAAGTGTAATGGCAAGAAGGGTGAAATCTAGAATTGCAAGGTTCTTGGAAAATCAAGGAAATTGGATTATAAAATGAGAAAAAGCCACTTTTAGTACTTGAACTTTAACAAAGTAGACAATTAGATATCTGAGCTTTTAAAAGTCCAATTTTATACCTAATTAAATTTTCCGTGCCCTTTTAGGTACTTACTTTTAAAAGTTCAATTTCATACCTAATTAAAATTTTTGTGCTCCTTTTCACTACCCTCAATCGTTTATTATTTCTCAAATTAGTTGACATGTATCAAGCAACAACTGAGTGGATAGTGTTTAGGGGCATGAAAAGTTCAATGAGATTTGAAATTAAATTTTTAAAAGTTCAGATACCAAAAGAAATCATTTTCCCTTATAAAGAATAATGAAGTTACACATGGGTGCATCACAATTCTTATTGACTTATTTAGAATAGTGATTAGGAATTAAGAAAGAAAATGAAGGTCTAGACATTAAGGATGTAAACATTACAAGTATGAGTAATAACCCTTAAGTAAAACCTTAGAGAGAGAGAGAGAGAGAGAGAGAGAGAGAGAGAGAGAGAGAGAGAGAGAGAGAGAGAGAGATGCAAATGCTTATAAGGACTAATAACCTAAGAACTTTCATCCAATTAGTCTATAGAAAATTGATAGTGACAAAATTCATAGTGCATAAAATTAGAACCAATCAAGAGAAAATTATAAAACTATGTATGAATAAGAATCATAGCTGATAATTTCATTTTTATGAGAGAGATTATGTACTCCTGAAATTTGAAAATAGATAAAAATGGATGAAAAATGAATGTGGACCTATCTAAAGCATATGATATGGTAGAATAGGATTGTATTGCAAAGCAAACAAGATCCTAAATTTCTCAAACTAGTGGATGGAGCTCACTAGTTTACTATCCCTACCTTAATGCAATTCTAATAAACAAAAGCCCAACCAACTTCTTTTAGATAAGAAAATGTATTAGTAAGGGAGACCCTCTATTATTAATTGTTTACCTTTGCTATCAAGATATTAAGTAGATTGATAGAGGGTAACATACAATTGGCATGGGAAACGAGGGTGGATGTAGATCAAAATGGTTCAATTTTTGCTTAAAACCAAGCCAAAAGGAATTTATAATTCCTTTTTTCTTTCTTAGCATTTCAAACCAAACCAAACCATACAATTTGGATCAGGAAAACAGTTGGATAACAATTTAATTCATTATAAATTATGGATTTGAATCATATTTTATAATCTAAGAGTAGTATTTTTTGAACATATAATCTAACATGGAAAAGCGCAAAATTCATTTGATAATAATAGGTATGAATCAATATTAATGCAACTAAAAAATTTCAAACATTCATTAATAACTATTTTTATCTGCAAAATTGACAAGTCACATATACTTTGAGTCCTTTATATAAGATTACGGATAAAAAAAAGAGTTTATTAGTTATACAATTTTATAAATGTAAACAATAAATCACTTAAGTACTATGTTATAACGTAAGAAATTCTTTACTTACGAGCAAATTATTATTATATTTTTCTAAAATAGTTTGATTCAATATTATAAATTGAGTAACTTTATTTGGAAAGTCTTTTAAACCAAATTGTCAAAACAAAACAAAAAAGCTATATTTTTAGTTTGGCATGATTTTATTTATGAATTGGTTTGATTTGGTCAATTTATTTACTTACCTTTATAGGAAATCGATAAAAACAAAGGGATTTAACATAAATGATTCACATTCATTTATTTTATTTTATTTCCTTTTGTAGATAATCTTATGCTAATGAGGGGAAGAAATTTCAAAGAATGTTAGAAATATAATGGGTCTAATGGAATTTTGGTTATCTATTTGGACAAAAAATTACAAGTGAAATTCAAGAATTTGTTAAAAAAAATTAAGGACAAAATTCTCAACACTTCAAATGTAAAGAAAAGCAAGAACTTAGGGAAATACCTAGGCTTTGAAATCACAAACAGTAAGAGCTGATAGTTGGTTTGTGGGTTGCGGATTCTTTCTCTTTGGATTTATTATATAAAACACACTTTCAAAATCACAACTCGAAGCTGAAGTTTTCAAAATTTAAAAACTAATAGGTTCTTCTCAACTTCGGTTTAGCAACTTCCAACATCCATGGCAAGCGCACCTATCAAAGTAGTATAAAAAGAATTAGGTCGGATCCCAAGCGAATAGTGGCAACTATTATATTCACATTCCATTTATTATCTAGCCAGGGTAAGAAGCTCATCAAAACATAATAAAAGAAAAGAAGTTATGCTAGGTTAGATATGTTTACATACGCTTTTCGGGTAAAAATTAAAGATGGGTTTGTAAAAATGCAAGACAATAGCCCAGGGTTTGCTTTACTAATTCCTTATCATGTGATTTCAAATATAAACTCTGAGAGAGTTGTTGCTAATGTATTTTTACTGTCAGATACACTGAGTTAAACTAAAGCTTCTCTTGAAATTGGTAGTTCTAGATCTAGAGCAAAGACCATACCACCATAACCTCTTATCAAGCTATCAATGGTCTAGACCCGTATAAAGTTTAAGAATCCTTTGTTTGAAAAATCAACCTAATGCATTTCAAAAACAAGAGGCAGAAAGCCTCAAAACACCTCTCTTAAGGTGATTCTGCGTCACTCCACTAGCAACCAAAGACCTATTCAAAAGAACAACCTCTCAGCCTATTCAATTGAAATTAAACATGGATCTGATAGGTGCACCACACAATCAGGCTCACACAAACAGATTTAAGCTACTAGTCACAAATACTCAATTAATTGATTTGAAAGCACATTTGATTCCACATGAATCAAGATTTAGATTTGCAAACTCTAAGCTATAAGAGATTATTTCTCCATGAATTTAAAAATTAAGAACATGATCTAAGGAAATAAAATGAGATTAATCGAAGGATATTACAATTCGGAATAAAGTCTTGCAGAAATTACATACGATGGGTTAAAATGATTTTTACCTAGAAAACTACAAGATCTCCAAAGTAAGAAGAAATAAAATTCTTTTGCTACAAAAATTCTCTCTCTACACTATGTTAGTATTATTCTATTGTATGTATAATATAGACCCCACCGCCCCCAACCCCCCCCCCCCCCCCCCCCCCCCCTTCACATGCCTTTGCACGTTTATTTATAGGCCCAATGGATGGAAAGCATGAAGATTTTATTACTAAAATGGCAGATTCTGTATAATGGAAAGCAAATTCTTTATTCACATGTGCATCTAAATTGTTGCATAAACAATCACTTGTCGAGGGGTAAGTGGAGTGCTAAATCAAGGATAAGGCTTGAATTGAGCAGGTAAAATGCAATGTTTCTATCCATTCTTCCATCAAGGGCCAATATTGAGGCTATCGATAGCTTGACTCTCTGATGGTTTGAAGCGCGATATTGAGGCAAATGTTTATATTTTACTTTTAGCAACTATCACGGGTCAAGTTTAACGCGCGATAAACATGAGCTTTCTTCAAGTTTAGGCTCGATCTCCTTAGAATAAGTGTCGAGGGTCATGTGAAGGGTTAAATTTGAGGCGCGATAAACCAATTTTTGATTGTTTTGCCTTGCATTTTAGTCTTGATTGATGTTGTTTAAGGCACGACAGATTTTTTTCCTTACTTTTACTACTGATTTTTCTCCAAATCTAGTTAAAAAAACTTTAATTCTTCTTCTTTTGATCCAAGGAGCCGAAAACCAACAGTTTAATATTAGAATCACTAAATTAATAGGAATTTAACTAATAAATGATCAAAATAGGCTCGAATTCCTATAAAAATAATAGAATAAAACTAACTTATCAAATCTCCCCACACTTAAGCCTTTGTTTGCAACTCAATCAAGTAAGGCTTTTTTTTTTTTAATTGAGAAGATAAATGATTAATGGAAAATTTGACCAGATTAGTGAGGGAAAATCACCTTAGCACTTAATCATGATGGTAACTGCACTAAATTTACTTTTGCTAAAATCACAGAGTTTATCTAAGTAGATCAGCTATTACCTATATTATTTAATAAAGAATCTTAAAGAAAAAATTATTCAAAAGATCAATCGAGGTAAAAAGGGAACTCATCAACTTTTCTCCCTACATAAATAAATATGTAGTTCCTTAATCACTTCTCCAAGCAGAAGAATCAGAGATAAAGGTATATTTATCATATCATACCCTAAATCTTTTTCTTGTGTGTGTTTTATTTCATTTTTACTTTGAAGCTTTAGAGGAGAAGGTTTTTGCCTTCTTCTTTTCATTTCTTCTGGATGGATTTTTTTCCACTTCTTTTCTCTACTTTTTTTATGGCTTAATTAAAATTGAAAGAGTAGATAAGGACTGCTCTTTTGAGGGACCAACTCATGCCTATTTCAACTCTAAGCGCATTGGTATTTTTCTGTTCTTTTTTTTTTAATTTTTTTTTTATCATATAGAGCACAAGGAGAAATTATCAACTTATGATCATCATTTGTTCCTTTGTCAAAGATTACATGATTCTCAAAATGACTAAATTTGAAGAACATACATATCATTTAAGCTTTTACAAAAAAAATTGAGTAACCTTACTATGGACCTTAAACTAATTCCAGCTCTAAAATTCTAGATTAAATAATAAGTAAAACTACTCCACATAAATATTTGCAAAGTGATTAAATCAAAGTAAAGATAGCTCAATCTTGTGATGATTCTTATAAACTGCTCTTTTGAGTTCAATGGTGATTTCATTATAGATTTTCGAAGAATTTTTTTTCTTTATGTCAAATTACCATTTCATTAATTTCCTATTATTAAGTGTGAGAAAAAAAAAGTGATCATTCAACGAACATGTATTATATTCTATACAGATCTCATATTCACAATTAATCATCCCAAATTAAATCTTGATAAGTCCCTTCCCCCACACTTAAAGTAAAACATTGTCCTCAATTTTTAAAAAAGAATCATGAAAAATAGGATAAGGGAAATTAAATAGTTCAAATTAAAGCAAGAATTAGAAGTTTAGACGTTATCAGAAAAACTTCTCTATTAAGAAGCTTAAGGGGATGATTCCTATCTCGTGCCATATTGCCCTATGTAATTTTGTTCTAAAACAAATCAGAAACAAACATTAGTAAAAAAAAAAAAAAAAATAAGGCTCAATTAGAGCCTTGATGAAATTATGGATAGAAAATTTTAAGAAAAGAAATCTGCATTTATTAAAAGAATCAAAAGAGAAATAGGTTGTCATCCATTCAGCGCTTGTTTAATATCTTATGTCACGCCCCATAGGGTATCCTAAACGTAACAGCCCACCACATACTAGATAAGACTCTCGAATTCCCTATCCGAGCCCTTCGGGAGCTTATAAAGATGTAAAGCATTCCTTTACGACAATAGAATACTTCAACGAATGGAGTTAAACCGTTTAACGTGGCATTCATTAGCCATAGATAATAAACCAAAACGCATAATTATACTTTACAAAATCTAAGGGGCATTCCTCCGCAAAAATAATATCAAGTCCATTACAGTCATCCAAAGTCCTTTAGTTTCCAACGAAAGTCTATACAAAAAGAATGAAGTAAACTTCTATGGGAAACTTCTATCTCCGGTACCTGTGCTGTGGCTTGCCTAGGTCTAAGCCAGATAAACTCGTGCTGCAATAAGTAAAAACTATGGGGGCATAAGCTAACTAGCTTAGTGAGTAAGAACTTCCATATCACAATTAAGTACAATTCATTCAAACAAGTGATTATTCAAGCAAGTGTATGCATCAAACACATAAGTTCAGCAAACATATGACCAGCCGGAAATCATATGTGGATGGACTTATGCCCTCCATCCCGGGTTAGTAGATTAACGATTCCTGCGGTACGACGCCGTTTAAGCTCATGGTCAACTAAACAATAATTCATTTTATGGATCACGATTAACCAACAAATTCGTTTTATGGATCACGATTAACCAACATATTCGTTTTATGGATCACGAAAAACTAACCAATGCCAATGCTCCATCCCCATCGTGATATGAATGAATCCAATTACAATTGAAGTCGAATATACATTAATTCAATTCTTTTAGGTGACCAACAAGTATTCACAGACATTCAATATAAGATACTAGCTAATCAGTCAATAGCTTAACACCCGGTTTCGATATTTCTTAAGTTTCATTCCACACATCAACAGCAGACAAATATATATAATTCCCATATACCCCATCATGCATATTCATTTTTATGTTTGCCTACACCACTAGTGCCACTACATTACAATCACAATCATTAATTGAGAGTGGAAGTAAAACTCACTCGGCCATTGGACTCCGGTCTTTGTAGTAGTAATAATCGGGCGGTAAGATATCGTCCTGCTCGGGATCACCTACCAAGTAAGAATAATCCTAATGAGATTCTCATCATGTAACTAATTCAAACTATGCATCTAAACTAGATGAATTCGGAATTCTCGCTATTTGCGGAAGCTCCGACTTAAAATGGCCATAACTTGGTCATTTTAACGCGGAATTTCGCAAATTTTATATCGATCTCTATCTACTTCGAAAGATCTATCTATTTCTAGTATTATTTTCAAGTTTTGAAAGTATTAAGGCCACGGAACAGTGGGATCAGTTCTGTTCTGCCCCTTTCTCAATTCTGAAAAATTGTTTTGCTTTTGATGAGAAATGTTCCTAGTTGATGATTCATGGATGAATGGTATAGGAATGAATTCCTAACATGAATGCCATGTAATGAACTCAATATATGCATGGTCATGGTGATTTTTGATGATAAACCCTTAGGAACTCCTAATTGTTACAAAATTCCATAAAGGTTATTCCTAAAAAAAAAAAAACTATTCTTCCCAACTTTACATTCCTTAGGGTTTCTTTGATTTTTATTTTTGAAATTCCCTTGTTATCTAAATAAAAATGAGTTCTTAAAGTCTATATTAATCATGGCCTTCATTCATGCATAAAAATTCCCATTTTTCATTTGGTAAACATGTTTTTAAACAAGGCCCTTGCAAAAATCCGAATTTTTGAAATTTCATTTTCTTGCATATTCCTTATGGGA
Organism: Combretum micranthum; assembly: GCA_024138025.1. Taxonomy (NCBI): domain Eukaryota; kingdom Viridiplantae; phylum Streptophyta; class Magnoliopsida; order Myrtales; family Combretaceae; genus Combretum; species Combretum micranthum. Next base: position 46,046 of record JAMXBD010001475.1, on the reverse strand, counting down.
AATCTTGTTTAATGCATTAAAATTTGAAGCTCCAATGTATATATTATCTAAGGACTTCATTTAGCTTATAAAACATCCAATTTAAACTTAGATACTAAGTGTTCTTGTAGGTATAGACCTAAATTACGATTTTGACTATTGACCCACATATCAATATTTTTCATTCTAACTCCACCACTTGTTTTACATTCTTATCATGCCTAAACTCATCCAAGCTTATGAAAATCATTCTTTCAAGATATCTATTACACATACCCTTCATTTTTCATATGAAATATGAGTTCAAAAGTGGTTTTGGTAGCTTTTCAAGTAGGGTCCTAATTTCATCCGAATTTCCAACTATTCATATTTGACAAAGCCTTTCATTTTTCAATGTTCTTGCCTCCTATATATGAAGATCTACTAGCTAACATCAGTATACATATACAAGACTACATTTTTATGATCATCAATACATGGAAATCAAAATAAACCTATGATCATGCATGTACATGAAGATGTGGATGTCTAAACTTTAGATCTACTAAATATAATGCATGAATCATAGATCTCATGGCATGAAAATCAATATATATACAAGATCTCTACTTTACATGCATGAACTAGAAGATATCTTAACATAAACTCATCTAAACACTAGATCCATGTCTTGTGATGGCTTGATATTCTTGTTCATGTGTTTTCATGTCCCTAGCATGAGCTCATTGGGATTAAATGAGAAAACACACAAGATATAGCTTTGCCATTACAAGATTAGGAAGGATCAAAGCTTAAACTAACATACCAATGGAGATTATAGGAGGAAATGAAGGAGACTTGAGTTGAAAATGTGAGGGAAGGAGGAGGGGAGGCTCACGGCATTCCAAGGGGAAGAAGAGAGAGTTTTTCCTCTTTTGTAAAAATTGAAACAAGTAAAAATGAAGAGAGAGAGAGAAAAATATGTTTATATATGAAATGAATTAGGGTTTTGGTTGAATAAATGGAGTAAAAATAATTTGAATTGAAGGAAAAACAGAGAGGGGGGGGAGGGGGGGTGCGCCGGCCAACATATGTGTGTGTGTGTGTGTGTGTGTGTTTTGAAATTTTGATATTTTGTAATTTAAGTAATTAAAATGTAATAAATGTAATAATTAATTAAGGGACAAAATTCATTGGAAAAGAAAATTGAAATGAGTAGTTGTAAGGATGTAAGAATAGGGTATGGGTAGTGTGTAGTGCAGGTTGTACTTGTGAATAGTAGACAAGATATCTACTTTACCGGTTGTAACGAAAACACGGGAAAAACTATAACTGTAATTTTTATAGCTTGGAAAATTATAAAATTGATATTTTTGGAATCCTTATAAAATTACGGTTCTAATGAATATTCAGGAACATTTTTCTGAATCCGTGGCCCGGGGCACGCTTTTCCGTAATTGAGCTCGGGAAAGCCTGGAATTGAAAAATTCCCGAATTTAAAACTTTCAAAGGTTTAAAATGTCCTTTGAAACAATAATTCAACTTCATTTACTTTATAAAACTTCTTTTATTATGAAACCGAAGGAAAGCCGGATTTAGGATTCCTAAGCTCCTCTCACTAGACTCAAGTTGGACCGAATTAGGGTTTCGCTTCCAATTCCCGGGATTTCTTAACTACTGAGAATACCGGGGTTTACATCTTAAACTCGACAACCTTTTCTTCCTTAACTCTTTGAGGCTGCACCAAGTTCAATTCTTCTATTATTCTTGGATCGTGAAATGGTTCTTTGTATAATTTTAGCCTTTTTCCATTAACCTTGAAGATCTCTCCATCTTTACCCTCAATCTCTACAACACCATGAGAGAACACCTTATACACCTTGAAGGGTCCTGACCACCTAGATTTAAGCTTTCTTGGGAAAAACTTTAAGCGAGAATTGAATAACCAAACTTTGTCTCCTACTTGAAACTCGTGTTGAAGCTTGATCTTAGAATCATATCATTTCATAACCTTTTCCTTATATATCTTGTTGTTTTCATAGGCTTCCAAAAGCAGCTCATCTAATTCATTTAACTGAGAAAATCTTTTCTTTCCAGTAGCCTCAAGATCAAAGTTTAGCAACTTTATAGCCTAATATGCTCTAAGTTCTAACTCCACAGGAAAATGACATGCTTTTCCATATACTATTCTGTATGGAGTTATACCTAATGATGTTTTGAAAGCTGTTTTGTATGCCCACAGTGCATCATCCAATTGTTTGGCCTAATCTTTCCAGTTAGATGCTATAATTTTTTTCAAGAGTCGTTTGGGTTCTCTATTAAAGACCTTAGCCTATTCACTTGTTTATGGGTGATAAGGGGTAGATGCCCTATGGTGTACTCCATATTTTCTTAAAACTCTCTCAATTTGATTCTTGCAAAAATGGGTAGCATTATCACTAATTAAAGCATGAGGACATCCAAATCTTGAAAGACAACTTTTTCAAAAAATTTGTGACTATTCTAGCATCATTAGTAGAGCAAGCTTGAGCCTTCACCCATTTTGAAACATAATCAATAGCCATTAGAATATATTTGTTTCTAAAGAATGTGGGAGATGGTCTCATGGAGTCAATGCCGCAAGCATAAAAATTTCACATTCTAAAATAAATTTTTAGGGGCATTTCATCCCTCTTTGAAACATTCCCTATCCTTTGAAAATTATCACAATTGGAAACCAAAATTTTTGCATCTTTGAAAATCGAAGGCCAATAAAATCCAGCTTCCAAAACCTTGTGTACTGTTTGGTTTGCACCATAATGACCTCTAGTTGGTCCATTATGGCAATGACTTAAAATTTTTTGGCCTTCTTCGTGTGAAACAAATCGCCAAATTACTTAGTCTGAGCAAATTCGAAAGAGAAATGGATCTTCCCAAAAATAATATTTCAAATCAGAAAAGAAATTTTTCTTTTGATTATAATCAAGCTCAATGGGTATCTCTTTATCGACCAAGTAATTGGCTATGTGTACAAATCAAGGCTCTAACTCATCTATGGTGCAAACAGAACATAATTTCTCATCTAGAAAAGTGTCATCAATCTCATCTTTAAAATCACTCACATATGGACTATCAAGCCGCAAAAAATGATTTGCAGCTAAGTTTTCACAACCTTTTTTATCCTTAATCTCTAAATCAAACTCCTGCAACAATAAAATCCATCGAATCAATATGGGTTTTGCATCAGTCTTTGCAAGCAAGCATTTTAAAGCAGAATGATCGCTAAAAAATGTATCTTTAGAAAGAATTAAATATGACTTAAACTTTTCAAACGCAAATGTGGCAACGAGTAACTCCTTTTCAATGGTTGTATAGTTTGCTTTAGTGGCTGTCAACGTTCTGTTGGTGTAATGGATTGGTTGAAAATGGTGATTCCTCCTCTGTCCCAGAATAGCTCCTACTATTGAATCGTTGGCATCGCACATTAATTCGAATGGCAAACTCCTGTCGGGTGCTATCATAATTGGTGTTTGTGTAAGCTTTTCTTTCAACAATTCGAAGGTAGTTTGGCAATCCTTATCAAAGTTGAACTAAGTATCTTTCTTTAGGAGCTTAGTCAATGGTCGAGCTATTTTTGAGAAGTCTTGAATGAACCTCCATGTCCTAGAAAACTTCTTGTCACACCCCGAGGGGTACCCTAAACGTGGCAATCCGCCGTATACAATATTAAAGCCTAGGAATGACTACCTTAGTCATTCCTAGGCTTCCATATCATGTACAAGGCGTACATTATAACCAAGGGAATGCATCGGAGTAGCGCAATTTATATTGATAATAAATAAGTAACAAGGCAAAGAGAATACTTATCATAAATCATAAACATATTGCATTGCAATTCTTAGGGGCATGTCCATCTATTATCTTCAAATAAATATACATCACTATTCATATAAGTCATTATATATAAAGAACCTTACATAATTACTTATCTTATGATTCTATTTCCTTCATAGAAGCTTAACCAATCCTTCCATGATTTCCTCAATGTCAAGACCCTCAATTTAAGCCACAGATATACTTGTTTCAACAAAATCTATAGGGGTATAAGCTACAACTAGCTTAGTGAGATATTCCTGTTCATTCGCACCACATTTTCAAACAAGTTTATTTATTTATTCACACATATGCTATGCATACAATGCAACAATCACATGATTACGTAAATATACATAGTTATTCGGAAACCATATATAGAACGAATTTACCCCTCCGTATCAAAGGTTAGGGAATTAGGGTTGAAGGTCCTCGACCTTCTACTGCTAGTCCCCAGGTCCTCACCCACAACGTTCGGTTGGCTCAGCTCCAAACCTAGAGTCGCTTTCCCAGAGCGATTTAGATTCTCTAGGAAGGAACATGGCTCGTGGCACCGCACGATCACAGCTAATCCAACTCTACGCATAGGAGTAGAAGCCTTCCGAAATTGATGTGACTCGATGGATGCTATGCGTAAGCATTTTAGTTTTCTTAAGCCAAACCTTATTAAGGTTTATTAGGGGTGATCAATCAATTTAGCAAACAATAGACAATCATACAAGTAAGTAAACAAAATTATTCAAACAAGCAGTTTGAAGTTGCGATATTCTTAATTCTCATTTCATGCATAAACATAAAATCACAAATAATCCCGAATTCCCCAAATATATCCATTTTTATCTTTTCTTAGTATACTAATGCTACTACTTTACAAGCACAAGCAATGTAACGAAATTAGAAGGAATAACTTACTCGTCCATTTCGCTATCTTCTTAGTCGTAGTAATCCTCGGGTAGGGTATTCTCGTATCCTTCGTTACCTAGACAAAAGAAATATCCGGGATAAGTTTTTCATGAAATCCTATTCTTGGATTTTCTAAACTTTTCTTAAAATCGCGATAAAATCGTATAAAAGGAAATTCCAACTTAAAATGGCCATAACTTGCTCATTTTAACTCGGAATTCCGCATATAATATACCGTTTTCTACCTATTCGAAAAGATCTATCCATTTCTAAGGTTATCTTTATCATATAAGGTCATTTAGGTTCCGTAAACGTTGGGTACAGATTTAAAACGAAAGTTGCCAAACTTTTACAAATTCGTTTTCTAACTTAACTTCATTTTTAAAGAAAATCCTTTTGTAACAATATATGTATATAAATATATAGTTGATAAACACTTTGAATATATAGGTAAGCTCACTTTATATGCAAAAATCCTAATGGTAGTATCTCCACAATTTATTTCATAAATTCATTTAAACTTTAACTTTGAAAATTTCTTTTCAAGTATTTTAAAGAAACTCTATATTTTCCTAGGTTGTTATAAATGAGTATATTCTTATTTTATTTTCTTCATTCTTTTTCCAAGGAAAAATAAATTTTCTTGTAACCTTAGTTTTCCATAAGTTTTACTTTAAAATTCAAATTTATCACAATTAAGTTGATGAAAACCTTTTCATAATTTTGTATTTAGGGTGGTTTAAGAAAATGAGTCTTGTCTTCTTATATTCATTTCTAAAATATAAGCTTTTGTTTTCTAAAACTTGTTCTTTTGAAATCCATTATTGTTAATCTTACTTTATTTATATTCTTTTGAAAATAAGTTCTTTCTTTTAGAAATTTAAAAATCATTACTTTTCCTAAGTGGGTTCATAACTTTATGAGTTGATTTTTATATTAACTTTGAAAACTAGTTTGTTTCTTAGTTTAGAAAAGAGTTTAAGTCTTAAACTTTTAATATTAACGATTTATTTTTCTTAAAACTTAGATTACCATAAAATACAAAGAAAATATTTATTGCTTATGTTTTCTTGGTAAAACTATCTTTGTTCTTTAAGAATTCTTTAAGAAAACTTGAGAAAACTTGTATTACTCTATTCTTAGGTTGTTGATAGTAACTTCATGATTTTGTTGATAAATCACTTAATCGAAATTCTAGCTTTGAGTTTATTTAGTAAAGTAAAATTCTATTTTTAGATTACTTGAGACATTAACATTGTAGATGCAAATATCATGAGCATATAAAATAATAAGAACATAAGAAAATAATAGAAACAAATAATAAGCAAGGAAATAAAATATCAAGCATTGGGAACCTTAGCTTCATCAAGGAATCCCGGTCAAGTATTGAAGCCTTAGCTTCATCAAGGCATCCCGGGACTAAAAATGGACTAGTCTTGACAGATTAAAGAAAATAAATAAATAAAAGATTGTTTTGACTTGATATGGACAAGTCTAAGACTAGAAAGACTAGTCTTAATAATAACATGAAATAAATAAATTGCATAACTTGAAAGTAAATAAATAACAAATGAGCTTATATGCTCTAAATAAATATATATACATAATATAAGTTAGATTAGAAGCAAATAATAACAATAATAATAACAACATAATAAAATAGAAAGCTTATGTACAAGAACAAAACATGAACATGTTGTTGCTTTTACTACTCATGTGAGTTTCAAAACAACACCATAGTCATGCTAAGTTACATGACATGAATAGATAAATGGTTGAAAGAAATTTTTACCTAAGGTATTTGTGTGGTATGAAGATGGTAGTGAATGTATGGTTATGTGGTTATAGAGAGATGGTAGTTGTATTGCATAAAGAGAAATTCTTGTGGGTATTTGGTGAAAGAGAGTTTTGGTAGAGGGAAATGTTGCAGAGAGAGTTTGTATAGTGAATTTGAGAAAGTTTTGGTAGTGTAAAGAATTGTGTGAAAGAATGAAAGAAGAAGGGGGTATTTATAGAATTTTTGGAGTGAATTTTTGGATGTAATAAAATAATTTGAAAAAGAAAAAAATAATTGTTGGAAGAGAGAAGGGGGCGCCGGCCTTGATGTTATAGAGAGGGAGTGAGTTGATTTTTGAGTGAAATTTGTAAGAAAATAATTAATATGTAAGGTATGATTTAATTAAAGTTGTATTGGAAATATAAAAAGTAAGAAAATAGGTATGTAGGTGTAAGAAAAAGTAAAGATAGTGAAATAGTAAAGAATAGTAGAAAAGTACTATGAATAGTAGACTAGACAATTAAAGTATCGGTAGTAATAAAAATACGCGTATTAAGGCGATATCTGTAATTTTTAGCTACCGAAAAATTCCAAAACTGATATTTTTGGAATCCTTATATTTTTACGAGTCTATTGGCATAAACGGAATATTTTTAATATTCCGAGCTATGGGACACGCTTTTCGAGAACTATCCCCGTTTGAGTCCAAAGGACACTCGAAATTCGCGAATCTGATATTTTTATGTTACCTTATATTATTACGAACTATTTTAAGCTATTGGCTTAATTTCGTTTTCTAGGGTTTGAAAACGCGGGATTGCCGGATCTTAAACACTAGGGTTCGTTATAGGCTTGTTGACCTTTAGGATTCCGTTTTGACTTTCGATTTTACTGAGTTATTTGTAAGATCGTATGATTTTTGAGTTTTGATCGTTTTATATTTTAAGCTTGACGTCTATGGTTTACCTTATTTTATTTGTGATTATTTTATAGTTTTTAGTTCTCGAGATCGTTTAACCGAGTCTAGGGTTATGAGTTAACTCAGTTTGACTTTGGCAAAAATTGAAATTTCTTATTCTGAAATTTATTGAGGGTTTTTAAGATTTTGTCGTTGATCGTTATTTGGATATATTGTCCTGATTTACGTGTTAGGAAACGGTTAGGTGATTTGATTGATGTACAAACGTTGATTAAATTGGTAGTTGGACTTGATATTTTGTTTCAAGGGTTTTCGTTTTCTCAAGATCCAGAAAGCTCGTTCTTTATCTTATTTGGAATTAAGTTTTAACTTGATTCGATTTTTAGGGTTTCTTTTTCAGTATTTTGACTCGGTCTAGAATTTGGTTTTTATCTTGAGTCGATTTTTGGGATGTAAATTTTGATACTTAGACTTCTAGGATTATTTTTAAGAATTATGAAATTTTCAGGGGTTTACATTTCTGATGCCTTTAACTATGGTAGGTGGTGGCAGTTTTGAAATATTGTCAATCTTTGCTGTATCTACTTCAATACCCCTCTTGGAAAGTCGGTGTCCCAGAACAATTCCTTCTTGTACGATAAAATGACACTTTTCCCAACTCAGCACCAAATTTGTGTCTTCACTTTTTTTAAGGATTTTGTCCAAATTTTAGAGACAATCATCAAATGATTTCCCAAAAACCGAAAAGTCGTCCATAAAGACTTCCATGATTCTTCAACATATTCCTCAAAGATGGCCAACATGCACCTTTAGAATGTTTCTTGAGCATTACGAAGTCCAAAAGGCATCCTTCTGTATGCAAAAGTTCCATAAGGGTAGGTGAAGGTTGTTTTCTCTTGATCTTCAAGAGCTATGGGATCTGAAATTAACCAGACATCCCATCGAGGAAGCAGTAGTGTTCATGACTAGCCAATCGCTCAAGCATCTAGTCAATGAATGGTAACAGTATGTGGTCCTTTCTTATGGCATCATTAAGCTTTCTATAGTCTATACAGACTCGCCAACCAGTCACTGTTCGAGTGGGTATCAGTTCATTCTTGTTTTTAGGAACAATAGTTATTCCCCCTTTCTTGGGTACTACTTGAATGAGGCTTACCCAAGTACTATCAGAAATGGGATAAATAATCCTAGTATCTAAAAGCTTCAAAACCTACTTCTTTACCACCTCCTTTATATTTGGATTCAACCTTCCTTGTAGCTGAACCACTGGCTTGAATTTGTCATCCATCAGTACTTTGTTTATGCAGAATGAGGGACTTATACCTTTGATATCTGCAATCTTCCATGCAATTACTTTTTTATGCTTCTTAAGAATTGTCAACAACTTTTTATTTTGTTCCTCATCAAGATTAGAAGATATAATTACTAGCAATTTGTAGTTTTCCTCCAAAACGGCTTATTCTAAATGATCCGGTAACTCCTTCAGCTCCAATTTTGGTGGTTCTTCAATGGAGGGTTTTAATTGCTTGGCATCATTTTTCTTTGCCCTATCATCATTCTTCATAATTCCTTCATTATCTTCACTACACACCTGCTCTATCTTAGCATCATCTTCTTCATCATTCTTCTTCTTCTCCAAATATTCCTCATTAGCCAAATTCTAAATTGCTTTGAGGATCTTAGTATCCATGAGTTCTAAGGTCAAACAGTTATCATCATTTACCATCCCCTACCTTGAACTTCTTGATAATTTGATTATCATTTTATTATCTCCTACTCTTAATGCCAATTATCCATTCTTTACATCCATAATTGCTCCAACTGTGGCTAAGAATGGTCTCCCCAGAATGAGTGGGACATCCACTCTTTCGTCCATGTCAATGATGACAAAATCAGCTGGAAAGATGACGTTTTGTACTTTGACAAGGACATCCTCAATTATTCCTCTAGGGTATCAAGTGGATCTGTCAACTAGTCAAGCTCATTCTTGTTGGTTTTGGCTCTCCTAACCCTAGTTTCTTGAACTTATATAGGCATGAGATTGATGCTTGCCCCCAAATCTACTAAAGCCTTCTCAATAGGGAGATTTCAAATCAAGCATGGTATAAGTAAGCTCTCTGGATCCTTTCTCTTCTTAGGAAGTTGATTCAATAGCACAGTAGAACGCTATCTCCCAAAGGTTACTAGAGACACTTCTTCTAATATTTTTTTTATTGGAAAGCAGCTCCTCCAAAAATTTTACGTACTTTAGCATTTGCAAGAGTGCATTCACCAAAGGCAAGTTTATGTGCAGCAGCTTGAACAACTCAATAAACTTTTTGAATTACTCCTCATCTCTTCTTCTCCTAGCCCTAGTAAGGTAAGGCAAAGGAGGTTTATAGGGTTCAACAAGGCATTTGTTCTTTTTCTGCTCTAATTCTTTTTCCTTTCTCTTTTCTGTATTTTGTTCACCTTCATTTTCTTCACATTTCTCTTTTTCTTTTTCTTTTTTAATTACCTCATGTTTTTCTTCTTATTTTGTCTCCTCATCTTTTCTTTCTTTTCTTAATCCTTTCAACTCTCTACCACTTCTAAGAGTAATTACATGCACTCCCTCCATAATTCTTTCTCTAAGCATATTTACAACATAATTTACCTCATTTTTAAGCTTCTTGAGAGATTGAGAATGACTTTTGAGTGCCAACTCAGTCTATTGACACTAGTATTCAGCTTCTTTGATGATAGAAAAGAAAGTCTCTTCTAAGCTAAAACTTCGACAATTATGAGAGTTGAAGCCCCCTAGTCGCACATTCTGATGTTGATGATAGGGTTTCCACTGCAGTTTGAAATTGCAATGTGCTATAGGGTAAATGTCTGCAAATTCTTGAGGAAACATCTTTTGAAGATAATGGTTATTGGTCTGCTGATGGGGAAAGAATCCTTCTCGTTGTTGTCTCATAGAATCTTCTAGTTGTTGAATCAAAAATTGGGTATTATACTCCATTCTATCTTAAAAACAAATAAACACAAACAAACGAACACAAAGATAGCAGAGAAACAGATAGCTCTACTAGCAAAAAGATATATGTAAAAAGCAACTAGAATAATAAGTGAAATGCTTTCTAATATTACCCTATTGGGCTTCAAATACATGAATCCAACACCATTTACCGGCAACAATGCTAGAAAACTTGATGGTTGGTTTGTGGGTTGCAGATTCTTTCTCTATTGGATTTATTTTATAAAACAAACTTTCAAAATCACAACTCGAAGCTGAAGTTTTCAAAACTTATAAAACTAATTAGTTCTTTTCAACTTTGGTTTACCAACTTCCAACATCCATGGCAAGTGCACCAACCAAAGTAGTATAGAAAGAATTAGGTCAGATCTCAAGCAAATGGTGGCAGGTTAGATATATTCACATACGCTTTCAGGGCAAAATTAAAGATCAGTTTGTGAAAATGCAAGACGATAGCCCAGGGTTTACTTTACCGATTCCATATCATGTGATTTCAAATCTAAACTCTGAGAGAGTTTGTTGTTGATGTATTTGGACTGACGGATTCATTAAGTTAAACTAAAGCTTCTCTCAAAGTCAATAGTTTTATATCTAGACCAGAGATTAGACCACCGGAATCTCTTCTTAGGTCATCAATGGTCTAGACTCGTATAAAGCTTAAGAATCATTTATTTAAAAAATCAACATAATGCATTTTAAAAATAAGAGATGGAAAGCCTCACAACCCCTCTCTCAAGGCGATTATGCATAACTCCACTAGCAGCCGAAGATCTATTCAAAAGAACAACCTCTCAGCCTATTCAGTTGAAATCAAACATGGGTCTAACAGGTACACCACACAATCAGACCCACACAAAGAGATTCAAGCTACTATTCACAAATACCCAATCAATTGACTTGAAAACGTATTTGATTTCACATGAATCAGGATTTGGATTTGCATACCTGAAGCTCTAGAAGATTATTTCTCCATGGATTTAAAAATTAAGAACATAATCTGAAGAAATAAAATGAGATTAATCGAATAATATTATAATTCGGAACAGGGTCTTGCAGAAATTACAAATAATGGGTTAAAATGATTTTTACCTAGAAAACTATGAGATCTCCAAAGTAAGAAGAAATAAAATTCTTTCGATCTAAAAATGCTCTCTCTACACTACGTTAGTACTACATAATAGCATGTATACTATACACCCTCCCCCCTTTTCACGTGCCTTTGTACGTTTATTTATAGGCTAAGGGCATGAAAATCATGAAGATTTTATTACTGAAATGGCAGATTTTGTATAATGGAAAGAAAATTCTTTATTCCAATATGCGTCTAAATTGCTGCATAAACAATCATTCATCGAATGGTAAGTCGAGTACTCGAGTGTAAATCAAGGATAAGCTCGACTTGAGTAGATAAAACACAACGTTTTTGTCCATTCTTCCATCGAGGGCCAATATTGAAGCTGTCGATGGCTTGATTCTCTGATGGTTTGAGGCATGACATTGAGGCAAACGTCTATATTTTACTTCAGCTACTATCATGGGTCAAGTTTAGGGCATGACATTGAGGTGCGACAAGAGCTTTCTTCAAGTTTAAGCTCGATCTCTTTAGAACAAGTATCAAGGGTCATGTCAAGGGCTGAATTTTAGGCACAACAGACCAATTTTTGCTTATTTTGTCTTACATTTTAGCCTTGATTGATGTTATTTAAGGCGCAACATATCTATTCCTTACTATTACCGTTGATTTTTCTCCAAATCTGGTTAAAAACACTTTGCTTCTTCTTCTTTTGATCCAAGGAGCTGAAAACCAACAGTTTAACATTAAAATCACTAAGTTCATAGGAATTCAACCAAAAAATGATCAAAATAGGCTTGAATTCCTATGAAAAGAATAGAACAAAATTAACTTATCAGAAGCATAGAACCTATACATCTAAATTTTATGTAGGAGAAGTTAAGTCAAAATAGGCTCGAATTCCAATGAAAAGAATAGAATAAAACGCAACATTTCTGTCCATTCTTCCATTAAGGGCTAATAATGAAGCTGTTGATGGCTTGATTCTCTGATGGTTTGAGGTGCGACATTGAGGCAAAGGTCTGTATTTTACTTTAGCAACTATCGCGAGTTAAGTTTATGATCCGCTTAAAATGTGTATATAAAAAAAATGTGAGTTCGGATACTACCAACAAGTATACTGGGTCTAATCAAGTAATACAGAAAAGTAAGTCGAGTATTGTTCCCACGAGGATCAATTTAATTACTAAATCGATATTAGCTTTTACTAATATTTAGGCAATCAAATTCTATTAATTGAAACCATTTAACTAAACCTAATAACTATTAATGAATGCAATGAGATTGTGAGAAAGATATATCAGATAAATGTGGGAAGGAGCAGAATCCACCCTAATCTTTTCTAATTATATTGAAGTTACATTATATGAATAGTTAGAATTGTGGATATTTGTATGAAATTGTCAAGACCTAAAACTATCAAGTTTTAGTAAACCACAAAATAATCTATTAGCTTCTGCTATATAAATTATCAATGGACTCTAATTTACAATTATAAACCTCTCGATTCTATAATTGTCTAATATCCTAAATCAACTTCTCCTAATTCCTTAGTGAGAAATTAACATAAAACATTGCATGAATCACATGGGACAATTTCTAAATCAGATTAAACTCCGTCGCTTCCACAATTGTTGTTTAATCTTAATTCATGAATTCCTATGAACCCTAATTCTCTTTCGAATTATTAGAATTCTTATCAATCTAATTTTGTACAAAAACAAAATAGATAACTAAGATTCAATACAAATATTCCATAATTCTAACAATCTTATAATATAAATTCAAAAATCATTTTAGCAATATTAGGGTTTCATCACTTCCCACAAGAAAAAGTTTATCTACTCATGAATGATGATTCAATAATCAGATAAGAATATGCAGTTGATATCATTATGAAAAAAGAAATCAGAAAGATGAATTACATAAGAAAAGAGAGATCAAATATCACCAATTCAAATATCAAAATCTTTGATTACAAATTCTTGTAAGCTTCAAATCTCTCACAATTCTCTATGAAATGCTAAAAACTATTGATCTACTGAATGTATGTTAAATTGTTTCTCTGTTTTTCTTGACTCATGAAGCTAGAGGAGGGAAATCCCCTTTATAGGAAAAACTTTGTGAGAAGTATTAATGAAAAACTGCAGTTTCAACTTGTACGCCGGCAGTTACAATTCCTACGCTGGTGGTTTATAGGCAGCGTAAAGTCCTTCACTTCAATGCACAAGCGGTGCATTGGCAGCTTTCATCTTCAGTTACAAGTGTAGGCCGCTTGTGCGCTGGCGACTTAGGTATGGATATAGCCGGTGTATATACTCAAAAATGAAAAGTTGGGCCATTTATAAGGAAAGTCGTCCCAAAGCCGGCGGCTTTCATGCCGGCTTAGGCAATCCATTCAAGTTTGACCGTTCAATTTGTAACCGAGCATTTATATTTGATTGTGCCTCTTGATTTTCAATCTACACTACCTCAATGCTAACGGCTTTGAATCCGGTGTACATTATAACTCCTTCTATAGTGGCAACTCTTGAGCTCTGAGCTGCCGGCTTTCACACTACACTGCCCTGTTCACATTCTACACCGGCAGCTTTCAGGCGACGTACCTTCAAATGAAAGAATGCCTTTGAGGAGGGCAAACATGTTCATCTTGTAGGCCGTCTCAACGCCGACAGCTTTGATTCCCAGAAAGCCGGCGTTGAATGAAATCTGTAGAAGATGGCCTCTCCTTCCTTCTACACTGGCAATGTAGAGCCAGTTTGTTTAACTTCCCTTAGTCTACACCACCTCAAGGCCAGTGGTGTAGAGGCAGCCTTAAGGATTTTCATTCTGTTCATGATGAAGGCTGGCTATACGCCGGCAACTTAGACTTCAAAAAAGCTGGCATACCCCTTAAGTTTTCCTATTTTCATTTCAAAGTTTCTTGTTTTACTTCCCTTTACCCAAATTAGACCTGAAACATGAATTTTAAACAAAACAAGTACCCATTCTAGCCATTTATGATAAGTTTATCACAAATTTAACATCAAAAAGTTGTATGAAATATAATCTTATTAACTCCCCCACACTTGAACTTTTGCTTGTCCTCAAGCAAAATAATTAAGAACAAAATTCTTGAAATCTGTCATAGATAGTACAATTTTTCTAATTTAAGCACAAATTCTTTAGCTTATTTTTCTTGTACCTACTACTCTAACCACACTAGTTTCTTGTAGTTAGTGTACTTTAATCAAAATTGAGGAGTTAATCCAGACAAAATAAGTTTTAATCTTAGTTTTTAACAAAAGAACATTCTATTCAAAAAGCAGATACATAATCCACTAAGGAAAAATACTCATTTAAACTTCATTGGACTTTTAGCTTATCTATACTTTTAGTAACACCAAATGAAAGCATGTGGTATCTACTTTTTCCTTAGATTTTCTTCTTCTTTATTACAATTCTCCTTTTATTTGAATCTTTGCATTCATTTTTCTTTTCTTTTTCAAGCATTTATTTTCTTTTTGGGAGGTTTTTGCCTCTATCGTTTTGCTTTTCAAAGCTCATAATTTGAACTTTTTCCTTTCTTCCCTTCTCGTTATAGTGAGTTCATTGAGTCGGCACATCTCAAGCTCATCACCTAAGTGACCAGGTTTCAAAATACCCCTAAGAACTCTTCCTCACTTTAACATTCAAGTTTAGATACTCATGACTCAAATTTTTAAATCAGAGGAGTAGGGGCTATGCTTGTTTCTTTATTTTTGAATGCAATAACAAATCAAAGACTTATTTTTATAAAGGATTACTAAGTTAAAAGTTTCATTTGCCTCTTTCACTAAATGTTATAATTCAAAGAGCATATTCAAACTAAAATTTCCTAGAAGTGAACATGTTTATTCTTCACAAAAGGATTTGACCAGCTCTTTAATTTCCAATTCCAAAGTTAAAAATAAAGTAAACTTGTTCCTTAAGGATTTGCAACTCAATTTCAACTTAGTAAACCAATCATAACGGCAGGTGAATAAGATACTTTAACAAGTTAATTTCATTGTTTCTTTGTTTAATCAAATGCTTTTGTCGAGCCTGGATTTTGAAAATCATCCGGTTCATTTCTCCTAACCCGATTCATATTAAACCCTAACCCATTTAACATGAATCCTCGACTAGGGGTTAAAAGAAATTTGATTTTTGAAAATATTTTGGAGTCGCCAAGCTGCCGAGCCTGAATTTTGAAAATCATCCGGTTCATTTCTCCTAACCCGATTCATATTAAACCCTAACCCATTTAACATGAATCCTCGACTAGGGGTTAAAAGAAATTTTAATTTTCGAAAATTTTTTAGAGTCGCCACCCGATATAAATCGGGAAAAAATGAAAGCCAGGATTAATGGGTCGGTTAATCCTAACTTAGCCACTAGTCTGCGAAAAGTTTGATTTAAAAATCAAATTTTTAAAAAATACCAGATATCTGAGTTCGGGGGCTAACCTATTAAAACCTAAGCGGTTACCACTTTAAATTTAAAATTTAGAATTTATCCTTTTCTATACTAAAAAATTCACACAAAACATTTATAAAACAAATATTACAAGTTTAATCATGCATTTTATTTTATGTATTTTTTTTTAGGATTTAAATATCAACAAACATTTATATTCTTTTTCAAAAAAAAAAAATATGTACAAAATGATTATTTCAAACTATCAAACAAAATATTTTTTTCTAATTTTATTGTCGCCCGTAGGTGCCTACGTACTCGCTAATCGAGATCAGACAAACGTAGTTCTTTTATAAAGAATTTAGTTTGTTGATCAATTTTATATTTTTAAATATTCTCACTTTAAATTCATTAAATTTTGAATTTTTATGAAAATCATTTTTTGATGATCCTATGATCTAATCAATTGATTTTATCTCATAAAAAATATATTTTTCTAAGTCCAAAAATCATTTTTTCTAAAAAAAAAATTATGATAATTCATGGCTAATTTAATGCTACATGAAAATCAATTTTGAAAACTTTGAGTATTATCTTTATAGAAAATTTATAAAGATAATTTTGATAAAAACTTAATTAATATCATGATTTTTAAAAAAATAAAATTTTTATCTTTATTGTTCAACAACAATTTTGGTTAAAAAATCTATTAACAATTTATTATTTTTCAAAATTCAATAATCATCACATATGTTCAGAACATATTCAAAATATATCATAACAAAATTAAAATACAAAAACAAAACATCTCATGCATCAAATATATATTTAAAGATCAATCTACATGCAAATACATATTCAAAAAATATCAAAAATATCAAAAATTACTAAAACATGTAAATTTATATTAAAAATAATTATTCTAATTTTTCTGGATTTTTCTGAATTTTTCGATTTTTATTAATTTTTTCCTATTTTTTCCTATTTTCCGAAATTAAATATATAATAAATAAATAATTTAATAATACAGACTAACCTGGACCGTTGGATCTTCTCGGATCAGATCTGGAGCGTCTGATCTGTAGACTGAATCTGACCGTCTGATCTGTTGACTCGCGATCTGGGCGTTGATCAAGATAATTAATCTGGACCGTCTGATCCTCTGATCAAATCTGAACCGTAGGATCTCTGATCAAATCTGGACCACAGGATCTTCTGATCAAATCTGGACCACAGGATCTGCTGACTTTTGACCGACGACCGTTTGACTGTTGACCGATCACCGTTGACCGACGACCGACCGGGTTGGATTCGGATTTCGGGTCGGATTTCGGTGCTCCGTCGGGTGAAGAAGACGATCACGGTGGTTTTCGAGCGTTCCTCGGCCGTTCCTGGTGGTTTTCGAAGCCTCCAACTTTGTCGGCCCGACGTGGATTGGAGTGCTGCACGGCTGGTGGTGGTGGTTCACTCCCAGAACCACCAGAAGTGGCGGTTCGTGTGGTGGTGCTCGGCGGCGAGGGTTTGAAAAAAATCGAAAATTTGCAGAACTTCCAAATGCAAATTCGAGCAATTCTAAACACTATAATCAATCAAGAACACTTCCTAGATGATCCTAACACTCTTTAATTGGATCGAAATCCTCTCAATCACTTCGAATTTGCAAATTTTCGCAATTCGAACACTTTTCTCTTATTTTCAGATCTCGATCGTGTGTGTGCGTGTTTTGTGAAATTGAATTGTGGTTTCTGCTTGTGGGGTGATCCTATTTATAGATTTCGAAACAATTTGTTGTTTCGAAGCTTTGTAATTGTTCAATTTTAGATTCACGAATCGTTATATTTTTTTAAATAAAAACGATTCAAAATTGGGACTCGATTCGTGATTGTTGGTTCAAATTGATCACGAATCTTACGTTTATACATCACAACTCTTCGATTAAGTGTGTTTAATTTGATTAAA
This sequence comes from Combretum micranthum, assembly GCA_024138025.1. Lineage (NCBI taxonomy): Eukaryota > Viridiplantae > Streptophyta > Magnoliopsida > Myrtales > Combretaceae > Combretum > Combretum micranthum. The sequence goes on along the minus strand of JAMXBD010001475.1, from coordinate 28,192 downwards.
GGACACAATTCGGCCGATTTTAAGATTTGAAAAATCATGTCTATTCGAATTTTTTCCCAATTTTCATGCCTTAATTAATGTGTCTTTTGGAATGAAATAATGCACGAATTGTGTGTATATGTGATGTATCCCATGCCTAGTTCGTGTCTGTACAATCAATTTCGAAAAAACACAAAGATTCGTTGCTCAAATGAGGTCTCAAAGTGGATGAACCGATGTGTCTTTTGGAAAAAAAATGAACAAAAAAGAGGCAAAATCTGCCTTAGGCTAGATTCGAACTTGGGTCCCTTGCTTTGTGTCCATGGTCTGATCCGTTAGGCCGTTGGCCTGTGCCTTGGTCATATAGCTAACCCACTAATACTTAAGACTAATAAAATATATGTTATATTAAGCTCAAATGATTATTTATTTTAATTTTTCTTACATATATTTTTTACATTATTATTCATTTAATTATTTTATTATACGTATTTTATTCCTCTATATTTTTATTTTTTCTATTTTCTCTTTTTTATTATACTATTGTTTATTATTTTTATTATTATATTTTATATTTTTAATGAACTCAATCATGACATTAATTTATTCTAAACTTAAGCCTAAATTTTTAATTGGGCAAAAATTGGGTGTCTACAGCTGCCCTCTTTGTGGTAAAGTTTGAACAAAACTTTGTCAAAGACAAAAGGATAGCCAATTTTTGTTTAATTTCTCCTGTCAAACAAAGAGATTTTTATCTTGTGCTAAACTATCTGTCGAGTTTAGACATTAAGATTTGCTAGGTCAATTGTCGGGCCTAGGCTTTGGAAAAATGATAGGCCATCTGTCGGGCCTAAACTAAAAAACTAATAGACCGTCTGTCGGGTCTAGATTTAGAAAATGATAGGCCATCTGTCGGGCCTAGACTTGGAAAATGATAGGCCATCTGTCGGGCCTATATTTGGAAAATGATAGGCCATCTGTCGGGCCTAGACTAAAAAAACTGATAGACCATCTGTCGGGTCTAGATTTTAGAAAAATGCTAGGTCATCTGTCGGACCTATGGGCTTTGGTTTGGTCATTTGCCGGACCTATGGGCTTTGGTTTGGTCATTTGCCGGACCTATGGGCTTTGGTTTGGTCATTTGCCGGACCTATGGGCTTTGGTTTACTGGGGATTTTTGAAACCTTAAAGATTTGGTTTCTTGATCCATTTGGGAGTTCTTGATCTTCCGGGAATCTTGATCTTCTAGGAAAACTTGATCTTCTGATCCACTTGGGGATTTTTATTTTCTTGGAAACTTGACTTGTTGATTCATTTGGGAAAACTTGATCTTTTTTTTTTTTTTTTATTCACTTAAGGAAACTTGATCTTCTTGATCCACTTTAGGAAAATTGATCTATCTTGATCCACTTGAGGAAACTTGATCTTCTTGATCATTTGAGGAAATTGATCTATCTTGATCCATTTGAGGAAACTTGATCTATCTTGATCATTTGAGGGAATCTTGATTTTCTTGAAACTTAACTTGTGATCCATTTGGGAAAACTTAATCTTCTTGATCCACTTGGGGACTTTAAACTTCTTGATCTATTTGAAGAATCTTGATCTTACGTCGGTTAATGTGTTTAGGGCTTTTCCGTTGTCCACATAACCGTGTTCAAAAACTAGTTACCTTGTGCAATATAATTACCAGATAAAATTGCATATATGCATTTTAAGGCCATATGAGATGCTCAAATTACTTTCTAACAGTTTTAGTTTGGGTTTGTTTAAGTGATAGGTTGAGATTTGATCTGGTTTGAGAATTTATGGTTATTTGGTGATGAATGGGATGAGATTTGGTCTGATTTGAGAATTTTTGTTATTTGGTGAATGATTTAATTAACGGGTTGAGATTTGACTTCAGTTCAAAGTTTTTGGAATATCAACTTTGCTTGTAAAAACTAAAAATGAAATCAATCTGAACACAGAAAATGACAAATTTTATTGATCATTCATAATACATCTTTACAGCATCTGAGTTTACAGGATCCTTTAAATCAGGTCCATCCATTTGGGAAAGAATCAATGCTCCTCCCGACAATACTTTTCTAACAACATATGGTCCTTCATAGTTTGGTGTGAACTTTCCTCTGGAGTCTTGTACATTTGGCAGCATCTTTCTCAAAACCAAATCACCTTCTTGGAAGCTTCTTGGCTTGACCTTCTTGTTGAATGCTTTAGCCATTCTTTGCTGATATAACTGGCCGTGACACATTGCAGTCAGCCTCTTTTCATCTAACAGATTCAACTGTTCAAATCTTTGTTTTATCCACTCAGCTTCATCGAGTTTGGTTTCTACTAATATACGAAGTGATGGAATTTCAACTTCTAGGTAAAACAGCTTCAGTTCCGTATACCAAGGAATATGGTGTTGCCCCAGTTGATGTTCTTACAGATGTTCGATACGCCATTAATGCGAGCGGTAACATTTCATGCCAATCTTTATAGACAATGGTCATCTTCTCAATAATTCTCTTGATGTTCTTATTGGCGGCTTCAACTGCCCCATTCATCTGTGGCCGATACGGAGTGGAATTCCGATGCTTGATCTTGAATTGCTGACATAAATTTGTTACTTCTTTGTTGTTCAAATTCGTACCATTATCAGTGATGATACTTTCCGGAGTTCCATATCTAGTGATGATGTCTCTTTTGATAAACCGCACAACCACGGACTTCGTTACACTTGCATAGGAAGCGGCTTCTACCCATTTAGTGAATAATCGATTGCAACCAATATGAACCGATGACCGTTTGAAGCTTTAGGTGAAATTGGCCCAATAACATCTATCCCCCATGTTGAGAAAGGCCATGGGGTTGACATTAACTGTAATTCTTTTGGAGGGGCACTTATCTTGTTTGCATAGATCTGGCATAAATGACAAGATCTCACATGTTTGATACAGTCTGATTCCATAGTTAACCAAAAGTATCCTAATCTCATAATCTTTTTGGCTAACATGTACCACTCATATGAGGACCACAAATTCCTTCGTGAACTTCTTCCATGAGCTTCTGGGCCTCTTTTTCATCTACACATTAACAAAGTCGTGTCGAATGATCTTCTGTATAACGTATTTCCACTTAGCAAAAAATGACTGGCCAAACGCCTCAGTGACTTCTGATCTTTCTTGGTAGTACCTTCAGGATAATTACCCGTTTGCAAAAGAACTTTAATATCTTGGAACCAGGGTTCATCTGATTCGATCATGGTGCAGAATGCGGGTTCACTTCTCACCCGGACTTGCAAAGGTTGGATTCTTGCTCCTTCAGTAAACTGAATTAATGAGGCCAAAGTGGCCAGAGCATCAGCAAACTGATTTTGAGTTCTTGGCACATATACAAAGGAGATTTCCTGAATCTTTCTATCAATTCTGCCAAGTGATTATGATAAGGAATCAACTTGGGATCCTTTGTTTTAAAATCTCCTCGAGTTTGAAAAATAATAAGTGATGAATCTCCAAAAACTTCGAGCTCTTGAATTTCCATTTGGATTGCCATCTCTAAACCCAAAATGCATGCTTCATATTCTGCTATATTATTGTATAAGGGAACATTAATCTGGCCGCTGTTGGGTATTGGTTTCCTTCAGGTGAAATTAGGACTGCCCCTATTCCACATCCATATACATTAGCTGCTCCATCAAAATACAATTTCCAATTCGGCATTCTTTCATCTTCCGTTTGTGTTACCCGAATCCCTTCATCGGGGAATTGATCTTGTTCCTTTAGTTCCTCATCAACCGGGCTTTCAGCGAGTTGATCAGCCAAGGCTTGTCCTTTAATTGAATTTTGTCTAACATAGGTAATATCAAACTCAGACAGCAACATTTGCCATTTTGAAATTCGACCGACCAAGGCGGGCTTATTTGCCAGATACCTCAAAGGATCATGCTTTGTAATTAACTCGATTGAGTAGAAGAGCGTGTATTGCCTGAGTCTATGCATAGTCCATACTAATGCACAGCAAGTTCTTTCTATCTCTGAGTACTTTTGCTCTCCATTTGAGAATTTTTTGCTCAAGTAATAAATAGCTCTTTCTTTTCCATTTTCATCTTTTTGCCCGAGTACACAACCCATGGATTCCGAAAAAATTGTCAAGTATAAGAACAAAGGCTTTTCGGGTACTGGAGTGATAAAACTGGGGGATTTGTCAGATACTGTTTAATTCGGTTAAAGGCTTCTTCACATTCTTCATTCCATTCAATTTGGGCATTTTTTCTCAATAACTTAAATAGTGGTTGACATTTATCCGTCAACTGGGAAATGAATCGAGCAATGTAATTTAGTCTCCCCAAAAGACCTCTAATTTCTTTCAAAGTTGTTGGGGGAGGTAATTCTGAATTGCTTTGACTTATCAGGATCAATTTCTATTCCTCTTTGACTGATCACAAATCCCAATAGTTTCCCAGAAGTTACTCCAAAAATGCATTTTTCTGGGTTTAATTTTAATTGAAACTTTCTCAATCTTTCAAAAAGTTTCCTTAATACTTCTACATGATCTTCTCCTTCTTTTGATTTGGCAATCATGTCATCAACATATACTTCCACCTCTCTATGCATCATGTCATGCAATATGGTCTGCATTGCTCGCTGATAAGTTGCTCCGGCATTCTTGAGACCAAATGGCATGACCTTATAGCAAAAAGTTCCCCAGGCTGTGACAAATGTGGTTTTGACTTTGTCCTCTTCGGCCATCAATATTTGATTGTATCCCGAAAATCCATCCATAAATGAGAATAGATGGTTTCCAGCTGTATTGTCTACCAAGACATCAATATGTGGCAACGGGAAATTATCTTTTGGGGTCGCTTGATTCAAGTCTCTAAAGTCCACACAGATTCTAAGTTTCCCATTTTTCTTAAGTACTGGTACTATGTTTGATACCCAATCTGAGTAATCCGAAACTTCAATGAATCCAACTTCGAGTAACTTCTTGACCTCATCTTTAATTTTAAGTAGCAAATCGGGTCTAAATCGCCTTAGTTTTTGCTTCTTAGGCTTAATGCCTTCTTTGGTTGGCAATTTATGGACCACAATTGACGGATCTAAACCGGGCATATCACTATATGACCATGCAAAAACATCCAAATACTCTGCTAGTAACTTAATCAAGCCCTGTGTTGTGTCTTCTGACAATTTACCCCCAATTCTCAAATTCCTAGGATCTTCACTTGTTCCCACATTAACCAATTTAGTGGGTTCAGGGGTTTCAATCCTTTCATGATCAAAGTTTTGCCAATTTTCTTGTGTTTTCAATTGATAATCGATATCATCTTCAACGACTAACCCAGTAGGGTTGGAGGTGATATCGATATTTTCAGTATTTACAGACGCGAGATATCCCGGAAACTCATTACAAAAGTCGGATCTGGTAGAATATGAATGGGGAAAGAATAAGAATATGGAAAAACACAAAAGAATTTTATTAAATTTGAAATGGTGTTTAAGTACACTTATTTGAGCAACACATAAAGCAGAAAAATACAAAACGCAATCTAATATCGGTCCTTACTTAAAACTAGCACAAGGTATGGAAAACCAATTCTTCAAAATCATCTTCTTGGGTGGATCATCTTCCTTGGAGTCATCTGTCTCCTGGACATGATGAGGCTTTGGAAAGGAGCTTCTGATGTGCGGAATCTCGATGTCTGGATCATATTCTTTATTAAGTTTCCTTGTTCTCAGCTTATTCCTCATGTCTGCTACCTCTGTTTGAGTAGGAGAATATCCTAGGCCAAAAGTTCCTATCTGAGCTTCTTTTTCTTCATTTATTACACAGACTTCTTCAAAAATTTGGAGTCCGAAGTCTTCTTCTTCCCTTTTCCGATATATGGAATAGCTGTTTCTTGATAGATGGCATAATCTTGTTCTCCCATAACGGTAACAAGTTGGCCATTTGATACAAATTTAACCCTCTGGTGTAAGCTTGAGGGTATTGCTCTTGCTGCATGAATCCATGGCCTTCCAAGCAACAAATTAAATGTTCTTGGGATATCTATTACTTGAAAAGGAATTAGGAAAGTTTGAGGCCCAATAGTGACCTCTAATTCCACTTCTCCAATTATTTCCTTCTTTGATCCATCAAATGCTCGTACTACAGTAGGACTTGGCTTGATATTTGACGGGTCTACTTCCAACAAATTCAGAGTAGCCAGGGGGCATACATTCAGAGAAGATCCATTGTCAATAAGCACTCGGGAGACGATTCTACCATTGCTTTTGACAACAATAAAAAGAGCTTTATTATGTTGGCCACCTTCCTCTTCTAATTCTTCAGATGAGAAGCTAATTTGCTCATTTGCAAAGACAGAATTAATGATATGTTCCAAGGTTTTTTCTGTCACATTCTCTGGAACTTTTACTTCTTTGAGAACCTTGAACAAGGCCTCACGGTGAATATCAGAGCTAATTAACAAACCCATGAGTGATATTTGGGCTGGTGTCTTGACTAGTTGTTCAACTACTTTGAATTCACTTGCCTTCATGAGTTTAGCCAATATTGCTTTCTCATCTTCCTTTTTTCTTCATCATTCGGCGGCGGCGATGAATCCATGGTCACCTTCTTTGCAGTTGGTTCATAAAGTCTTCCCGAACGTGTAAGCCCACCAATCATAGAAGTGTGATTAACTGTCTGGTAATCAAATGGGGCAGCTTTGTAATCCTTTACAGCAATTGGGATTTGAAAAGTATAACTTCTAGGCTTCGAGACATTGCCTCTTCTTTACTGTTGTTCATCTCAAATTTGATTAACTTCGGTTCACATGTGATCATGCCAACAAATTTTTCTTCTTTCTCTGGTACAGGCTTTTCTTCATCTTCAGGTACAGGCTTTTCTTCATCTTCAGGTACAGGCTTTTTTCATCTTCAGGTACAGGCTTTTCTTCATCTTCAGACTCTGATCCCCATCCAGTGGGAGGAGCATCGGCATATACGCGTGGTTCAAACCAATAGTCAACCAGATATTGGTACTTTCCATCATCTCCTAGAGTTCCGACAGTTGGGTCTCCAGCTTGGTATCTTGCCCACAATTCTGCCTGTGTGCTTGACTTTCTTGGTTTTGGGACCAGCATTTCCATGATATCTTCTTTCTTTATGATTCCATTTTGCAACAAGTTGTAAATGGCTGGTCTGGTTTTTGTGCGATCTCTCAGATTGATATAGGGTAAATGTCCCATTTGGCGGAGATTCCACGCCACTTGTTCTATGGTGATAGGCAATTCATCCAAGTTGACTTCTGGGTCCGGCGCTTCGGCAGTGATCATATTAATAACCGACCCATGATTTGGCAATGGATTAGTAGAAACATTTGGAGGCCACAAAGTCTAATTGGATGGTCTTTGCATCGATAAGATCTTGAATCTTATGTTTGAGTCTCCAACAATAATCAGTGGAGTGCCCGATTTGCCCCATGTGATATTCACATTTTAAATCAGGGTTGTAGTTCTTGGGCTTATAATCATCTCTGGGTACTTCAAAGCCAATCAGATTATCGGCTCTCAATTTAGCCCACACTTGGCTGAGTGGAACCGGTATTGGAGTAAAATTGCGTCGGTTAGGCCTTGATTGTTGATTCGAAACAACCCTTTGTTGACTTTGACCTTGATTGGTGGCAGGACTATGGATTTAGTAGGGTTTGCTGGACTTGAGATATTGACCATACCGACAGTCGAATCCTTTCCTTTGTATGTGACATTTTTAGGTGCTGTATATTTCTTTTCTACTATTTTTCCGGCTGAAATAGCATTCTCAATTCTGCATCCGGCTACTACCACCTCTGAAAAACTTGCTGACGCATGCCCTATGAGATGAGAAAAGAATGGCTCTTCTAGTGTGTTGATGAAAGTAAAAGTGAGATCCTTTTCAGGCATTGGATTGGTGATTCTTGCAGCTAAAGCTCTCCATCGCTGAGCATATTCCTTAAAAGCTTCGTCTTTCTTCTTCTTCATAGTACTCAAATCCCAGACCGAGGGTGCCATTTCGATATTGAACTTGTATTGGTTGAAAAATGCCCTGGCTAATTTATCCCAAGTATCAATTTCTTGTGAGTCCAATTGGGCATACCAGGCTAATGCTGGACCAGTAAGGCTATCTTGAAAGGTCTGTACCATAGTTTATCAAATTTGGCATACTGCCCCATACGTCGTACATATAATCTTGTGTGCATGTTAGGACAGCCAGTTCCATCATATTTTTCGAACTCGGGTGCCTTAAATTTTTCAGGAAAAGCACCTTCCTCAAATTGTGGCAGGCTTAAAATCGCAGTCTGATCAAAGCCGTCAAATGCCTTCATCTTTTCAAACAGTTTCTTCTCCATGTCTCTGGCTTGGGCTTCAAGTTCTTTCTTTAGCTCGGACATATTGAACTCAGTGTGGGAATCATCAACGTTGACTGGTTGCTGCATGACTTCTTTTCCTTTCTGTTCCCCGGAAGATTCTTCAGATGCTATAGGGGTCTTGGACTGGGTAACATTCTGAGTAAGGGTCTGCATTTGTTCGGTAATTCTAAGCAGGGTTTGTTCCATGGCATTGAGTCTCTGTTCAGTGGTCTGATCAGGGGTAGTGTTCCCGGTACTAGCCATCTTTGCTCGTGATCTAGTATAAATGGGACTTCTAACTGGTTTGGAAGCTATCTTTCAGGATTTTGGATTCGCTAGACTTGATTCGTAACTAGACGTGGAAGAAGTAAGAAGATAAGAATACTAACATACAAACACAAGATGCAAATGCAAATGGGGATAATGACCATCAAATTTTGATAAACACATTTATTGGAGTTGTAATAATTCAAAAACAATCTTTCATACAAAGTTAAATTACTATACTAAAAGTTCAAGAACCTTAATTGCTAAAACTAAACTCAGACTTCTAAACTAGTCTTCTAGTCTTGGCAGGGCAGATGATTTGATCCTCAAGTAGTTGAGTCCTTTTTCGAGCTTTCTTCAATTCATCCTCTAACAGTGCAATCCTATTGTGAGCTTTTTCCAAGCGGTCAATCATCTCTCTATCTCTTTGCATGTAATCCCGATGACAGACTTCAAGCCGGCTGAAACCATTTCCATATAAGCAATCATTTCAGGATCAGGTTCAGGTGGTGCTGGTTCAAGAATGTTAGGAGCTTCATATTGGATGTCCTTATTCTTCCTCATTTGATTGGCTATGTACCACCTGGTTTGCTCTATAATCCCGTCACTTTATTTTCTGGCTCGACTTCGAAAACTGGCTTGATTTCTCTATCATCCCAGATGGCTTTTATTTGGTTTACCTTGGACTGTCTTGCTATCTGAGTCATGGTTGGATCCATATAGTCGAGAATAACTCGTCCCAACTCTGGGCTTGACAGTAATGTCTTGTTATGCCATATTGTCGGATAACACTTGAGGGGTAATAGCCTGAAGCCAGTGATTCCAATGAGAGGACAGTTAGGTATTTCTTGCAACTTAAGATAGCAACGGGACACTTAAACCAAGGGCTTGCCACATAAAGTCTTCAGGTCTCATGTCTTCAAATATTGAAAGTATAGACCAAAGGCTCATTGTCTTCCATATGGACCCGTTCAGCAAAAGACTGGATGAGATCATAATTCGGGCGGATAAGGGACCCATTAGCTAGATCTTTTCCATAGTATTTGGTGTGACTAGCGAACCAAACCATCAACAGATGCATGCTTGCCTTGAAACTACCCCTGCCCTTAGACTTGATGTGATTCAAACTTCTGACTTGTTCTGCTAGAAGGGCGGGAACATATGACTTGCCAGTCAGATATTGTGCTACAAGTTCGATGACTCGGAAGTGAATGAACAGGTTCCCATGTGGAAAGAGTATGGTAGCAAAAGCAGCCACTATGAAAGCATTGACCCGATTTTCACTCCAGGTCACAACTGATACTGTAAAGGAATCTCGGTTGCTTATGTAATTGTCAAAGTTTCCAAACCAATCCATCAAAGTAGTTAATCGGATGGAGAATTCATTGCAACCCTTCATGGCTTCAATTACTGCTTCTCTTTTTAACCCAAAAATTCTGAAATGATGCGGATCGGACTTTGAGTAAGGCTTGGTACATAGATCCCTTCGGAAGTGGGTGGGGCTTGAAGCAACCTAGCATATTCTTCAATGGTAGGACTTAGCACGTGTTGACCTAGACGGAATGCCACTTCATTGGGTTCCCAAAGATGAACAAGGGCTCGAAACATGGTAAATGGAACTTGGACTTTAGGTAAATTGAGGATCGGGCCCAACCTATCCTTAATAAATGATTGTTGATCGGGGTCAAAACTGACCAACCATCGGTCCAGTAATAGCATTGGATCCTTGAAAGTCTCTACTCGGGGTTCCTTGATGAGACGAGCCCATAGGCTATCGTTACTGTCCGAACTCGAGGAAATCATTTCCTGAGGATTTATAAAGACCCTATTAGGAGACAAATCCTAAAATTTTTTAAAAAATTTCCTTTTTAAAAAAAAATTTACAACTCCATTTTTTTTTTAAAAAATTGGTCAAATCCCATGAATGAATGCATGATTTGGTAAGGTTCTATAGGTTCCCCGGTCTAGCAAATCATAAGGCTAAACCGGAGTGGGAGTCTTTTCTTGATCTAGAGGGTGGAAACCACAGCCCCCGGACCTTACTTCGAACTCCTCGCTTAGGCTCTTAAGACGGCCTGGGTTCGACCGTATCTAGCACACATTGTGTGCATACATGCAAATGCATATGCAAGTGAAATGAACTAATTTAAAATCTAAGTTACAGAAATATATACAAGAACACATACAAACATATAATTAAACACAATATACAAAAATAGAGGATAAATTTTAAATTTTAAACTTAAGTGGCTAGCCCTCTTTTTTTTTTGAAAAAAATAAGCGATTTCCCCAGTGGAGTCGCCAAGCTGTCGAGCCTGGATTTTGAAAATCATCCGGTTCATTTCTCCTAACCCGATTCATATTAAACCCTAACCCATTTAACATGAATCCTCGACTAGGGGTTAAAAGAAATTTGATTTTTGAAAATATTTTGGAGTCGCCAAGCTGCCGAGCCTGAATTTTGAAAATCATCCGGTTCATTTCTCCTAACCCGATTCATATTAAACCCTAACCCATTTAACATGAATCCTCGACTAGGGGTTAAAAGAAATTTAATTTTTGAAAATTTTTAGAGTCGCCACCCGATATAAATCGGGAAAAAATGAAAGCCAGGATTAATGGGTCGGTTAATCCTAACTTAGCCACTAGTCTGCGAAAAGTTTGATTTAAAAATCAAATTTTTAAAAAATACCAGATATCTGAGTTCGGGGGCTAACCTATTAAAACCTAAGCGGTTACCACTTTAAATTTAAAATTTAGAATTTATCCTTTTCTATACTAAAAAATTCAAACAAAACATTTATAAAACAAATATCTACAAGTTTAATCATGCATTTTTATTTTTATGTTTTTTTCTTAGGATTTAAATATCAACAAACATTTATTTTTCCTTTTAAAAAAAAAAAATATGTACAAAATGATTATTTCAAACTATCAAAACAAAATATATTTTTTCTAATTTTATTGTCGCCCCGTAGGTGCCTACGTACTCGCTAATCGAGATCAGACAAAACGTAGTTCTTTTATAAAGAACTTAGTTTGTTGATCAATTTTATATTTTTAAAATATTCTCACTTTAAGTTTATTAAATTTTGAATTTTTATGAAAACAATTTTGATGATCCTATGATCTAATCAATTGAATTTTATTCATAAAAAATATATTTTTCTAAGTCCAAAAATCATTTTTTCTAAAAAAAAAATTTATGATAATTCATGGCTAATTTAATGCTACATGAAAATCAATTTTGAAAACTTTGAGTATTATCTTTATAGCAAATTTATAAAGATAATTTTGATAAAAACTTAATTAATATCATGATTTTAAAAAAAAAAAATTTTTATCTTTATTTTCAACAACAATTTTGGTTTAAAAAATCTATTAACAATTTATTATTTTTCAAAATTCAATAATCATCACATATGTTCAGAACATATTCAAAATATATCATAACAAAATTAAAATACAAAAACAAAACATCTCGCATCAAATATATATTTAAAGATCAATCTATATGCAAATACATATTCAAAAATATCAAAAATATCAAAAATTGCTAAAACATGTAAATTTATATTAAAAATAATTATTCTAATTTTTCTGGATTTTTCTGAATTTTTTACGAATTTTTATTAATTTTTTCCTATTTTTTCCTATTTTCCGAAATTAAATATATAATAAATAAATAATTTAATAATACAGACTAACCTGGACCGTTGGATCTTCTCGGATCAGATCTGGAGCGTCTGATCTGTAGACTGAATCTGGACCGCAGGATCTGATGACTTTCGATCTGGAGCGTTGATTGTTTTAAATCTGGACCGTCTGATCCTCTGATCAAATCTGAACCGTAGGATCCTCTGATCAAATCTGGACCACAGGATCTTCTGATCAAATCTGGACCACAGGATCTGCTGACTTTTGACCGACGACCGTTGACCGTTGACCGATCACCGTTGACCGACGACCGACCGGGTTGGATTCGGATTTCGGGTCGGATTTCGGTGCTCCGTCGGGTGAAGAAGACGATCACGGTGGTTTTCGAGCGTTCCTCGGCCGTTCCTGGTGGTTTTCGAAGCCTCCAACTTGTCGGCCCGACGTGGATTGGGTGCTGCAGCGGCTGGTGGTGGTGGTTCACTCCCAGAACCACCAGAAGTGGCGGTTCGTGTGGTGGTGCTCGGCGGCGAGGGTTTAAAAAAATCAAAAAAATTTGCAGAACTTCCAAATGCAAATTCGAGCAATTCTAAACACTATAATCAATCAAGAACACTTCCTAGATGATCCTAACACTCTTTAATTGGATCGAAATCCTCTCAACTTCGAATTTGCAAATTTTGCAATTCGAACACTTTTCTCTCTATTTTCAGATCTCGATCGTGTAGTGTGTGTTTTGTGAAATTGAATTGTGGTTTCTGCTTGTGGGGTGATCCTATTTATAGATTTCGAAACAATTTGTTGTTTCGAAGCTTGTACTTGTTCAATTTTAGATCACGAATCGTTATATTTTTTAAATAAAAACGATTCAAAATTGGGACTCGATTCGTGATTGTTGGTTCAAATTGATCACGAATCTTATGTTTATACATCACAACTCTTCGATTAAGTGTGTTTAATTTGATTAAAGGACACAATTCGGCCAATTTTAAGATTTGAAAAATCATGTCCATTCGAATTTTTTCCCAATTTTCATGCCTTAATTAATGTGTCTTTTGGAATGAAATAATGCACGAATTGTGTGTATATGTGATGTATCCCATGCCTAGTTCGTGTCTGTACAATCAATTTCGAAAAAACACAAAGATTCGTTGCTCAAATGAGGTCTCAAAGTGGATGAACCGATGTGTCTTTTGGGAAAAAAAATGAACAAAAAAGAGGCAAAATCTGCCTTAGGCTAGATTCGAACTTGGGTCCCCTTGCTTTGTGTCCATGGTCTGATCCGTTAGGCCGTTGGCCTGTGCCTTGGTCATATAGCTAACCCACTAATACTTAAGACTAATAAAATATATGTTATATTAAGCTTAAATAATTATTTATTTTAATTTTTCTTACATATATTTTATTTACATTACTATTATTCATTTAATTATTTTATTATACGTATTTTATTCCTCTATATTTTTATTTTTTCTATTTTCTCTTTTTTATTATACTATTGTTTATTATTTTATTATTATATTTTATATTTTTAATGAACTCAATCATGACATTAATTTATTCTAAACTTAAGCCTAAATTTTAATTGGGCAAAAATTGGGTGTCTACAGCTTTCAATCATTACTTTGTACTATCTCCAATTTTCAAGAGATTTTTGAAAAATTTCCCCATAATTTGCTTTCAAATCAAAAATACAAAGTGGGTATTTACTCAGAAATCCTGTCAAACAACAATTAATCCAAACAGCCAAATCAATTCAAATAGCAGATCATATTCATAACTCCATTCAATTCAATTTATCCCTTCCCCATACTTCAACTAAACAGTATCCTCACTGTTTCACATATATAGAACAAATGAGAAAAGAACTGAAAACTTTGTATTTTCCTTTTGAATCAGAGTCAGCAAAATTCAAGGCAAAGTGAGATTGCTTATTCAGCCCTGTAATCTCTACAAAAGAAAAAAAAAAAAAGAAAAATTAAAGCAAAAAAATAATAAAACTAACAAATAACTACATATCATAGTGAGTACCCACAGGGACTTGGGTGCTCATAATAAATACAAGTCAATATGAAAAAATAAAGATCAATAAAGAACAAATGAGAGTTAGCAGTATCTCTAGCTCTCTTGCCCTGGACTAGCTCTGCTGGTGTGCTCAGGACTAAGTCTCTGAGTATCTCTTGGGCTAGCTGTGTGAGTGTGCTCTGAACTAAGTCCAGTAGTATGTTCTGAGCTATGCCTAGACTCAGTAGAAGTCTCATAATTCATCTCAACCCCTTTCTCTAGATTCAAGCAGCAGATTGCAGTCTTCATTGCCTCAAAAATCATCTTCCTGAACTTCTTATTCTTCTTGTTCTCCTTGATTTGTCTGTCCTTGAGCTCCTGATTTTCCTTCTTCAAACGTTGGATATCCAGCTTAAGCTGGTCCATATCATATGCTGAAACAGTACCTGTAGGAGGAGGAGGAGCAGAGGAGGATGGTATGTCAGTGGGAATATCACCAGGAAAGATATCCTGGAATTCTAACTCCTCTACAACTGGTGGTTGAACTCCTCTAGGGTTTTTAAGCATTCCCCAGCCTCTAAAGGGTGCTGATGAGATCTTCTTGCTTTCAAATATCTCATCTCCTTGAGGAGCTTCAAAGATTCTCATACCCTTCAACAGTCTGGTGATATAACCACTACAGAACAGGAGTCTGGTCCTGGTATCATCAACCTGCCTATAGATAAAATTGGCTATCTTTATCCCCAAATCAATTCTATAGCCTCTAATAAGGCTATAGAGATAGAACATATCGAATGTAGTCACCTTACTGTGACTAGTCTTCTTGCAGCTCAATGTATGTGCAAGAATGTGGTGGAGCAGCTTGTGCTCAACAGCAGCAAATGTAGTGGCCAATGACTTTGAAGGAACAAATGGCTCATTCGCTCGCTTAGGAGGAATCAACTGATACTAATAAGCCTCCTGTGTCATCTAATTCTCTCCCTAGGCCAGTTGTTAGGTAGATTCAAATTCTCCTCCTTATCATCATATAAACCCAAGAGTTTGCCCATTTTTTTCAACTTGACCTCCCTAATCTCACCAAACACCTGAAACTGAAATGTAAACTCAGCTTTGTCAAGTAAACTCTTCAATGTAGATAAGAACTCAATGGTCAAGTTTTTATATGCTGGCTCTCGGAAGTCAAACAATCTAATCTAAGCGAGATCTTGGATTATATTTCTAACCCTATCAGTCAACCCATATTCATCCAGCAAACTCCAATCTAAAGATCGGGTGTTCAGGAAATCCATCTTCAATAACCTCTTTTTCCTATCCTTTGCATACTGTTGACTGGACAGTAGATTCCTGGTTTGTGAACCAGAAGTAGAGGCATCAATAGTCTTTTGCTTTTTCTGCTTAGGAGCCATTCCTGCAATAATATTGACCTTAATTAGAAAAGGAGATCAGAATTGTATTTAAAATAAGCCTAAGCCTAGTGAATCATGTCATTTCATTAAAGAACAAGGCTTAGCACAATTCCAATAATCCTAGTGAAATTTTTATTGAATACACTCAGAATTTATGCCTAATTCATTTCACCACATGAGTTTAAACAGATCTGAGATCCTAGGCATATCAATGAATGAAGCAATTGACATGGAATTGGATTGAAAAATACACACTTGCAAAATGAGTTCTAAGCTGGCAGCTTAGATCAGCCAGCTTAAACTTGAACGTTAGGAATTCAAAATTCACTAAGATAAGTATCCATTGTGATTTTCAAAAAATTTTCATCATAATTCATTTAAACACTTCTAAATCCTATTTTATCTTCAAAATTGGCACATTTTTTAGTTCCTAAGTTCAAACTGGAGCAATTAATATCAACTGGAGCGGAAGCACAGTACAAAAATCCATTTCAATCATCCAATTTTAGTTAAATCAGAAAAGCCCCAAATTTTAAATTTCAACATTACATTGTCAGTTCAACAACCCTAATTCACACAATGATCACAATTCATGAATCAACAAAGCAGCAAATGTAATTAATCATGCATTGATCTGAAATCCAACTCCAAAACTTCATCTAAAACATTCCATTCATCAATTCTATCTAAATCCGAACAAGATGACCCATACACCAAATTCAACAATCCAATTCACCAATCAATAGATTCAAATCATATATGAGTACTGTCGAGCCTGGATTTTCCCACTATTTAGTTCATTTTTCCTAACCCGATTCACATTAAACCCGAACCCATTTAACATGAATCCTCGACTAGGGGTTAAAAGAAATTTTCATTTTTGAAAATGATTTAGATTCTCCACCCGATATAAATCGGGAAAAAATAAAGCTAGGATCAATGGGTCGGTTAATCCTAACTTAGCTACCAGTCTGCGAAAAAATTTGATTTTAAAAATCAAACTTTAAAAAAAAACCAGATATCATGGATTCGGGGCTAACCTATTAAAACCAAATGGTTACCACTTTTGGAATTTTAAATTTATAATCTATCCTTTATATGCTCAAAAATTCAAATAAAACATTATAACAGAAATATTTACAAGTCAAATCATTCATTTTTATTTTTTATGTGCTTTTCTTCATTTTTATTTTTTATTTTTTTAGAATATGAATATCAACGAATATATTTCCTTTTTTTAAAAAAAAAAACTTATATTTACAAAATAATTATTCACAATATTAGAAACAAAAACATTTTTTCCATTTTTATTGTCGCCCCGTAGGTGCCTACGTACTCGCTAATCGAGATCAGACAAAACGTAGTTCTTTTAAAAAAGAACTTAATTTGTTGATCAATTTTATATTTTTGAACTCTTTTCACTTTAAATTCATTAAATTTTGAATTTTTATGAAACCATTTTTGATGATCCTATGATCTAATCAATTGATTTTTTATTTTATGAAAACATATTTTTCTAAGTCCAAAATCATTTTTTCCAAAACCAATTCATGATAATTCATGGCTACTCTAATGCTACATGAAAAATCAATTTTGATTAAACTTGAATGAATATTTTCATAGCAAATTTATCAAAATATTTCGATTGAAAATTTTTTATTATTTTCATAGTAAATTTATGAAAATAATTTGATGAAACTTTATGATTATTATCTTCATAGTAAATTTATGAAGATAATATTGAGGAAAAACTTCATTATCTTCATAGCAAATTTATGAAGATAACTTGATTGAAACTTTTAATTATTTTCATAGACAATTTATGAAAACAATTTGATTAAAAACTTGAATTATTATCTTCATAGCAAATTTATGAAGATAATTTGATTGAAATTTTTGATTATTTTCATAGACAATTTATGAAAACAATTTGATTAAAACTTGAATTATTATCTTCATAGCAAATTTATGAAGATAATTTGATTGAAACTTTTGATGATTTTCATAGACAATTTATGAAAACAATTTGATTAGAACTTGAATTATTATCTTCATAGCAAATTTATGAAGATAAACTGATTGAAACTTTTGATTATTTTCATAGACAATGTATGAAAACAATTTGATTAAAACTTGAATTATTATCTTCATAGCAAATTTATGAAGATAACTTGATTGAAACTTTTGATTATTTTCATAGACAATTTATGAAAATAATTTGATGAGAAACTTGAATTATTATCTTCATAGCAAATTTATGAAGATAATTTGATGAAAAAATTGATTAATATCTTCATAGCAAATTTATGAAGATAGTTTGGTGAAAAAATTGATTGATTAATATGATTCTCAAAAAATTATATTTAACAATGATTCATTCATTTTCATTCATCTCATTCATCATTCATTAAAGTATTTTTGAAAACAAATTCATTTTCATTTTTTTAAAAAAAAAAAGAAAATTCAATCATTTTTTATTCAAAAAAAATTTTGGTTTAGAAAAAACCCATTTTTGTCATTTTTATTTATTTTTTATTTATTTTTTTTTTCAATAATCATCACATACATTCACAACATGTCCAAAATGTATTATATCAACATTATATTACAATTAAAATTATTTTTTTATGCATTATCTACACATTTCAAAATCAATCCATGTACATAAAGTATTCAAAAATGTCAAAAATTACTAAAACAAATAAATTTATATGAAAAATAATTATTTTGATTTTTCTGGATTTTTATGAATTTTTTACCAATTTTTCTGAATTTTTACTATTTTTTCCTATTTTTCGAAATTAATTATATAATAAAATAATAATAAAATAATACGGACTAACCTGGGCCGTTGGATGGAGCGGATGCGATCTGGATCGTCTGATCTGAAGACCAACCCTAGCCGTCTGATCTCGTTGACTCAATCTAGGGCATTGATCACCTTGATCAAATCTGGACCGTTGGATTTGGATGATCGAATCTGGGCCGTCTGATCTGGGCTGACCGTTAACCATTGACCGTTGACCAGGAGGCGGGTTGGACTTCGGATTTTCGGGTCGGATCTGACCAGTCGGGCGAAGAAGATGAAGTCGCGGCACTTCGGGGAGGATTCCGGCGGCTCTGGTGGTCGGCGGCGGCTGAGAGTTTGTCGGCCCGACTTCTGGTGCGATAGCGGAGCTCCTGGAGGTGCTGGCGTGCACCCAGAACGGCGGCAAGGGCGGCTCCGGTGGTGCTTCTCGGCGGTCTTACGACGGTAATTTAGGAAAAAAATTTTAGAGCTTTGCAACTCAATTTCGATCCAATCCAAGCACACTAGAACCTCAGGAACACTTCCTAAACACTTCCCAAACACTTCAGTTGGATCAAAAACTCCAAACAAGCTTCGAATTTGTGAATTTTGCAAATTTTGCACAAACTTTCGAATTTTCATATCTCACTCTCTCAGTGTGTTTTTCTTGAAATTGAATTGTGCATTTGCCTTGTGTGGTGATCCTATTTATAGTGCTAAGATTAATTGTCGTTTCGTGAATCCATTAATGCTCAATTGTTAGATTACGAATCGTTGTGTTCTTTCATCAAAACGTTTGGGAATTTGGGAGTCGATTCATGATTAATCCTTCGAATTAGACACGATTCGAGTGTTTAAACTTCATGACTCTTCGTTTGGATGAGTTTAATTGAATTAATTCATTCAATTTTGCCATGAATCAAATTTGAAGAGTCACAACTTTTCATATTTTTCCCAATTTTGAAGCTTTGATTGAAGTGTCTTTTGGCTTACTTTGATGCACGAATTTGGTCCAAAATTAATGTATCCCATGCCTCTTGAGTGTATCTATTTTTTTTTAAATTAATGAAGATTTATTGATGGAATTGTAACCCTAAGTATGTGAACCAACATGACTTTTGGTTGGACAATAAAAAAAAATAGACAAAAATAGCAAAATTTTTGCCTTAGCTAGGATCGAACTTGGGTCTCCTCTCGCACCTGAGCTCATGTGTCAATGTTTTGAACCGTTAGGCCGTTGGCATGTGCCTTGGTCATGTAGCTAACTCATCACTAATTAAGGTTTTTGGAAAAATGAGTTTAATTAAACAAAAATGAAAATTTTGTTTAATTAACTTTATAAATGATTTATAATAAAACTATATACTATATTGAGCTCAAATAATTTTCTATATATTTATCTCTCATTTTATTATTTTTTCTTTCTATTTTTTATTCTCTCTCTTTTTTTATTTTCTCTCTTTTTTTATTTTTATTCTTTTCTTTTCTCTCTATTTCTCACTTCCTTTTTTTTATTATTTTCAATCTCTCATTTTTTATGAGCTCAATATAATACTAATTTTTATTATAAATTTAAGCCTTAATTAATTGGGCAAAAATTGGGTGTCTACAGCTGCCCTCTTTGTAGCTAAGTTTGAATAAAATTTGGCTACAAAGACAAAAGATAGCCAATTTTTTGCTCACTTGACAAAACCTAGGTCATCATTTTTGGACTTCTAAACAAATGGTATCAACTTGACAGGATGGATTTGGTCATTTGGTCTTGGTCATCATCTAGAATGGATGGATTTCTAAATTTGGTCTTGATCACTGTCACGCCCCAATGGGTACCTAAACGTGACAGTCCGCCACACTCAATATTAAAGCTTAAGTATGACAACCTTAGCCATTCCCAAAAGCTTTTATATTAAGTGTAAGGCGTACTTTCACAACTTTAGAGGACCATACTTGGAATTATGAAGCCTAAGGAGATATAAAAACACATTAAGAAAAGAGGATTCACAATAAATATTTGTTCATGGCAAAGACTTTCCATACTTAGGAACAACTCCCTGAATTTATAATCTATTACATACATATTAACATGCTAATACTGAGCTATACTTTATCCAGATTTCTAACGTTCAAAAGAGATTACCTGCCCGCATGGTCCACGTGGCCTTAACCATAAGTACGGGAACTGCAAAAGATATCTATCGGGGTATAAGCTAATGAGCTTAGTGAGTAAATCCCAAAATTCATACTCGAAGAAATTTATCAATCAAGTTTATCATTCAATCATATGAAATGCAATAGCCACGTGAGCATACAAGACATATGACTTCCCGGGAATTATATGTTGAATGAATTACACCCTTCATTCGGGGTTGGGTATTCAGGCCAATTACAGCCACAACTTTTAAAAACACTTTTATAGATCTTACCGGCTCCTATACGCCATCAAAACTTGTAGTTATTACCGGCTCCTATTAGCCATCAGAAAGTTGTAGTTATTACAGGCTCCTACTAGCCATCAAAAACTTGTAGTTATTACAGGCTCCTACTAGCCATCAATTTAAGTAGTTCTTACTAGCTCCTACACGCCACTGACATGATATACCGGTTTGTTCCCACCACTACTATACACTTGTCCCACCAATCGTATAGTAGCGAATGCAATGAGACTCAACATATGAAGTGCATGAATAATTTCTTTAATTAAAGTCTAGTGGTTACGTTTAAATTCTTTCAAGTGATCAATCAATTTCAAACATTTCAAGATATTAATTCACATACAACCTTATTACAAACAAATCGAGTTTTGATATACTTAGTATTCTTTCAACATATTATCATACACTTCCTTTTGATTTTTCTTAAATTCTAGTGCAACTAATTTTACAAGCACAATCAAGAGGTGAAATAACCATGAAATTCCCAATTTATATTCTATATGTGTGTTAATAAATTTATACATACTTTTGATATGTATTGAATATGATTTTTTTTCATGATGAATTATGTGTTTTATTATTGTGTTAAAATATTGAAATATTCTAGAATTTATTAAATATTTAGTTCATAAAATTTTAATTGTATTCATATGTGTAATTTATGATTTGAATGTGTTGAATTAAGTGGAGGAATGCATGTAACTAAGTCCTTATGTAGCAGAATTTTTTAGGCAAAAAATAAAGCTATTAAACACTCATTAAGGCCTTAAGACAATGTCATTAAGTAACAAAAGGTTAAGTCATTAATTGCCTTAATTACAAATGCCTCAAAAGTCAAACAAGTAGATAATATCTACTCTTCAAACTTAAATTTTCGGGCAAAATTTCAGACCTTAGCCAAACCCTTTCTCTAAGCTTCAAAACACCTCTTAACCCTCTCAAAAGCTCCTCCAAGGTGGCATAAGATTAAGCCCTTCATTTTCCATCACTTTTACCACCAAAAGATTGCTAGAGGACCATTAAACTAAAGCCTAAAGTTCTATTGGTGAGTTTGTCTTTCATGTCTTAATCTTATGCATATATGTGATTTCTTGATAATAGGGTGCTTATGCTAAATATGAGAAATGATGTGTTCTATATGTTAATGGTAGTTTAAGTAGTATATTAAGGCTACAAGAACTTATAGTATATGTTTTATGTGTAGCAAGAAGTATGGGTGTTGTTGAATTTGGGAAGAAGATAATTTGGGTAGTTGAAGTGTGGATTTGGAGTTTGAAGTATGATAAGTATTAGAAGTGTTTGAAGTGTTGTATGAAGTTTGCATAAGGTTTAGGACATGTTAGGAGTTGAGAAAAGTTGTTTTTTTTCAAGTTTAAAGTGTTAAAGTTTGAAAAATTTCGTATAACTATCACTACACCTGTCAAAACACCCCTGTTGCCAAGGGTGTAGTGCTCTCGGATCAAAAATTTCATTTCCCCTGAGTTGAAACGGCCTCCAAAACACCCCGTTGCCAAGGGTGTAGTGTCCAAAACACCCCTGTTGCCAAGGGTGTAGTGCTCTCGGATCAAAAATTTCACTTCCCCTGAGTCAAAACGGCCTTCAAAACACCCCGTTGCCAAGGGTGTAGCGCTCGCGGATTTCTTCCCTGACGCGACACTGTTTTGTAAATTGATCATAACTTTTTCATACGAACTCCGATTTGAGTGATTCAAATTGCGTTAGAAAGCTTAAAAAGAGATCTACAACTTTTGTTTTGAGTTTTTACAAAATAAAAACTTATCAAGGCCGAATTTTCGTTTCTTTCCAGCTGATACATTTTCCAAACAAAGTTAAAAACTTGTTTTTGTTTGTTTTATGTGTATTTGCTTTAACAAATGGATCTTTTAGACTAAAATGAGATAGATATATGATAATTGATGTGTTATGATGATCGAGTAATATAATTAAGCATGATTTAAGGATATTTGTATGATTTAATAAATTATTGATTATCTTTACTTGTTTTAGGATCTTGTGATAACTTATTTGAATGTATTTGTATGGTTATGTATGAGATTAGTTGAAATGAGTTTAAACTAAGTGTGAATTGTGATAATTCTTGTTGAACAGTTATTGATCCTCGCTTGGCCACCCCCATTAATTCCCAAGCTAATACAGGTACGCAGTAACTTGCTTGTATGCTTGTTAGGATAGGCATACTTAAATTTGATATAAGTTCTAAATGACTTAAGTATTGCTTGAATTGCTTGTGTTTTCACCGTTAAATCCGGTTCGAGGAGCGGTAACTTATCATGATGCAATGATAGGTTAGTGTAGACGCTTAGGCCAATAGTCATGATGCAATGACTAGGCTCGGCGGATAATCGATAGGAATGTATAACCGAGCAACATTTACTTACTCTTGAGAGGAAATAATATAATCTAATTCAATGTTTATGGGAGCATGTGAATTGCTTTATATTATGGATTGAGTTAAGTGAAGCTGAGTAACGGCTATATAACCTGGATGAGATTATTATTTGCAATGTAACGTTATCTAGGAGATATAGGTATTCGGGCTACCTATATCAACCCCCTGAGCGTTGTGAGCATTACTCAGGACCCCCAGATATCCTCAGCTTGTCCCGGAGTTTGAATACTCCAGTGTTGATTTGTTTAAGAAATATTAAAGAAAGATAAATGAAGCAATTGTTTTTGCATTGCATTAGTATAGGTGTGTATGGCTTCGCTTTTGTTTGTGTTGCTGTGTACTGGGCCTCTGGCTCACTTTTGCTATTTTCAGGTGTTGATGATGATTGTTATGATGATATGGGATTCGGGTCAGATTGGGAGAAGTTTATGGACGAGTGGGATGAGTAGGACCCTGTGGCGAGAAGTTTTTGAAGAAAGTTTTATTTCATGTGTTCGTTTAACAAATGTATTTTGTATTTTGGAATAGAGGCTTGTTAGTTAAGCCTGGGTTGTATTAAAAGACTTAAAGTCTATTTTCTTCATTTTGTAAGACTTATGTATATTTTGTTGTGTCCTATGCTGGACACAAGGATGTAAATATTTCCTTAAACTATTTTATGTAAATAGATTACTCAAGTGAGTAATCCTTTTGTAAAAGCTTTTATAACAAGTTTTAGTAGTTTTAAACAAACAATTCACATAACTGTAGATTAGGACAACCTTCCATATAATACGAAAGTATTATATGTGGTTGGGGACTTAACTTGCTAAGTCTTAAGGATTAGCAGGTCGGGTCTTTACAAAGAGTATGAAAAAAACGGGGAATAACTCACGATGCCATTGTCGTCTATTCCTCTAAGCGGATGAGTCATTCACACACTCCACTTAATCGTAATAGTTCTCGGGTGAAGAAATCCTTCCTTGGGATCACCTAACCAAAGAAAATACCCATAATGAGTTTTTCTTGAAGATTTTCTTGAATTTTGACAAAACAATGTCAAAGAACGTTAAAGTTCGTACAGAAGAATGTTCCAACTTAAAATGGCCATAACTTGGTCATTTTAACTCGGAATCGCGCATATAATATACCGATTTCTATCTACTCGAAAAGATCTACCCATTTCTAAAATTAATTTGCACAAAAAAAGCCATATAGGCTCCGAAAAGTGGCGACAAGATTCACCACGGATTTTTCAAGTACAACCGACTTTGGTTCAAGAAATCAAAATTTGTTTGATAAATACTTAGTTATCTATATAGTTGAAAAATTCTCTTTTTATAACTAATAACTCATTTTAAGCATGCTCAAGTGTCTTGTTGTCCAATTATTTTTCTTAGGTAAAACAATGTCGGTTTGAAGCTTTCGGAAATTGTTTTTTAATTTCCTTTGAAATGAATACCTTGTTTTCTTTATTTTCTAAAACGTTTTATGTTGGTTTTATTTATCTTTTTCTAAGTGACTCTTGAAAATAAAATTTTCTATTTTCTAAGTTACATTAATACTATATTTGAAATTTTCTAGAAAATATGCTATTCTTTATTTTTCTTGTGTAAATTCCTTTGTTTACTTGTTTATGCAAAAATTCCTTACTTGATATTTCTCATTCTTTTTCTCATTTTCAAAAAAATCATCTATGCATGAATATTTGTTTTCTTCATAAAAACAATGTGGAACAATTAAGGACTTTTTGTAGAAAAACTAATTTCTATAATCTTATTAACTTCTTCTTGTAATTTGAAAAGAAATAACTTTATTATTTTCAAACCATAAATTTTCTTTGCCTATTTGTTTGCAAGGTCTTTTACTTAAAAATTTCCTTAGTCATCCATCTTCTTATAAAAAGAACCATTTTTGTATCAACAAATATTTTCTTTTGGAAACAAGGTAGAATAACAAAGATTTGAATAGCTTTTTTAAGTAAAAAAGTTTCTAAATTCATAGTGAATTCTTTTTGTAACTTGAAAATGAATGAGTTTATTTTTGTTATCTTATATTTTTATGTTTCACATAAACTTATTCCTAAGTGACAAAAACCTTCTTTTATTTAATTATCTTTAGAAAATAAGACTTTTGGACAACAATCTAGATGAACATGATTATGAGAATAATAATAAACAAAACAACATAAAGCATAAATAATAAAATCAAGTATTGGAGTCTTAGCTTTTTCAAGGCTCCCGGGACTAAGTAATAACTAGTCCCATAATAAGATAAAATGAAAGAAGAGAAAACTTGTTTTGACTTGATGAGGACAAATTTAAGACTAGAGACTAGTCTTAATTTCAACAAGGAATAAATAAATAAATTGCAATGGAAAAGTAAATAAATTGCTTTGCATGAAATAAATAAATTGCAAGTGAGCTTATATGCTAAAGAATATGTATACACTACTAAAAAACTAGCCTTTAGAGACAAAAAATTTGCGACGGAAAATTTTTGTCTCTAAAAAAATGAATTAGAGACAGATTTGTGACGGATTTATGATGATATGAATTATGAATAATCTTCTAATTTTTATATGCTTTTGCGACGGAATTTGCGACGGATTACACATTGATTTGCGACGAAAATTTTCCGCTGCAAATTTGTCTCTGATTTTAGAGGGAAATAAATTATTTTAGCGCCAATTTCTATTTTTTTTAAATTCTATTGCAAATTTGTCTCTAAACTAAATTATTACTTATATGTATATAAAATAATTATGTTTAAAATTTATTTTAAAATACATATCTAATATAATTATATAAATGTGCATTATATAATAAGGACATATATTATTTTGTAAATTAATTTATTATATAATAACTATAATATGTATAATCATTTGTTATTTACAACTAATTATATATATTTTATTTATAATATATTTAACATTACATTCCATATTTATATATAATAAAGTATAAATTAAAAATAGTACTTAAAACATAAATATTATATCTATATCTTATTATATATTCTTTTACATAATAACTTATATAAAAACTCAAATTATACAACTTAATAAAATAGTGTATAATAATAATATAATATGTTATATGCAAGTAAATCATAAAATACTAATTAAAAAAAGTATATTTCAATAATATATATTAAAATAAAATAATTAATATAAAATGTAAACTTAGTATATTTAAACATATATAAATATATGAATAATATATTATATTTTAATAATATATTAATAAAAATATATATTCATATTATTTATAATTTTTTATTATATATTTATTATGACTGTTCATATATTTTTTAATATAAAAAAATTTATTATATATCTTACATAATTTATATTTACATACTATATTTTATTTAAAATATAATAACATATTTGGGGAAAAAATAATATACTATGTAAAAATATAGTATATTTAAGGAATAAAATATGTAATATATAATAATTAGTTAAATATATTTAAATTGGTATTATATATTATTTTATTAATATAATAATGAAAAATATATTTTATATTGTTTACATTATATTATAATTTATTAAGTGCAACAAAAATGAAATAAAAAAATAAACACATTAATTAAAAATATACAATTTATTAATTTAATATAAAATATTAAATAACTAATGTAAAAATATAATTATATATATCATTAAATGTATATATATAAATTTATATGTATAACATTATTTATATTTACATAATATATAATATTTTTTAATAATAATATCATATTGGAAAAAAATTATAATATACTACTGAAAATATATATTTATACTAAATATATAATTTAAAATAATTATTATAAAATGTAAACATTGTATATATTAATATTATATATTATTTAATAAAATATTAATGAAAAATCCTTAATAAATATGTAAAGTGAAATTATAAAATAAAAATAACTATAAAAGATATATAAAATGTTTTATAGTTATAATATTGTAAATTGTGGTATCTCTTAAATAAACAGTAGTGGAACTTTACTCATGAAGATACGAATTGGTTTATCGGTTTAGTGCTTGTGAAAACTTCAATGTTAAGTGTGCTTAGTATGTAGCATTCTATGATGGGTGACCCCTGGGAAAGATAAATAAGAGGCAAATGTATATTTTTTTAATAATTTGTCTTAGAATCAGAGACAATTTGCGACGGAATAATTTTATTTAATATTTACTAATTGGATATTTAAAAATAACTAATTATAAAACAGAGACAAATTTGCGACAGAAATTCTGTAGCAAATTTGCGACGGAAAATAAATCTGTCTCTAAAAGAATTAGCGACGATGATTTTTGAAACAGAAATTTACGACGGAAATTCTGTCTCTGAAAGTCTTTAGAGACAGATTTTTCACTTTCAGAGACAGAATTTTTTGTCTCTAAAGCCAAAATTTCTTGTAGTGATAGCTATATAGATATAGTAGATAGTTATGAACATAAAAGAGACATAAATGAACATAAGAGAAACATAAATGAATATAAAGGAAACATGAACATAAAGGAATTATGATTATGAACAAAAACAAAGTATGAACCTATTGTTGCTTTCTTAACCTTCACGGTTTTAGAAAACACACACTAAGCTCATACTAAGTGGATGAACATGGAGACTTCTTGAAGAAACTCTTACCTAAAAGAAAGCTAGACTAAGAAGAACTCTTGGAAGGAACTCTTAAGAGGATTTGAGAGAGATTTTGCTATAATAACTTTAGAGAAGAAGTGGTGTGAAAGAAGAGAAAGAGGAAGGGGTATTTATAGGAAATTGAGGAGGGATTTTTGTGTGATTAAATTAAAGAAAAATTGAAACAAATTGATGGCATGGGGGGGGGGGGGGGGGGGGGGGGGGGGGGGGGGGGGGGGGGGTGGGGGGTGGGGGGGGGGGGGGGGGGG